>CM050170.1:167665140-168032640 GCA_027410445.1 Discoglossus pictus
ATATATATTTTTTTATTTTTTTATTTTTTTTATTTTTTTTATTATGACTGTTTTTGATATTATGCCATTGGTGTGTTTGTTTTCTTTTTTTTTTAAACACACCAATGGCATAATATAAAAAACAGATCTTATTAAAAAAAACATATATACCTATAACAGTGACATATGCAGACACTTAACACTGTAACGCGTTTCACCTCTTGGGATGTAGAGTAGATCAATACAGAGAGCCTTTTATGTTCTTAGGGAGATGGCATTTTCCTTTCTTTAATATACACTGTGCAGAGGTCTTTATTTATTTATAGTATAAAGTCAGGATACACTTGGTGGTCACTGGTAATTCATATTTATTTTTATAAAAGAAAATAATGAGATGTTTGTCTCACTGAGTTTGCTAACTCACTGCATCTGAATCATCCATAAGTCGTTAATAGTAAAACAGAATGTGGTCTAATTCCTAGGAACGCCGGCTATAAACTGGATTGTGCTGAGCTAGCAAAGAAAGAACTCGTGGAATCATTTCAGTGCTAAAACTGCACAGATTCACAGTTTTTAGCTGAAACAGTGACATATTAAAGTAATCTGTTTGTCATCATTTGGCTTTTTCTAACACTTTGTGCTTCTGTGCCCTTAGTCTTTCTTCAAACACAAACTTAATTAAGTCCCATGTGCCTAAAAAGTAGGAATCCATCAAACGACTCCAACTATCTTGAGCGTACACTCTCCAAGGCTGTTGTATCTAGAAAAGATCAACAAACCGCAATGGCACCAGATAAATTGTTAGTTTAAATAACATTTTGGAATGGATGAATCCTGAGCAGCATAGGATTTGTGCATTAAGAAAAAATACAATTAAATAATTAAATTAAGAGATATAACAATGTTTAAAAAAAATATTTTATAATTTGAATGTCATTTAAAAATGCTTGTTCTAACATTAATCCTACATTGAAGCTAATTATGTCATTGTGGGTGTACATGCTCAGACTGATTTGAACAATTGTTTTTGAGCTAAGATTATTGTCTAGGATTTTAACCGCAAGGCAACGACTCTGAACATGCAGAAAACCCAGGGAACAATTATAACACAAGGATAAAAGAAAAGGTTTGTTGGGACAGAAGTCTGAGTGTGAGAGAAAAATTAGAACTTTCAATCCAACCTTGCTAATCCCTATATGGCAACATTACACCATGTTTAAGAGCAAAGAAAATCTCCCTAGCTATTTTAATCACCCATCACTGAAATATTACGAGAACATTTTACGAGTGACTGCAGCAAGACAAAGCCGAGCATTACAGCAAGCTTTTCTATTGATTTTTGCTCAGACAAAAGATCATGAGTTACTCCGTTAGAATTTTACACCAAAACTCTATTCTAATAAGACTTTATGGATTACTCACAAAATAGGGCAGTGCCATAACTCCAAAAAAAACGAAGAAAATATTATGAGTACCAAAGACCACTTGCAAATGGTCCTAAAACCTAGCACCAAAAAACAATAGAAAATGATGAAAGCTCATTATAATTTGACACTTAACAGTCCAATATAAACATATGTGTAATTAAAAAAAGAAATTCTATTATTATGTCTGTTTTCATTATACAACATCCAAGATTAAACAACATCCAGGGAAACACACACTCCAGCTCCACATGAAGGGAAGGGAAGGGAAGGGAAGAGGGGGGAAGAGACACGGGGGGAGAGGAAGAGACACAGGAAAAGGGGGGAAGCGACACAGGGGAGTACTCAAGGGGTTAATAGATATCAGGAAATCTCATGGACTAAGAACAAATGCTCTAATGCATTTTATATATTTATATATATATATATATATATATATATATATATATATATATATATAAATATATAAACACAAAATAAACACAAAATAAACACATTTATATATATTGATTCCATAAATACAATTGTCACATATATTTAATAAAAACAATATAAAGAAAAAATAATATTTTATATATATATATATATATATATATATATATATATATATATATAATTATAAATATATATTTATATATATAATTATAAATATATATTTACATATATAAATAAATATATATAAATAAATATATATATATATATATATATATATATATATATATATATATATATATATAATGGTTATGGTGCATTTTCTCGCTCATTATAATAATCAAGACGTTCTCATTTACCTATTGGCTCCTAGAGCTATTTCTCACCCATAAAGCTTGGTTTGGTGTAGTATACGAGGGAACAAATAATTCCTACAATGAAATCTGTAGCTGATAAGGCAGGATTTACGGATGTGGGCTGAGTGCTGTAATACTGTGCGTTAAAAGATTAACATGAAGTGTAACATAAGGGAAAGACGCACTCGCATCCAGTTTACAGGTGTAACGCAAATTACACAGCTCAAGTAGAATGGGGGTCATAGTTTTTTCTGCCTTTAGTTTTAAATTATATTATACTTGGAACTTTTTCAATGTCAATACCATTAAAGAAATGTAATATATGAGGAAAAAGTACACTATTTTTCTATTAAGTCTATGTATTTTAGATAAACAACAACGCAATACACTTACTATTTGTTAAAGAAAGCTTCCTTTAGACTGTAAGTTTGTGAGTTTTCAATATTTTAAAGGGTGCTTTACGGAAAGCTCTATGTCCGTTTGATTTTAGCTCAAAGACAGGGCCCTCTATTTGCAATGTGTTAAAACTGTTGTCGCCGAATACTTAACCCCTGTATAGCTCTACAGAATATGTTGAGTGAGTTACAAATAAAGGATAATAATAATAATAGTAATACAATATTTTGGGTACACCAGCATGCTCCAAGCTGGCCTGGGTTTTGGGAACATAATTTTAATAATTTATTGACAGTTCCCTTGTGTTAATAACATTGGATGAATCCATATGCTTGTCCACAGACTGGTGGGAAAAGGCATCATGTATTTTGGCTCTGAAATTTCTTCCAGACAATAGCTGTGGAGCTTAGTAGCACAAAGAATAGGTATTAAATTATTATATTTTTTTCTTAATGTACCATTAAAGGTACACTATCATATTAATAATACATTTTTTCTCCTTAAAGAGCATTGAAAATTGACCATTTATTATAGTAGCTGTTTTTCTCTGCAGTGAATCATTTCTGAAATATTCAGCATTGTATATGCTTTATTATTATGCTAATGTACTCCTTTACATGTCAATTTGTTCATTGTGTTTAATAATTGTAGGGATGTAACTACCTAATAACAATGGGGATAGGCTGTACTTTTTTATGTGTTTGCATAATAATTGTGCCACCGATTAGGATAGGTAATTAGTATATGTGAGCATAACATTTGCATAATAATGCAAAATATACAATAGTGAATATCTCAGCAATTACTTACTTTAGTAAAATGGCCAGTACAATGTATAATCAGTTTTCAGACTTTAAGAAGAGCTTTCTTTTTCTGTATATATACAGTGCCTTGCAAAAGTATCCCCCCCCCCTTGACTTTTTACCTATTTTGTTACATTACAGCCTTAAGTTCAATGTTTTGTTAATCTGAATGTTATGTGATGGATCAGAACACAATAGTCTAAGTTGGTGAAGTGAAATTAGAAAAATATATCCATAAAATATTTTTTTAGAAATAGAAAACAGAAAATTGGCATGTGCGTATGTATTCACCCCCTTTGTTATGAAGCCCATAAAAAGCTCTGGTGCAACTAATTACCTTCAGAAGTCACATAATTAGTGAAATGATGTCCACACGGGGGGGGTGTTAGAGAGACAAGGGGGGGTTAGAGAGACACGGAGGGGTTAGAGAGACATTGGGGGTGGGGGGGGGGGGGGAGAGTGACTCGAGTATAAGCCGAGGGGGCCCTTTTCAGCCTTAAAAAAGGCTGAAAAACTCGGCTTATGCTCGAGTATATATGGTACATAAAACTATTTTTTTGAAATAGAAAACAGAAAATTGGCATGTGCATATGTATTCACCCTCTTGGTTATGAAGCAGCTAAAAAAGCTCTGGTGCAACTAATTACCTTCAGAAGTCACATAATTAGTGAAATGATGCCCATCTGTGTGCAATCTACGTGTCACATGATCTGTCATTACATAAATACAACTTTTTTTAAAGGCCCTAGAGGCTGCAACACCTAAGCAAGAGTTACCACTAACCAAACACTGCCATGACACTCTCCAAACAAGTAAGGGACAATGTTGTTGAGAAGTAAATATTTCATGATGCCCAGGAGCACCATCAAATCTATCATAACCAAATGGAAAGAACATGGCATAACAGCAAACCTGCCAAGAGACGGCCACCCACCAAAACTCACGGACCGGGCAAGGAGGGCATTAATCAGAGAGGCAGCATAGAGACCTAAGGTAACCCTGGAGGAGCTGCAGAGTTCCACAACAGAGACTGGAGTATCAGTACATAGGGCGATAAAAAGCCATACGCTCCATAGAGTTGGGCTTTATGGCAGAGTGGCCAGAAGAAAGCCATTACTTTCAGCAAAAAACAAAATGGCACGTTTTGAGTTTGCAAAAAGGCATGTGGGAGAATCCCAACATGTATGGAGGAAGGTGCTCTGGTCTGATGACACTCAAATTTTACTTTTCGGCCATCAAAGAAAACGCTATGATTGCGCAAACCCAACACATCACATCACCCAAAGAACACCATCCCCACAGTGAAACATGGTGGTGACAGCATCATGCTGTGGGGATGTTTCTCAGCAGCCGGGACTGGGAAACTGGTCAGAGTTGAGGGAAAGATGCATGGCACTCAATACAGGGGTATTCTTGAGCAAAACCTGTGCCACTCTGTGCGTGATTTGAGGCTAGGACAGAGGTTCACCTTCCAGCAGGACAATGACCCCAAACACACTTCTAAAGCAACACTTGAGTGGTTTAAGGCGAAACATGTAAATGTGTTGGAATGGCCTAGTCAAGGCCCAGACCTCAATCCAATAGAAAATCTGTGGTCAGACTAAAGGTTGATGTTCACAAGCGCAAACCATCCTTATTGAAGGAGCTGGAGCAGTTTTGCAAGGAGGAATGGACACAAATCCCAGTGGTAAGATGTGGCAAGCTCATAGAGATTTATCGAAAGCGACTTGGAGCTGTGATTGCTGCAAATGGTGGCTCTACAAAGTATTGACTTTAGGGGGGTGAATAGTTATGCACATTGACTTTTTCTGTTATTTTGTCCTATTTGTTGTTTGCTTAACAATAATAAAAAAAAAAAAACATCTTCAAAGTTGTGGGCATGTTCTGTAAATTAAATGATGCAAATCCTCAAACAATCCATGTTAATTCCAGGTTGTGGGGCAACAAAACATGAACAATGCCAAGGGGGGTGAATACTTTTGCAAGGCACTGTATATATATATATATATATATATATATATATATATATGTTTTTTTTGTTTTTGTCGTTGTTCATTGCTTTAGTGACCTCATCTCTACCTCTCTGCCTCTGTCATCCCCTTCTTCTTGTGACTTCACTCATTCCCAGCATCAGATTATTTTCTAGGGAATTCTGCCATCTCATGATAGGGCCAAAATATTTCAGCTTCAGCCTCATGATCATACCTTCTAGTGAACAGTTTGTTGTGATTTCCTGAAGTATTGATTTATTGGATCTTCTTGCAGTCCAAGGGACTCTAAGCAGTCTTCTCCAATACCACAATTCAAAGGCGTCAATTCTACGGTGCTCAGACTTTTTATGGTCCAGCTCTCACATCCGTATGTTACTACTGGGTATACCATAGTTCGAACCATTCGGACCTTTGTTGATAGTTTAATATCTTTACTTTTTACTAGCTTGTCCAAGGCTGCCATAGCTTTCCTCCCCAGAAGCAAACATCTTTTAATTTCATGACTACAGTCTGCAGAGATCTTGGATCCAAGGAAAATAAAACCTGTCACTGCCTCCACTTCTTCCCTGTCTATTTGCCAGGGACTGAGATTGCTGTTTGCCATGATCTTCATCTTTTTTAGTTCCCCTCATCAGAGTAGTATCATGCATACTTACTAACGAAAAGGTTGGCAAGATTCTCTATTTCTGAAGCATTGCAAGTTTATTGATCTCCTTTGGGCCTTCATCAAGATTATTGATGAAAGCTCAAATAGAGCTTGAAATATTGACTCAATAAATGCCTAACTTTTCAACAAGAATGAAGTGTGCCAGCTTTTAGATTAGCTTGTGTTAAAGGAGCCTCCTTCGAAGGTTTCAAACAAGCATGAAACATTCAGAGGAAGTTAGTTTATTTAATAATTCAACTGCAATCCTCTGTTAATAATTATTTGATTTAATATTGTACAGATTTGCTAAACAAGATTCTTCATTTTCTATCCAGCATGGTACCCTTAAATGTTAACCATCTCAATTGACGTGAGTGAAAAAAAGAGATGGTTATGAGTTGGTTGAACCAGTAACATGATGAACGATGAGGTTTAGCCATTCTATATATCTTTAAATACTGTTGAAAGTGATGTTAAATATTTGTAGGTATCAGGTAAACTGCATAAACATTTTTCTTTTAAATAAGGCTTACTTTTAAAATGAGTAGGAGGAGTGGGCACCGATTGTATTCAGTTTTTATATGTTTAATGGGTATAATCAACAAATTTAACTGTGGTGTTGCAATGTTTAGTACGTATATAAGGCCCATTGTAGTGCTTATGCAATAGTGTTTTACAGTAGTCTCTCAGTTAACCGGAACTCAAGCAACCAGAAAAAAAATGTAATACTGTACTTTAAATAACAATTAAAATGTACAGGGCTCAACAAATGCCAGGAGCCAAGTTGTCATTCCGCAAAATGCTTACAGCCACCTAGATATCATCCACTGTACGTCTCTGCAATTTAGTATTACCTGGAAGCAGACAGGCATGAGTGACTGAGCCAGGGCAGTGTTGGCGTTATATACCCAGGGACAGCACCGCACCCTCCAGCCGAACGTACCTGTGTGTAAGTGGGGAGTGAAAGCTGCTGCTGCGAGAACAGCCTTCACTGACAAATATACTTAGCAGAGCATCCGATGTGCAGCTAATCTAGGCCTCTTTTAATAGTATCTCTCAAGCAACCAGAAACTACATTTATTCACAAAGTTTGGGAATTGTGGATGTTGGCAATTGCCACCATATTGGAATTGTTATTAAGTGGTTCTCAATGTTATATAGCAAGAGATTGCCTTTGAGACCCAAGCTATAATTAGCAGGCCAGTTCTTCAATAATGTATTTGCTACTATGTCAGTGACATGTTAAAAAGATCACTATGGTCAATTAATTAATGTTATTCTCCTCAATGCAATAATATAAAATGTACATTGAACTTCTAGTAAGCCACCAGATTAACAGGTTGTTATTTTCTGAAGCTTCTCCCTCTCTTCCTGTTTTCCCTCATGAGAGTTGTCATGTTACCCAGCTCTGACCTCATGTCACCCTCACAGGTTATGGGCTTTACACTACCAGTGTCTAAAGCAAGCAGACAGTGACATGCTGTGTTACAGGAGAGTGTGGCTTCAGGTCACGGCTGTGCAAGAAAGCAGAAGACAAAAAACTATTACGTTACTTTGTGGGCTTCTTAGAAGTCAAGTGTAATGTTTATATGACAATTACATCAAGGAGGATAAAATTAATTAGCCAGCTAGTTAAAAGATTCATATACAAGAAAAATGCCTAAATGGTCCATTTAAAATTAAATATTATAATATAGAAAAAAGCAACTATTTGCTGTGGCTGGGATATGCAGACCTATTTCTAGTGCTGGTTTCTTTGGAATAGTAAGTAGAAAACAAAAATTGTGGTCCCTCAGCATGTCCGACCCTTTGTTCCAGATTTGAGTAGCTGACTATGCAACTAGATTCAACAAATAATATAGACATGTACAGGGACATCCAAGGACTGTTTTAAACATTATTTCCTTCTCGTTTTCTCATTCTGTGAGCTTGGTTTGTGTCAGTGTTTTTCTTGTTTTGCACATGAAGTGAAAGCTATCATACATAAATAACATTGTATAATCAGAGTAAAATTGTGCGGAAGAACATTACACAATATCAAATGATATCATACAAAATTAATCAAAATGGAGGACATTTATATGAAAACCAATTAGTATGTAGGCTTGATTTGCTTTCCAATAAAATTGTTTCTCTATAAACTGATTTTGTAGATGAATTAACTATTGTAAGGATTAAACTTTCCAACTGTTCAAACACCCCTCCTGTAGAGCTACTTAAGTAATAAAGGTGTCAAATAGGTATTCCAAGCAAATGACCCCAATTTATCTGGCTATTATGCCATGTAAGGAATGTAATAGTATCTATAATATAGCAAATTGGAAAATATTGACTATATTATTGAGTTCCATCAGGTGTTCAGAATCATAAATCCATAAAGTCACTGAATTTACAATCAGGAACTATAATCCTGTAATTATAGCTAGAGAAAATGTGACTAGTTCCATTTCAAATGGAGTATAAGCCTTCTTGAAATGTTTGTAATTTTACCAAACAAGCTAAAAAACTCAGAAATTATAGACTTGTAAGTTAAGTATACATTTTAGGTGCTGCAACCACATTGAGATTTGGCCAATTGAATAGGGCTCTATATAAGCACATAGCATATTTTTTTTTACAGAAGTTTTTAGTTAGTGAAGACCTTGCTTTTGGATAGAAGTTCACTAACTAAAAACTTCTGTAAAAAAATATGCTATGTGCTTATATAGAGCCCTATTAAATTGGCCAAATTGCAATTGAATGAGGCCCATAGTATTTTTCCCATAAGCTACCTTGGGCTCATAGATAGCCAACTGTGCTGGATAATAAAAGTTAAGGGTAGCATGGAAGTAGTTGTATTATTGCCAATGGATCTATGCCTAAATTAAACCAGTAGAAAAATGAATCTGATTTAACATGGTCGAATCTGTCAGCCCATAGGATTGGCAATCAGATCTTCAGGACTATGATACAGATACTTTTTAACATATTCCTCTCCTCATGAGAGATACACCTGGAAATTGCTGAAAGTATGGAAAGTTTACATAGCTCCAGTAGAGTAAATTGTGTGGACTGATGACCCTATAAGAAGAGCTGATATCTGGGCATAGACTTTGGTATGTCCATTTTTGGAGGCACTATTGTGTATACAGTTGCTAGTGTCCCCTAGTGGACCCTACAGTTGCTGATCCAGCTTAATGATTTTAATCTCATCCAGATTTCCATTTGACTTCCACATCAGGCATTGCTGAGAGGCAGGCATCCATTGTATTGGAGTGATCAAAATAGACGAAGAGATGGAATTTGTTGGACATACAGTTGGAAAACTTCTAAGCTCAGGAACAAGGACAAATCTATAAGTTTGCTTCCATTACATGGTCCTGCATGCTGCAACATGGGCTTTTGTTATCATAGGACACAGTTTGGGGAGCAGGTACAAGCCACTTATTTGCTTATAGTCTTAGAAAATACTTTCCTAAGAGAGCTAGGAAAATATATATTATCCACGCTCAGATATTAATGCCGATTCTCTGAATAAAAATTCTCTAGCTGAACCTTAGAATAATATGATAAACTTCAACTAGGTAGATCTGTAGATGTTTATATATACTGTAAAAGGCAATTTTTTTAGATTTTTTGAAATTTGTGCTTTTTTACTGAGATATTTATTATTAAATCTCTGTTTACATTTGCCACTGGCAAGCTGCCAGACAGACGACAGCAAGCTCCAGTGCAGAGAACAAATAAAACTATAGTTAACCCCTTATAAATTAATCTGTGAATAGAAAGGAGGGTTTAGAATCTCGTACATAAGTTATTTGTGGGTTAACTGCTGGGCTGTAGGATTCCTGAATGCAAAGAAAAACATCTAAATCTTTCTCTGCATATTAATCATGGAATAGTCAGTGTTTTTAAACAGACCTTAAACTTTAGTTTTTTAACTATTATAAGAGTAATTAAAGAAAAAAAAATAGATAATTTTCACATAAAATCTTGTGCTCTTTCACACCATTAACAACACTTATGGTGAGGTAACTGGCCCTTTAAAGGGAACTGAGCTGTTGGATGTCAGTGATGCCTGATGGTGCACAGATTACTACCACTTGTCTTTACCCCCACCAGAGGCTCTCCACTGTCACCCAAGAGATGCTGAAAGGCGATGGAGTCCCACAAACCACTCAATCCAAAGAGAGTTCTCAGAACTTGCTGAGCAGGCTGACGGGAAACTGGAGGCATGTTATTGAAACACAAAATTCTTAAAGGGCCACTTAATTCAGTACAATTTTGAGCACACCACTGTAAAGATCTCCTAAAAGCATATTGAAATACTTTTTGACTTTTTGAAATAGGTGGATGTTTCACATGTGTCACTGGCAAACTCCCAGACAGACCCACAGCTGTAACTGCATGGACTGAGCATAAGCAAACAAATGGGTTAACCCTTCATAAATTCATCTGTGCAGAGAAAGAAATGCTGGAATCAGCTAAATAGGACAGTTGTGGGTTAACATCTCCTGCTGTATTCCTGAGTTCAGGGATAACTGCTAAAAATCTTTGTGTTCACGGTGCCTTCACCACAGGGTGTCGGCATATGCTATTAAACATGGAACAGTCAGTAGGAAGAATACAGTGTTTTTGTAAACAGACCTAATACTTTAGATTTTTGTAGGTGTTATTAGTGTAAGTAAAAAAATAAAGATAATTTTACAATGAAGAGCACCTACTGTGAGATAAATGGTCCTTTAATGTATAAGACAAAACTGATAACTATATATCAATAAATATCACACATAAAAATGTTTCTTGAACTTTTTGAGTTATGTCTTGTGCAGCCAAATTAATGAAAATTATGTTAATTATCAATTAATAATCACTATATTATCAATTAAAACAATTACATTAACTCTGCAATATGTTGACAAATATATTATGTACAATTTACTTTTGCTTAGCCTCCACTATATACCCAGAATCCACTGCAGAACACATATTTTTGGCTGCATTCCACCACTCTAACATGAAGCACTTGCCAAAAAATCTAACTCCATTGTGTATGAGGAGAATATAAAACAGGAATCTAAAATGAGCAACAAATTTGGCCAATAAATAAATGTCTTTCTAACGTAACATCCATTTCTTTTCGGCATGTTAGTAAACATTTTTTGTCCAAATGGAATCCACCTGGCCACAAAGGAGCATGGCGGCAATCATGCATAAAACAGTCACAGCTGCTTCTATTGTACAGGAATTTTTAATATAATTCTTTTCCTATGAATATACACATAATAGAGCGTTCATCGTGCATTTAAAAATGTGTGTACTTTTTTTTTTTGTAATTACCACATTAAATATTCATTGTTGATCCTCTATAAATAAAAAAACATATTTTTCTCTAATGCCATTGTTTGTTCTTGTATTTTGTTTTTATTTATTTGAAGATTAGTATATGTGCGCTTGTTGTTTGATTTTTTTTTCTTTTTGTACTCAAATGCTGTCGGCATCTGTTGTGTTGGGGAATGGAAGTTCTTCAGACTCTCTTAGAATTACTGTAGCAACCGTGTATGGATTTGAAGATTTCATTCTGTCAAATGTTTACATTTCCAAGTCAAATAAATAAAGATTATCAGGGTTTAAGCTTTTAAGAACTCGTAGCAATGTAATTCTGTTTTTCAGTGGAAGAATATTTCTTATGCTTCTAGTCAGAAGAGTCCAAGATTCTGAATAATGTTTTACTTACACAAATGGACTTTCCTGTTAAAATATAATATTCAATATTTTTACTTACAATGTCATCAAAATCACTAATTATAAATGAAAAGCTGCAATATTTTTTTTTTTTTATATAAAAAGTCAAATTTTTTTTTAATTTTCATCACTTTAAAATTACATTATGCATTTCAGAGCTAGGTTTAAGCATTACAAAAAGGTACAGTAAAATATTTATCCATAAAGCACAATAACTCTGATGCTGATGCAGTTTGTTAACTCACCCAAATCTGAGCTTGTCAGAGGGCAGTCGTGATACTTCCAGAAACCATCTTTATACAGGGATTGAATTATTTTTTCACCTATGGTGCAATCATTTTCCATGCACAAAATGCAGTGCTAAGACAAAGCCCATGAGCACAATAATATGTGATAGTACATTACAAGGTTATGTTGCAGCATTTATTATAATTATATTGTCACTGTAGATGTCACTTAGAAATAGAACTTAGGATTTCTACTGTAATTTAAATGATGATACATGGTGATTATTGCCATCCATTATTATCATTGTGGATGTAGATGCTTTGTCAGTATAAAATGTTGAAAGTGCTAGACTATGGTCAATGTCATCAGTACATGATCATTCTGAAATACCAGCCAACCAATTCAACCTTTAGTACGTCCAACCTATGTTCTTATAAATGCATAATAGAAACTCTCCACTTTCCTATTAGATATTGCTAGATTTTAGGTCAGTTTTGCTCCAGAGATAGAGGATTGCAAGGAGTGTTGAAAAGGTTTTTGCCTTTTCCTAATTGCTGCTGCATTGTTGAGTTAGAGTAATCCTATTTTGGGTTTGTAGAGGGCTTGACTCCCTCCCCAAACTGATGTATATACAATGAGGCTGCACTGGAGTCACTGGAACCTGAGTGTTACGACTGCCAGACTTTGGGACTATGCTCATCCCAATTCTCTCTCTATGGGCCGTGACTTTTTGTTCAAGATCTCAGAACCCAGCAGACAATTCAGATGACAGGATAATTTCTGACGAGGCAGGCACCATCAAACCCCTTTTCTTAGAATCTTATAATCACACAGCCTGTACCCTTGATTAGTACAAGCAGACTCCGACATCACTTATATTTAGTGTGTCCAAAATCAGACTGGCATTTTCAGATATCACAAAAACACCAAAGACTTCCCCCCAGTTCTAGCCTTGGGAAAAATAGCGCTTGCTATACCCCCACCCACATTTCTTCCTCCCCCCTCATTGATCTGGTATATATCGGCTGTCAAAGGAGGGGGAGGTAGATTGTCCTTACTATATTTTACAACCTGGAGGGGGCATAAACTAGCTTAAACTTTATGGCTGTTCCTTTGATCTGGCCTGATGGACTAGGGAGGGTGTAGTGTTACATCTGGTCATTGCATTCCTGCACCAAATACATCAGAATATCACATACATTTTTTAAACATTATACATAAAAAGCAACATTTCATAATCCCCCAAAAAAACAATCATAACACTCTGTATATGAGTTATCTAAGATGACAGATTAGTAAGTAAAGCATCTCCCAACAATGAAGCAGTTGCAGGTTGCTTGCTCTCTCTATTTCCATTATATGGTGTATTGAGGTTACAGGAGAAACGGCAAACACAAATAAACTCCAATCACCTGTGCTCAAGCAGGGATATACCTAAAATTTGAAATGTTGGTGGCCTGTGAGGACTGGAGTTGAGGAACATTGCTATAGCAGCCATCACTTTTATAGAGCCTTAATTTTTTACTCCTTGCAAAGTAGTCCGAGTCAGTGATTCCCAACTAGTAAGCAAATGGGCAATCAATATGACTTAGACCAGTGATCCCATCTCCAGTCCTCAGGAACCACCAACAGGTTACATTTTAGGCATAACCCTGCTTGGACACAGATGAACTGATTGTGTAAGTGGTTAATCAGAATCACTAAGTCTATGATTAACTCAGCTGTGTGCAAGCAGATATATGCCTAAATTGTGATCTGTTGGTGGTCCCTGATGACTGGAGTTGGGAAACACTGGTCTAAGTCATATTAATTGCCCATTTAATACACTGAAGCTCATGAGAGACAAAGCAAAATATTCGCTTAACAGGCTATGCAGCAGCTTATTTCTCCTAGGGGTTGACGCAGCAGAGCTCCATTGGCTTGATTGTCTGGCCATATGAAGCAGCTTGTTGTTGCCAAGCCTCCTTCCATGTGATATTTATGTAACTGCTTGGTAGATGACATCAAATACTATACAATATATATTAAATCATTGATCCAGTTATTGTGATTTTAACCCTATCCAACCCATGTGCCTTTAAATGAACAGACTCTAACCAGGTTATGATTTTCCAATTCTCTTGCTATACAATTAAGATATGCATCTACAAAGAGGCACATTAGGCTTCCACAGTGGTGCTCGCTTGACTGATTACATGATACAGCCTTATTGTGTCATATTCGGTGAGCTGCAACCATGGCCGCCGTGGAGATTTATTGTTTTTTCTCTAGAGTTAAGTTGGAGGAAGGATATTCCTGGGGGATATGGTGATATCCCCAGACAGAAATGGAGCAGGTGGTTTGTATGGGAGAAACTGAGCCTAAGGGCACAAGAAATTCTAATCCGACCCCTTATTTCAAAATAAATGGTTATTCAGAAAACTAAATTACTATAATCATCCTAGGTCATCAAATATTAATGAGTAATGATTAAGTGTCTAAGAAAAGGATTAATATTTAATGTTGTATTTTTTTATGTAACATTGTCTTTAATTACTGTTGTGTTATCATTAAATTGCAAACCTACTAGAAATTATAACACACCAATCCATGGAATGACAACATATGTGCATTAAAATTATCTTAAAGGGACTCTGTTACTCCAAAATCAAGTTGTTTAGTTTTGGTAATTGTTAAAGAACATGAAAAACTGGCTGTACATTTTATTAGCAATTTTATTCTAAAATTAATGATTCCTGAGAAATTCATTGTTGTTTGTGTTGTATTTTTTTATGCAAACAAATGACTTATGGATATTGATTACCGGTAGTTGATTTAATATATTCATTAGCATCACAGTCTGCTTGTCTGTCGCTGTGGTGGAAACAAAAAACAATGTTGTCATTCAATTATATTCCATGCCCCACACTTATCAAGTACTCTGAGCCACAAATTATCATACTGAAGCACACATTAGCATGAATAAACAATGCTGTATATCTCTGGAATGACTTCCTGGCTTGTTAAATGTTGTTGGTATTCCGTCGGGCAGTTGTGTCCGTCTCTCAGTGACCCTATGGACAGAAGCATGCCAGCCATATCTTGTGTTCGGTTGTGCTTGTCCATAAGGTTTTCTTGGCAAAGATAATGGAGTGGGTTGCTTGTTCCTTCTCCAGTGGACCACAATGTGTCTGATATCTGTGCTATGACCTGCTCATCTTGGGTGACCCTACATGGTATAGCTCATTGACATACACAAGCCCCTTCACCACGACAAGGTAGTGATCCAGCAGGGGAGTACAATATATAACCAGCTTGTAATGCTCTTCAAGATTAAACCCATTTCCTGTAATTGTGACATTCCTGACAGTTTATATGTTTCCTGGGTAAACAGAACTTGATAAGAATTGGATCAGTACTGGGAGCTCTGCCTATAAGCCTAGGATCTCACTTCCTTGCATCAAAGGGTGCTGTGATAGATAGTTTTGTGTATATAGTTTAACGGACTAGTGTGGTCAACATTTTAAATCAAGCTGATTTTTAAGTTATAGATATGCATTGTACTTGCCATTTGACTATAAAGTGAATCATTCCTCAGATACTCTGATTTTTTTTCTGCTGTATTCTTATGTATATGTGTGACTCCCGCATCGGAATGAACTACTTTGATGTGTGAAAGGGCCACTGTACAATTACAAAAAGTATGTTGAAAACATAACAGCATAGTTAAGGTAAAGTAATTAATCTAGTTATTAATTACAATAAAAATCTGGACATGAATTTCAGTTAGATCCAATTATCTAACAAAATCTTCTGGCATCTCTATTTTCCAACTTCCCACACTCCTGATTCAGTGCTTATTAAAGGGACACTTAATACGGAACATTTTTGGATCAGATCAATGTAAAGTATTCCTAAAAATATGTTGGAATACTTTTTTAATTTTTGAAATACATTCATTTTAACATATAATCATAATTTTTCTCACCATGAAGAGCACTTACAGTGAGATAAATCACCCTTTAAGCTGCAATCACCTTTTCCCCTAAAAAAACAACATCCCCCTAATCCAGCTCTCAGGAATGGATGTAACAAACACAAAATGAATTCCTCTTTTCATAAACAGAGACTTCAAGAATTCTAATCTTTTCTTTCAGGACAACATTACGGAAATGGACAATATTTGGATATTACCGGCATTACAAGAGACCAAGCTGGGGAATATGAATGTTCGGCTCATAACGAAGTGTCTGCTTCAGTGTCGAGGAGATTGAAAGTCACAGTGAACTGTAAGTAGCTGCTCTTGGGGGGGAGAGGGTCACTAAGCATCTTATTTACATACAAGGCCGGATTTCTCATTAGGCCTAGGGGCGCTTCCCTGTGAAGAGCACCTTATTTCAAAGGGTATTTTGACATAACAAAAGGAAATACTGAGGTTCACAGACGTTGAGCTAGAGGTGAATGCCTGGAACTAGTAAATTACAAGAGGGATGAAGCTGCTGTGCCACGGGTCACCAGAGATGTAAATCTGGCCCTGTGTACATCCTTTGAATTATTATGCACTAAATACTATTTGGAAAAGCTGAAAACCCCAGCCCGTCTCACAACATCTCAGGTATAAATTACCAAATGGTTATCAAATCCCCTCTTATTCACACTGGTGCCAAAGTTAAAACAGAGAGAGAATTTTGTTAGCTGGAATATATAAGACATTTTGCATTTGATAAAGCCGTTAGTTGTGATGAAACTGCTGTCAGACTACCATTTTGGGGACTTCTATTTGCTACCCCAACACTACATATATTAAATATGTCAGCTATAGAGAGTTCTTATAGCCTGCAGCTTATAACAGAAAGGTGTGGATTCAGTAGCCATTCAGTGCCATGTATTATCATATTGTTTTTATTATGTTTTTTAACTTTTGGACTAGTACAGTTGAGATTGGGGAATAAATGGGAACAGTGTTCAGAAGCACATTAGCCTTCAGACATTATCATGGATCTGTTTTTATTCACTCCATTCCAAACAGGCTCGGTTGTTTATCTGAGCAAGATTTGGGGCATACAATTAGTTGAGCCTTCCAGCTAGAATGCTCTTTTGAGGTCATAGGCCTTCTTCTTTCATCTGTCAGTGCTTTTGTTTTGGCTTGCCAATATAGAGTGATAGGTATCAATACATATATACTATATGTTGGTGGTCTAGGATTTGGTATTAAGCCAGTTTGTTGACTCTGAAGCCATCCCATAACTCCTATATCCCTAGTCCATTGCTTTTAATATCAGTGTTGTTTTTCTTGTGTATCTAAATAAAGTTTCCCAATTTTATTTATTTCCTACTAGCCTGAACATAAAGCAGAATTAGTAAATCGCCTCCTTGATACCCGTTGTGCACACAATAAACTTCCTGTGTATTCAAAGTCTCCTCCTATCTCAGGAAGTTGACTTCCTGACACTAAAATTGCATATTCCACAACAGTTTAATTGCATATAAAAAATAAAATATTTGCAATTGTTGCATATTTTTAAGTGCACTTCTACAAACGAATAAACTTTAAATATATGACCACCGTATTCTTTTAATAAATATATTTATTATCTATTTGTATTTGTCTGTTTAGCATTTATTTCAGTATAGAGAGATGCTTCATCTTATATTTGTGCAATATTTGTCAGTCTGGACATTAAAATAAATAACTGAATACATTTTAATGCTTGTTATATGAAATAATACAGCACTGTTAAGGATATGTAATTTGAAGAAGTTCTGTATATCAAGATAGAGATAAAGCAGATTAGATATTCACAGTGTAATCTAATTTTATTTTACTATCATAAATTGTATTAGCTATTCCATTAGGTTTTATTAGGCAAGCTCTGATTTATGGGAGATCATTTGTATACTCTTTACTTTTTCTTTTTCTAAAAGCAGTTTGAATCTCAACTTGGAATGAGTCCCATATTTCATATTAAAGTTGATCTGTAGTTGTATGGTACATTCATTAGCTACAACACCTCCTCTCAATTTCTGTAAACGATACACTTAAAATTGCAATTACTAAATGCGGAAAATCTCAAGAGAAACTCAAGTCATGCTGGGAAGTTAAAGTACTGTATATAATGTATGGGCTATAAAGGAAGCTTTTTTACTCTGGTTTCTATTTACCTAAAAGTTGAAATTCCCTAAGTGCATTTAGAAGATGTGTGGCTCATTGGATATTCCTGTATTTAATTTGTGACTTATCTTGTATAATTTGTGTGAGTCATTACCTTAATTAGACCTACAGCGGGAGAAGGTAGGAACATTATATAGCTACTAAGGGGGTGCCATGGCATAAAAACACCCACTGGCAGACTGGTAAATATAGGTAATTAGACTAAATGCTGCCCTAGGCAAGTGATAGGCCCAGGGCAGCAAATATAAAGAGGTAACATTTTCTGAAAAGTAAAATAGTGTATGCAGATGGCGATAGATAGATAGATAGATAGATAGATAGATAGATGATAGATGACAGATAGATAGATAGATAAATAAAAGATAGACAGACAGATAGATAGATAGATAGATAGATAGATTGATAAATGATAGATAGATAGATTGATAAATGATAGATAGATAGATAGATAGATAGATAGATAGATAGATGATAGATAGATAGATTATAGATGATAGATAGATAGATAGATACATAGATAGATAGATAGATAGATAGATAGATAGATAGACAGACAGACAGACAGACAGACAGATAGATAGATAGATAGATAGATAGAAGATAGATGATAGATAGATTGATAGATGATAGATAGACAGATAGATAGATAGATAGATAGATAGATAGATAGATAGATAGATAGATAGATAGATAGATGATAGATAGATAGATAGATAGATAGAAGATAGATGATAGATAGATTGATAGATGATAGATAGACAGACAGACAGACAGATAGATAGATAGATAGATAGATAGATAGATAGATAGATAGATAGATAGATAGATAGTGTATGGAGGGCTCCATGCAAAAAAAAATGATCCTCCCCATCCTGATGCCCTCCTGATCCCCCCCCCCCCCCATCCTGGCCCTCCTGGACCCCCCAGTCTGCCACCTCATGAACCCCCCTGACCCTCCTCTGTCTCACCAGTCCCCGCAATGCTGCCTTCCCTGGTGGGGCTTGTTCTCTCAGGGCAGGGAATCCCGGATGATGTCATATGTGTAATGTCATTCTGGATTCCCTGTCTCGGCCTGAAGACGGGCTGAGAGGGGAGGCAGCAGTGCAGCAGGGGGTGAGGCCGAGGGGAGAATTAGAGGTGCCAGGCTGGGGGGTGGGATCAGGAAAATTAAAAATAAATAAATAATGAAATGCTGACAGCTCTGGGGCCCCCTGGTGCATTAGCAGTATTTATGCCCCTGGATCGATCGATCGATCAATAGATAGATAATATTTAGCATGAAAACTTGTAACATGTATTGATAAAATTAATGAATCAATTATGAATTATCATGGAAATAAATATCTAATGTTACAAATATTCAAAGTGAGATTTTTTAAGAAACTTTCTTGGATATAATTAAAAAATTATGAACTTTTCTTAAACTAATATTAGACACCTTTTTCTGTCTCTTTGTTGGTTTATGATTTAGTAAGCTAGTCCCGGGAGCTTGAAAATCGCAGCAGACAGTCACAAATGATTAGTTAGAATATTTATGTATATAATCTAAATAATTGATCCACAAGAATATCAATTCCAATGCAGAGTTATTTGAAAAAGCTGCAAAGTAAAGTATAAAAAATGTCCAAATATTATCTAGTGCATTAATCATTGCAATTTTGTACAAAGTGTTGTAAAGTATAAAATTATCTTATTTTTCCCACAAGTAAATTAAACTTTTGAAAATATCAGTAGCTTTCTTTATAATGCTCAACTGTCTTATACAGAATTTTGTTTGCTCCTTAATAAGCATGAAACCGAGTAAGTGTATATATATATGTATATATATATAAATATATATATATATATATGCGCCATTAACACCAACAACCACTTTACACTTTTCAGTATTTATATAAAATTATCCAAGTATAACTTATCACATAAAAGCAACAAATGGTTAACTGGAACTTGCTCTTTAATCATAAAGTTATTTAAGGCCACTGCTAGCATCAAACTCACTATTTGCAAGATGTGGTAACCTGACTCTCGGTGTTATCTTGGAATAGAAAATCTGAGCAATTAAATGTCTGTAATTAAAACAGTAAGATGTCCATATACTGTAATTGTTAATTTAAAACATGCAAAGTGCAGCTGTACTGAAATTATCTGAATGTTTTTTCATAGGATATTAAATATTCTAGTGCTATAAAAATGGAAAAATATTCTATGGTTGACCAACCTATTAAAAATGGACAATCCAGTCCAAGAACCTGGAAAACAAAGATGTGTGGATATTTCTGTATTTAATTTGTGACTTATATTGTATAATTTATGTGAGTCTTTATATAATAATCCTACTTGCTGTATGTCTAATTAAGGTAGTTATTATGGGGTGCTATGCTATAAGAGCATCCATTGCAGATGTGAGAGAGCAAATTGTGCCAGCCATTGCTTTCTACAGTAAATCCCTCCTTATGTGTGTGTACGTGTATATATATATATATATATATATATATATATATATATATATATATATACACATACAGTTAACTCCCCATTATCCGGCACCCATGGGGACTCCCTAATGCCGGATAAGTATAGTTGCCGGTTAATCTGGAGTCCCCAAAAACGGGTCTAAACGACCCTTAAACCCCAAATAGGCATTAGCACCTAAACTGGGCCATTTAGGCCCGGAAAAAATAATTAGAAAACATTTTTTTTTCTCGAACTGCCGGATAGTGCCGAATAGTGCCCGTTATACAGGTTTAGCGGGAGTTTTGTTCAAATGGGGAATTGATGCCGGTGCCAGTTGCTTGAGAGTGCCGGTTGGTTAGGTGCCAGATAATCAGGATTTTAATATATATATATATACACACATATATATATATATATATATATATATATATATATATATATAAAATTAACCACTGCCACATTAAATATTATTTAATATTTGTTCATTTATTTATTAGTTTTAATAGGATTAAATAACCACTACTGATCTATATTTAAATATACTCTTTTGATCAACTACAGTTGAAACAAAATTATGACCTTGAATATTTCTTTTTTATACAGTGGGATCAACCATTTTTGTTTGTGCTGTTCTTTTATAATGTGAAAAATAAACAAAAAGGATCACTTCTTATGTATAACTCTTTATTTGCAATTATAATGCAGTGTAATCTTCCTCTGTAGTTTCTATAGGTAAATGTACTGAACTTTAAATGCAGGGGAGGCTACTATTTGCAGATTAGGAGTGTGACAGCTGAAACTGCCAGTGCTTTTAAGAAGGTTTATTATTTTACAAAGACAATTCCTGCTGAAAAAGCAACTAGCTCAGAAAATAAAATGGGACTACACAAAAAGGAATAATTGCATATGAAAATAGAAAAATATCAAGGTTATATTTATTTATTTATTTATATATTTAAAGGGATATGTAAGTGAGCTGGGTTATGAATGCATCAGATAGAGGAGAATTAGTAGTGTATGAAAACATGTGTTATATAGAAAAGTTCAGTTTACTTACAAAGGTATTTGCACAAAAGTCAAATCCAGCTGTTCACACCCACAGGATGCTTACATAAGCCGGGTACCCACAGGAAATACAGCATGGTACATATTTTGACCTTTCTGGTACAGAGCACATGAAGTAACTGTTGCAGTTCTTGTACTGAGCACAGCAGAAGCCACTGAGGAATGATACAATGTATTTGCCTGATTCTGAATTTGAATGTTATGCTAATTCAGGTGAGATTTTCTAGGGGCGTACATGACCAAATGCAAATGCCAAAAAACATAGGACGTTTTAATAACTTCAAGGTAAGCTAATTATCCATTCATAATCCAGCTCACTTACATATACCTTTAATAATGTTTTTATTATTGCTTTGTAAAACCATTTATACAAAACACTATAGACAAATGGCTGCCTTGGTTATTTAAAGGGACTTTAAAAGCATTTTTTTCTTTGTTGCATCTGAAAAAGGGTATTTGATAACATATCCCTGTGTGTTTTTTTGTTTTTTTTTCCAAATGAAGCTCTCAGTATATATGATTCAAATGTTTAATAGATCCGGAGGCTTGCCCTATTCGGCCAATGAGCACTAATACAGCTGTATGAGCTATATACTTCCTGTTAGTTTCAATGAAGCGTAAACTGGTTTTGCTTCGTATTTTTCATGCAAAAAAACACAATTTAGGTAATGTTTAAAGCTGCTCTTTTAAATGCATGAAAAAAAGAATTGTGTTCCGTGTTCCTTTAACTTTCATGTTTATTTGATTTACTGCAATACTAACAAAGCTTTGCAGCGTCTAGCTCTGCGCTTACAAGGGAATACAACAGAATTCCATTATTTTACTTGGCAATAGTCTCTTATAGTCCCAGGAAAAATTACAGCCTCCGATTTCTGTGCCCGGGTAGGTACTGCCTCAAGTTATAAACATTTGGCAAAAGTGACATATTGCAGCAGTGCAGTACACAAATGTATTGGGAATATAAATTGAGTGAAAATCTACTTTAACCAGCTAAGCAAATCTTCTTGAGCCAAAAGGATGGTTAGCATGTTACATGGATGAATAAGCAACATCAAATGAGTTGTGAAAATGCAGGATGAGCGAATTGATTAAATGTATCATCTTGTGCAGTGTAGCAGGAGAAAGCAAATACCAGTACACATGCAAGATTAGGCTTTTGTAAATAAAACTGCTATCCTGGCATATTATAGGTTTCTGAAAAAACATATACAAAAAACTGTTTAATCTCTGGCAGCATAGAGCTGTTATAGACTTGTGATGTTCAGTCATGTCCAACTCTCCTTGGCCTCATGGTCTGTAACAAACCATGCTGATCCACTAGGTATTCATGGCAGAGATACTGGAGTGGGTGGCGAGTTACTTCTCTGGTGGGCCACAGCATATAGCTCCTGGTATCCCTAGGTGGTCTCCCAACCAAGTATTGACCAAGCCCAACCGTGCATGGCTTTAGGGTGGTGTGACCTCTTGGTTCCCTGACTGGAATCAAAACCAGGTTGCAGCTGTGAAAGCACTGAATCCTAACCACTGGACCACCAGGGAACCAGTAGCATATAATTTTACAAAAAGACATACAGCCTTATTAAATTGCGATTCTGTAAATTTAAAAGGGCTCTATTTAAGCACACAGCATATTTTATTTACAGAAGTTTTTATTTAGTGAAGACCTTGTTTTTAAATAGAAGTTCACTAACTAAAAACGGTCTAAAAAAAAATATGCTGTGTGCTTAAAATACCGAATCGCAATTTAATAAGTCTGATCTTTTTAGCCCTGATTAAATAATCAAAGGCCACTTAATACAGCACAATTTGGACCACATAACAGTAAAAATCTTCTAAAAGCATGTTGAAATACTTTTGAATTTTTGCATTTTTCACTGTGAAATAAAAATTAAAAAAATCTGTGTTTACATGTGTAATAGACTTTCCTCTTACTTTTGCATTACTGTAGCCAATAAGGTTGCCAGGGTGAGTGTCCCATTCAAGTCAATGGTAAGACTGCTTATATTTCCCTTTTGAAGACAATTTTGTGATTTCTAATTGCAGAAAATTCAGGTTTTTGCTCTCTTGCAGGTCATGAAGTTTTTCCCTATAAGTTTTGTCTTTTACTATTTTTGTTGCTGTCATTTCAATTGTTTCTATTTTTTTAATGTTCACTATCTTCTGAGCTTTGCACAATATCCGAGGTGGGATCAATAGAGTGACATTAGTATTGCTCTTTATTCCCCTTCCAATATACACAAGCACCCTACTATAGTTTAGGAAAAACATGTGCAACAGTGTAATAAACTAACAACATTAGTGTCAGCCATAAGCAAAAACATATTTTGAGAGAAAATCTTAATTTTTGAACAGTCTGTTTACAGAAGATTCCACATTGTCTTTAACACTTCTTACTAGCTGTGAGTATGTGGTTATCTGATAAGTGAAGGTAGTGGGCTACATAGTTACATAGGGCCTCATTCTATTATCGTCCGTAAATCGGCCGTAAGGCTGCGATTCCTTGCGGGGGTTCTGTTAACTCGCGATTCTATTATACGGCCCCGCAAGGATCTCCTCTTAGGGCCGGCCGCATATCTTGAAACCGGCCGTAAGCTGTGAAATCTAAAAACGCAAAAATATATTCAAGCCTGCACTGTACAGCTCTGTAAATGCTAGGGATCATATTGGGGGACATGAGGATTAAAAGTAACCCACTCTCAAGCTTGCACATCAGCCCAAACCCGAGTTCAAATTAACTGTTTATTTTCCGGCTGCGGCGTGGGCATGTCTGAGGTGCTCCAAGCACTCTGGACTTTTTACATGGATATTTTACGGATATTAAAAATAAAAAAATTTACAGATTTGAGTATAGGATAATTATGTGCTATTTTTTATAACACCTAAAATCCCTTTATAGTCTTCTCAGAGTGCAGGATGGCTTTATTTGAGCTATTTTATGTGTTTAATTGGTGCTAGCGGGACCTCTTTCCTGCAAGTAAGCAGCGGCTCGTTTTTAGCCTTGCAGAGAGGGTTCCCGGAGCAATTGAATTGCAAATAGGAATTTCTTACGGCCGAAACTCTTGCGGCCATTTTAGATCAAAGGCTTTCCTCTGGCGCGAGCAGCCGCAAGAGATAGCAAGGCACCGGCCGCAAGCCTGCCGGAGCCTCCGGCCGTAAGGGAATAGAATAGCCGAATAGCTTGCGGCCGGTCCTTGCGGCCCCGCAACGGCTGCGGCCGATAATAGAATGAGGCCCATAGTAATTAAGATTAAAAAAATACTTTTACTCAAAGATCTCCTCTGATCTTTGTAATATGCAGATTAATTGTTAAATGCTAATTGATCTAGAGGAAGGCAAACAGAAAATAAAATCGAAGCATTGCCAATTGTCTCAAAAGGGGAAAAAATATCCTTGCAGACCCCAGATACTGGCGAACGGATTCCTCCCTGGATCAATACTCCTCTCTAGTTATCCAGGATAACCCTGAATGTCCTTTTTATTCAAAATATATCCAATCTCTTTTTAAAGTTATCTATCAAATCCAATGACCCAATGTATTATAGAGAAATCAGGAAAGTTCCAGAAAAGCATTTACTTCTGCTTTATAGACTATTCTAAAGCCTTTGACTGTGTGGATCACAACAAAATGTGGCAAGTTCTTATATAGATGGATGTACCAGATCATCTCATCCTCCTTCTGAAAAATATGTATGTTGGCCAAGAAGCCACGGTCAGAACATAACATGGAACAACAGAATGGTTCAAGATCAAGAAAGATGTGCGACAAGGTTGTATGTTTTATTTAATGCTTGCACATTAGCAAGCCAGGCACGATCGTTATGTCTCTGGTTGTGCTCATCCATACGTTTTATATTAGCAAAGATTCTGGATTAGGTTGCCAATTCTTTCTTCAGTAGACCTTGATTTGTCTGACCTCTGTGCTATGACCTGCTCATCTTGAGAGACCTAACATGGTATAGCTCACAGGTATATTGAGGTACACAAGCCCCTTCAACAATGCACGATAGCAATCCAGAAGAGGAGTTTAATTATTTAATTATTCTTCTTATTATTTTCTTGTACTAATACATAATTAAGATAAAGGGATAAGGCTGTTTACTCTTCATTTATGCTTTCTAATTTCCTGTATGTGAGCAGCCATTTTGCTTTTTATTGATCCCCTTTGACAACAAGACCTCCTCCTTGCTAATGCTGTGGTTGCAGATTTATCTACAAAATGGTCTCCCTCCCTTGATCCCATGTATGTACGTGGCAAGTGTAATATCCACAAGAGACCTTGTCATTGGCAACACTGCTGCAGAATTGAAGTGCATATTTAGGCCCTGTTGCAGATAATGCCGCATCTACTTCTTTCACAAGATGGTGGTCTTGTTGTCAAGGGAGGTCAATGAAAAGCAAAATGGCTGCTCCGATAGGGGAAAATAAAAAGCCTAAATTATGTCTTATTTTATAGAACCACAGTTATTTTTTATGATGTTTTATATAACTAAACATGATAAATAGAAAATATTTTCATAAAGCAAAACAAAAATACATAAATTACATTTTCTATATTCAGTTTTCTTTTACTACAAGGTTCCATTTTGTTTTCTTTCCTGCTGCTGCCTACTTCTTTTTCCTGAGGGTGCGCCCTTGTCAACTAATGAGCTTTCCTTTAGTCCTGACATGAGTACTAGCAGGGGTAACTGTCTCATTCTCATTAAATAGACACTTCCTGTTCATTCAAACCCCCCTCCCATCTCAGGAAATTGATCTGCTAAACCAAAATGGCAGATTGACCAGCAGCATAGTTACATGTGAAAGGTAATACATTAGAAGCTGTATTATTATTATTTTTTTAAACATGGTGCATATTTTCAAGGGTAGTTCTTCAAAATAGTGCTTGACCACAGTGGTCCTTTAACGGAAGAGCAAGTCCATCAGGATAATGCTCCACCTCAATCCAAGATAGAAGCTTCCAAGACACAAGCAGAGGCATAAATTTAAGATTTACTCTAAAACATGGTTTTATGTTCATGGTTACCAAATATGCATATAAAAAGTAATTAGAGACTACATTAATATTTTTTGTTGAAAACGTTCTAAATACATGACCCCAGTGGTTTTAATATTATATTATTACAAGAAAATATGTTTTAATGATAAATAATTAGTAAATTCACATTTTTTCTGACCACTGGTTCTTTATTTTACTAGGTATATTATATACCTGTGTATCTATTTACTTTTATGTACTTTATTTTATTAAGAATTGCTTAAGAGCTCTGTTTTCCCTTTATTGTTCTGCACACAGCAGTGTATGTAGACACAGACTTTGTGTACTTGCTGTGCTGTGTCTCATACTAACCAATCAGTGACCATCTCTCAGCAACATTTTGCATCATGCTGCTGAGACATAGTTCCTGATTGGCTGGTACATTATACTGCATATCCGGACCTACAAAGTCTATCTGCAAACGCTGCAGGGGGCCAGACCCATATAAGGACTATTTTTTTTTATTAAAAACAGAGCTTATACGGACTTCATACATAATAAAATGAAGTACATAATAGTAATTTATACACAGGGATATTATATAGCTAGTACAATCCAGGAACCTTCCATAGCCCTTTAATAGAAAAAAAAATCAACGACAAGTGTAGGAACAAAATGAAAGGCAGGGAAATTGGACATGTTTTATCTTCAAACAATAGTGGGTAAAGTGAGTAGTCATTTATGAATGGGTCCCATTACCAAATTCATTCTACAGATGCCAACCAAAATATTTACTTGTGGCTGTCATAGCCAGAAATTGTAGGGTAATAAAAATGATAAATTAAGCCAGCTGTTAGAGAGTACTCCAGTCACATACAGTGTTTGCAAAAAGGTAATAAATTCCCAACTTGTATTTAGTCAGACGGCGCTTCAAGACCGAAACCGTGTTTTTTTTTTCTCCCTGAGACAGAACGGATTCTATTTGCATGCACTTTTCACCTGAAAAAAGTCAAGTGTCATAAATTCCTAAAGTGAGTTTTCTTTTTTTTCAATCTCCAATATCAAGTACTGGTAAAAGTCCAATAATAATTTTTTTTAAGTTTTACATATAGAAAAAGGAGGACTTTGAATCATATACGGTACTATTATTGAGCAAATGCAATTTTTATAAGGATTCCCTAACTCATCGATATTTGATTTGTCATCGAAAATTCTGTTCATAAAATATGGAATGAAAAACTCGTTATATCTGCAGAAAATTTATCAAAAGGTCACATGCAGGTTACCAACTAGTGTAGATTTGTAGGAATTTCTCAGCTGTATAAGGGAAATACATCAGCCTTTCTACTAATAAGTACCATAAGGGCATATATTAGTTTCCTGGATTATGAGTGCATCTGACAGAGGAGAATTAATAGTGTATGAAAAAAAATGCATGAAAAAATACCAAAATAAACATTTTAACACTTACCTTCAAGTTAGCAAAAGGTCTTGTAATTTCTGATAGTTGGAAATTAGGGTTAACATCCCCTCCAAACCCGGGCTAAATTAGCATAATTTGTTTTGGCTAATCAGGTTAGCTGAAACATTTGAATTAAACTCATGGGTTCCTGTTTGTGCTGCAAAGCAGCCTGGGATATGTAGCATGGCACTATGTTAGGTGCTGTGGCAGCATAGCACAGACAGGAAGCAGCAGGGAGTCATATCCAAGCAGTGACTTGGGGGCTAACATCACTGCTCTCCTATTGGCTGAGGAAGAAACAGCAGGTGAATAATGGTTTGAAATCGATCCCCTAATGCTGCATGCTGATTGGGTGGGGATCAGGAGCCTGTGTGAACACCCCTGGATGTGTCAACATAATCATTAGAGGGATTTTTAGATATGAATACAAATAAAATGTTTTATGAGATGTGTTGAATATATATAGGCTGCTTGTTGCCTATAGAGTGCAGAAATGTATTAATCCATGGTACTTGGATATGCCTTTAAAGGGACTCTGTCACCCCAACATGAAGTTGATTGCATTAAATTAAAATACTTTAGAAAAGTGACTATACATTTACTAGCAGTTTTTCTCTACTGTAAATGATTTCTGACATATTTAGAATTGATTTTGAGGCTCATGTATGTTAATGTGCAGCTCAGAGTGCTTAATAAGGATGGGAGCGGGGTCTAACTGCCAGATGACATTTTAGATCTTGATTTTGACCACTACATACACATATCAGCAGGCTATAATCCTAATTAGCACATCAAAACAGCTAATAATTATGCATTAGCCGCTCATTTGCTATTAACTACAGCAGCAACAACATATGGATAACAAAAAATACAGTCAGTTTTTCTTGCCCTTAAAAAATAACTTAAAATATAACTTGATCTTTGGGTGTCAGAGTCCCTTTAAAGGGACTCTTCAGGCAATTTTCTTTTTGTGTTATATGAAAGTTTTAACTCGGCTTCTTAATTAATTATATCCTCTTAAATGTAATTATAATGTAAAATATCAACTTCACTTACTTCAAAGTAGCCTCCTGAGTAATAGATTCACACCTTCTAGAACCTGTTTCTTCCTCGGAAAACCTGCCATGTTGCACTGCTGTGACCGAAAATACCGTTGCTAGGCTCAGATATCTAACCGTTAGTCATCTACTGCATCACACTGCCAGCACCTTCACTAGCTTACCATACCACTAGAATGAAATTCAAAAACCCAACACCCCTCTACAAAGCATCCCCTACACTGCACCCTCCTACATCAGGTCTGTGTTTCTGTCTTGGCTCACAGGGCCCTGGCCTAGGGCGGCACATTTTCAGAGGGCAGCAGTGAACAAAATTGATCCCAAGCAATGTTTTCTAATTACAATACAAGGTTGCATTATTTTGCCAGACAGGCACCCGTTGAATTTAAGCACCCCAGGCATCTGCCTAGTCAGTAGGTTTTACACTGGTAGAATATATCATTTACTCTTTGAAAACATTTGTTTAAAGAATTACCATCCACTCTCTGAGGAAAATAATAAAAAAGCAGAAGCAATGCAGATAGCGTTATCTGTATGAGGCAAAAGGTTTGCCTACAAAAAAAGTACAGGCTGTACAGTTGATTGATGTTAAGTTATCGTAGTGACTTCTTGAATGCTTAATGTGTTCGAGTAAAAGGTTAGACTGGTTATGACATTTCATGCATTCACTGATTCCACAGGGATCAAACAATTCCATCTACTTACATCTTCAACTACTCACAGCATTTTAATCAATCCATCATGTGTTTTATTGAATGTTGCAATTGTGGTTTGTGTGAAGAATAACAATTTCTGAAAAAAATATGGAATTCAAAACTTTTAGCATTTTTTAGTTGTCCAAACAATAGCTGTTTTTTTCCTTCTGAAGGATGAACGTATAGCACAGAAACAGTAAGCAATATGCCAAATAATCACAACTAAGTATATTTTTAAAGCAATTTGCAGCTCTGATCAAGCACTACATTCCTCCTTTGCTGCTGAGTCACTCTAAAAGGATTCTATGTAAATTACAGGGTGTGCATTGCTTTGTGCAGAGCTACTTGTGGGCACACTCACAGATAGAGGATAGTGTGCACTAACACCCCCACCCCATAATTTACATCGAATTCTCAAAGAGTAAAGGAGGAATATAGTGCTGCAAATATTCACATGGATTAAATACAAAATGCTCCACAGTCTAACTGCCCTCAATGTGAAGAACCATTTTCTTTCTATAAAGTGGATTATTTTTTGTCTTCTAACCTCAAGGGATGTCCTTTTGTCAGTTGAGAACCTCTTGGCACAAAAAACTTCCCTGACTTATATTGACCATGAATATATTTATATAAGGTTAAACTTTTTTTCATTGCTTAGTCCCATCCATTCCCCTTGTTGTCCTTCTCTGTACCCTTTGCACCTCTAAGATTTTCCTTTTATGAAGTGGTTCCCAGAAAATTAAATCTCATCTGCCATGTATTTGCCTATTTCTCTAATTTATGTAAGTCCCTTTGGAGGGGAAGAACATCATTTTCTGATTTATCTATCTTGCACAACTTAGTGTCATCAGCAACAATGGAGACAATACTTTCCCAGTCCTACTTCTAAATTATTAATACATATTTTAAAAAGAAAAATCCCTAATACTGAACCCTGAGGAACCTCACTTACCACATTAGTTTATTGTGAGTATGTTCCATTTACACCAACCCTTTGCTTCCTGTCTTTTAGCCAGCAATCAATCCATGAGTTGATATTTACTGTATTTCCTGTATCTTTTAGTTTGCACAATAGTCTCTAATGTGGCACAAAAGCCTTTTCAAAATCCAAAAATGCTACACCTACTGAGTTGACTTGGTCCAAGTTCTTACTTGCCTCCTCATAGAAACTAATTACACGGATAGAGGCAGCCCATCTCACAGCAAAGAAAGCACCAGGTCTGGGTCCCCGCAGAGACTGAGGTGCCAGAGGCGGAACAGTTCCTCCGGGACCAGGAGCACCTTATCCACTACTTCCGAGCGGTGCAATGAGAGGGTCCCAACAAGAAGTTGAGTAAGGTGGAGACCCTGCGGTCAGCTATGGAGTATATCCGGACCCTGCTCATGGACAGGCAGCCGGGGAGCCAGGGAGGCTCTGATGGGCTCTCATCATGTTAGGGGGTGTACGGGTTAGGGTAGGGGTGTTAAGGTAGTGGTGTAAGTGTTAGTGTAGGGGTGTAAGGGCTAGGGTTGGGGTGTAAGCTTTGGAGTATTTAGGATGTTTTTTTACATTCATTAAAACAATTACTATGTTCCATGCAGTGGCAGACGTCATTCAGGAGCCCCTTCAACGGCCAGAAGACGCGCCCGCAAGAGAGACATAGAAGTGCAGCAGATGGGGTGGCTAAGGGGGCCTGAGGAGGGGGGCAGGAGTGGTAGAGGCCAGGAGGGGCAGAGGTGTGGGGTATCCCAGAGACTGTAGACCCCCAAAGGAGGGTGCATCAGCATTACTTCCACCCCTGGAGCCATGTCTCTTTAATCCTGTTTGGTCAGTTTATACTTTGCATTTCTGCTTTTTAATCCCTTTTCTTGTATAACAGAAAATGCCCTGTCACCAGCTTGGCGCCTTTGCTCTCTCAACTTTCATGACCTGCCCATGGTGTCCTCTATTACCGTGTGTTAGTGAGCGATGGGTGACAGGTCCATGTGCCCCTGCGTTATGAGGCTGCTTTATTCCCACACTTCCCGGTTCCTCCTGTAAATAGATGGCTGGCGCCCTTACATCGGCGCTCATTTCTGGTGAACACAACAATAGCGCAATGTTATCGCCACTGATTTGACTGCTGTCATTTGGCAGTCGCCCAAAAGTCAGCATGCCCCATTGGTTACCTCTCTTGTGTATACAGAAGAAAAGTCTGCCCATTCTATCAACCTTAAAAGTTTTGATCAGTTAATCCTTAGCCTTGAGGAGGAGGTTTCACCTAAACCAAAAGCTGGTTTTATATAAAGGATTACACTTCCAAAAGTTCAAATATATGTGTAAAAGTGTTAGCACTTTTATTTTATTGCTACAAGATCTCAGTATGTTAGGTGATGTGAGCTGCTGAAACAGAAATACATATGTACTGATCTTACCGTCACAGGGAATACATTCCTGCCCAATCCAGTTTTTTTGTCATATAAAGCAGCTGGCTGGTCTGATCCATCAATTGCAAATTAGATTACAGATTATATTTGCCTGTCATCCCTTGGAGGAGAGTGCTGAGTGAGATTTATTGATGAATATTTATTGTTTTACCTTCAGCTCATTCATATGGGAGTCATGTTGGATGACTCGTTGGAAGACAGAACATTTACTGTAAACTAGTCCCACATTTTGGAATTGTATGTGTATATTTGCCCATATCTTGTGGTGATGAAGGGGCTTGTGTACGTCAATGAAGCTGTGAGCTATACCATATAGAGAGTTCAAACAAATCACAGTCCACTGGAGAAGGAACTGGCAACCCACTCCAGTATCTTTGCCAAGATTACCTTAGGAATAAGTACAACTAGAGACGTAACAATATATGTGCCTGACATGCTGAGGTCATGGAGAGTCGGACACAACAAAATGACTAAACATTAACAATAGGCGTTAAATAGTGCCATATTTCCCTCTCACATAATTTCTTCCAATGTCATCCTTTGCTGCATACTGCATTACTCTGTAACTGACCTAGGGTGACACTGTTCTATTCAGCCTTGCTCACATATAGGCATGAGCGTTGGGGAACACGGAGGGCGGCCCAGGCTCCCAAGGTAGCGGGGAGTGTCCTATGACCTTCCTTCAACGCGCGCTTCCTCTGACCCTGTGGCCGCCATAGTGATACAAGGGGGTGGGCGTAGGCACTTTCCGTGCCATTTTCCCTCACTCTGCGGCGTCCAGCGTGGTGTTCCCCACTTTCCCTCCCAGGATATTTAGGGATTAGCTAAGTATTATGGTATTGTTGTTATTGTTATTGTTTCTGGATATATATAAAAAAAAAATGTAAAAAAAATAATAAAGTAAAAAATGTATTAAAAAAGGAGGGGTTAAAGAGAAGGTTAAGTCAATGTATTTGGTCCGTTATGTGTATTGTAAGTTATTGTTATTAAAACGATTTGTTAGTCTTTGGTATTATTACTGGATTGTAGTTTTGTAATTAAAAAAATAAAAATAAAATAATAATAATTTTTGTGTGTTGTTGGTCACAGCGGCGGATGGGGGAGTTGCCCGGCTCAGTAGGTAAGAAAAGGGGTGCCCCTATATCAGGGGCGTGGTACAGTTGCGAGTAGGTGGGCCCCATGGACGCGGGTCCAGGGGCAAGAGGTTGCTTCCGCTGGTAATTATGTAAATTAGTTATTCAATAAAGTTGTGGCCTGTTGTTTTTCCCATATTATTGTCTGTCTTGTTATTTTAGTGGGTTATCTAGTCTCCAAGTGCCAATGGATCCTGCAGGGGTCCTGGTCAAAGCTCCTTCAAGCTATCTCTAGCCCTATAGTAACTTCGGTCAGCATAAAATAGAGTCCTCCCTCATCAACTCTATTATTTATCCTTAAGTTCTGAAGATACAAAGAAAAGGTTCAAGTTGTTGTAGTAAAGTAAAGTACAATTTATAGTCATTAGGTAAAAAAAAAATTACACTGAGACCGCAATTTCTTAGCTATAATAACAATCATATAATATATTTCCTCAGATAGCTTCTTATAAGTGAGTGACATCTCTTTGTGCAGATATAGCAGTTGTTGTTTCTCAGATAAAATCAGCATAATAACCAAAAACAGCTCCTAAACATGATACCTCTCTCCGCAAAACTGTGTGGTACTGATAAGAAGCTGACTAATGATGCAGTTCCCACCGTGCCCGTATTGCTAGTAGAAATTAAAAGAAGGGTAGGGGAAGACAGCGCACCACCTCCTAGTGCAACATAAGACCAAATAGTCACATCGGCCAATATAACATAAAGCTTTTCAACTCACATGTAATACCCTCAAAAATATGAGGTATCTGATGTGCCTCTCAAGGTTGTCCCTAGATGGTACATATACCAGGCTCTCAATCCTTGATGAACATGTATAATCCAGATGGTATCCCCTCCGGTATATACCTTTGGAACTCCAGGGATAGTGATACTGAGTCCACAGAGAATGTCCCAAAGTGGACTGTGCTCTTAATACCTCTACTTAAAGATACTATCAGGGTAAGCACTGTACTCTGTACAATATAGGTGGACTTGTGGAAACACACTAATAAAAAGATGATGTGTAAACCATTTTGTTTATTGGGATGAGACTCCCAGATTAATCAAAATATAATACAAATGAATACAATCACAAATGGACTAAAACACTACAATATAAAATCAAACGCGTTTCATCTTATGACAAGGCTTTCTCAGTGATACAAAATATATGACATACAAGTACATACAAATATACTGATAATGACAGTACTAACCATATATCATACACGTTTGATTTTATATTGTAGTGTTTTAGTCCACTTGTGATTTTATTCATTTGTATTATATTTTGATTAATCTGGGAGTCTCATCCCAATAAACAAAATGGTTTCCACACCATCTTTTTATTAGTGTGTTTCCACAAGTCCATCTATATTGTACAGAGTACAGTGCTTACCCTGATAGTATCTTTAAGTAGAGGTATTAAAAGCACGGTCCACTGTGGGACATTCTCTGTGAATTCAGTATCACTATCCCTGGAGTACCAAAAGAATATTCCAGAGGGGATACCATCTGGATTATACATGTTCATCAAGGATTGAGAGCCCGGCATATGTACCATCTAGGGACATCCTTGAGAGGCGCATCACATACCTCATATTTTTGAGGGTATTCCACGTGAGTTGAAAAGCTTTACGTTATATTGGCTGATGTGACTGTTTGGGCGTATGTTGCACTAGGAGGTAGCACACTGTCTTCCCCTACCCTTCTTCTCATTTCTAATGATGTAGTATACCTGTTTACAGATAGAAAACGCACATTCCTCAAAATAAAATATATGGTATTTACTTTTATATAACAGCTGTATGTGGGTGGGATTCCTAGCTTGTGGAAAATCCAATCCTAGCAGTACTCAAAGCTATTTAATACAATGGGCATATTCTTAAGGGAAGCCATGTTTGAAATGGTTATGGATTACATGAGCGAAGCCTTTGTGAGCATATTTGCATGTCCCTGCCAAGGTTCTCAGAATGCAGTGTAATAACTGTATTTCTTGGAATTCTGGATATTTTAGACATTCAAATTTAGACATTCAAATGTGAACACAATTTACTATTTATTTACTATATATATATATATATATATATATATATATATATATATATATATATATATTTACATATATAGTAGTATAGCCTTATTTTGTTGCAATATAATGACCACTGGTACTTCTCTTGTGTATACAGAAGAAAAGTCTGCACATTTTATCAACCTTAAAAGTTTTGATCAGTTAATATTATAGATACATAATATGCATATCCCAGTATTTATCATAAAAGAGAGAATGGGAAGTAGATTATTCAGCATTCCAGCTCCAGCAGATAGAGCGCACAGTACAAGCATATGATAAATTCTATTCTGCACATTTGTCACAGAGTTAGCTGCTAGGGAGAATCTGTGTTATTAAGAGGTTGATTTATGGTGGGTTTTGCACGTTTGCTTGGATAAGGCTGCTTTTCTCTCCCGACTGCATGTTCTGTTTTTTTTTTTTTTTTTTTTTTCCTCTTCAGGCAGTAGTTTTGTGTTTGATTCAGATTATCATTCCTCTTACACTCAAAGCCTTTGCCATCAGTCTGTGATTTTTCTTTTATTTTCAGGTAAACAGAATATATGAAGAGATTCTAGACATGAGCAATTTTCTTTTACTATCTGAATAGGTCATATATTTACATTATTTTGATATAAATATAAAAACGTATTGTATTTGGTTCAGAAAGGATTGTATTCACTTTAATAGTAGATCTAAGGAACACTGTATTCAGACCATATTTAAATAAAAAATGTCCTATCATGCATTTAAAATAGCAGGTTAAAAAAGGTTAAAAAATATTTAAACGCTCTGGAAATGCAGCTTTGCAACAAGTTCATAACCACCTCTCAACTATTTACAATTAACTTGACTTATGTAGTGCTCTGATATACCTTAAAGGGCCATTTACCTCAATATAAGTGCTCTTCATGGTGCGAAAGAGTACAAGATTGGATGTTAAAATTATCTTTTTTTTTATTACACTAGAAACAGCTAAACAAATCTAATATTTTAAGTCTGTTTTCATAACAAAGTGTGCCCTGCCTACTGCCTGTTGCAGGGGTAACACAGACAGCCAAGCAGTTTTTCTCTGCATATAGGAATGCACTGAGCAGTTAACTCATAACAGACCTGTTCAGGTGATCCCAGCATTCCATGCTCTGCACAGAGGAATTTGTTAATGGTTAATCTCTTTCTTCTTTTGCTCTCTACACAAATGTGTAGCTGCAGTTCTGGCTGGGGGCAGTCAGTGACAATTGCGAACAAAGATATGATTTAATTTGATATCTCAGTCAAAAATGCACATATTTAAAAAATTAAAAAAGTATTTCAACATGCTAGGATATCTTTATTGTGATATGGTCCAAAGTGTGCTAAATTAAGTAGCCCTTTAAAGCCATATCTAAGTTTCCCTGTTTTTACCTTTTTTCTAATCTAACACATGCTGCATATATGAAACACACACCATATTGAGTTATTCTATACACATACACATTTATTTGATTTAATGATAAAATGTGTTTTCCACACCCCAGAGCTACTTACATAGGCATGGTGAACCTCCCAATAGAAACACTTCACTTGGTTATAGATTGTAACTCTTTACTAATCTTCAAGCCAGCAGCAGCAGCTCAATGCAGAGATCTACAGATCAGTGTCTGGCTCCTCCTGCAAGGGGTCTACACATTCCATGATTCCTTCCTGCACAAACTGCAGTCACTGATTGTTACAATATATTAAAAAGTATAAGCTGGCTGTGATTGGCCAGAACAAATTATGAATTGTATGCTACATTTAGCATAGATATCCAGAGGTGATATCTCACAAAAGCAACTGCTTGCAAACTCAAGAGATTTAGCAAACATCAGGGTGAGTTTGTTAATGTTTCTTTTTGGTATTTGTTCATGCAAAAAAAAAGTTTGCGTACACTACCGATTCTCCTCAGATGCCTTCATAATCCAAGAAATTTAAATACGTCTTTAAGGATAAATCATATACTTCCTCTATTGCCTAGGGTTAAATATATTTTCAGCAGAATTGACATTGCTGGAAAGCTGCATTTTTAAATGTATCATTCCCAAGTTACTTCAAATCAACATGAACTCTTAAATTACCATTGAAATCTGAAAAACATATGTTAATCAATATGCCACATTATTATAACATATCTTTTTGTATTACTACATAATTAAAATAAAAGTATACCACAAAACACTCATATTTTAGGGTTTCTATTTTCCACTGTGGGTGTGGTCCCCTCCTGATATAAAGCCTCCATTTTTAATATGTCCATTTGCAATATTAAATACATTTTCCAACATTACAATCTTACATCTTGATAAAGTCATTTAGAGAAGGGTGGGATTGACTGAAGGACAGGTCCAATTGGTTTTAAGAACAATTAAATATGATAAGAGACAAAGCAACCATTGATTGCAGCCCTAACAGAGAAAGCTTGCTACCGATGGAAACCTCTACAATACAACAAGTTTCAGCCAATGGAGATCATTGTGCTGGTACACTGTGTCTGAAAATTTAGCTAAATAAAGTCACCTCCACCCAATGACCTTAGCAGTCTGAACATTGAAAGTAAGTTTAATATTGAATGTTGCTTTATAAACAATTGATTAGGAATTTTATTAGCGATCAATGCCTAATTAAAACATCTAGCTCATGTTATAATGGTCGTTTAACACTATAAATTGAATTTGTGACCTCTAATTATTGAATTCCGTTGTTTCCGATAGATACTCCTGAACTTTATTAAACGGCATAAATATATTTAAAGGTTCGTACCAGGTCACCTCTCCCTTCAATCCTCTACTCTAAATACGTTTAAGTTATTTTAAAATGACCAGACACCATTGTACTCATCCTTTAGTTGTGTATATTTACTTTATTTTGGAGACATGTGTAGGTGAGGTCTGAGTAATGATCCTCGTAGTACCATTATCACCTATCTTTTTTGCTGCTAATTCCTCTTCCAATACAACCTGGCATCCCATTGGCTTTTCTTCTAGCTCAAAAGGTCTATCTATAATATACTTTTATGGAGAAATTGACTTAAAATTGTTTTTTTAGAAATTCTAAAGTAATAAATGGAACCTTTAATTGTAACAGCTATATTCAGCTTTTCTTTACAAGTGGCAGACATTTGCTTGTGTTGCTAACAGTATCTTTTAGCTTCACATAACATCTCTATTCAGTTCTATTAAAAGACTGCCATTATGAATAGCCACTTGACAATAAGACTTAATAGAACAGCAAGCCCCATAGAGTACCATCCACCGTTACAAACAGACTAGAAATCCAAGGTACAAGCCTAATTTAATATTTTCTCTAGAATGTTTTTACGCTCAGGACTTACATAGCTGCTAATTGTGTTGGTTTGTTACACATTTTGCAAAAGTGATTCTTTTAAAGAACCGCTATAGTCAAATATTTTGTACTTGATTTGAATAACAACATTTGATTATATGCACCTTATAATTTTTCACATTTATATGCAATTATTATTTACTGCAGGCATCCATATTCTTTACTGAGTGTCCTTGTAAACTAATGAGCTTCCCATTAGAGCTCATAAGAGCACTAATGGCCTCCTTCCCATCGTGCAAATAAAAACTTCTTATATATTCAAAGGCTCCACTCATCTTAAGAAGAAGATCACTGGAAACTAAAAAAGTGCACCCAATAATTGGATATAAGAGTATTAAATTAGCAGCTCTGATGTTTTATTTTACATAATAGAAACATATTGCTTCATTTCAAGTGCAGTTCTTCGAAAAAGGGGCTATTTTATATTTTTCACCAAGCACTCAAGCAAAAGAGATGCCGTACAGTAAAGTATTACACTATATCAGACATAAATACTCTTTTTAACTGCCCTGGCGGTCTGACCATGTCAGTGCCCCCAAGTGTTAAATCGTTACACTCCGGGGTGCTGACGGGGCCAGACCGCCATGTTCCGCTCCCCTGGGTCGCCTACGCAAGCAGGGAAGGGAACCCGGAAGACGGGATGGTGTTCTTTGGGTGATGTGATTGGTTTGCGCCAGACATAGAGTTTTCTTTGATGGCCGAAAAGTTCAATTTTAGTTTCATCAGAGCAGAGCACCTTCCTCCATACATTTTGGGAGTCTCCCACGTGCCTTTTCGCAAACTCAAAACGTACCATTATGTTTTTTTTGCTGAAAGTAATGGCTTTCTTCTGGCCACTCTGCCATAAGCCCAACTCTATGGAGCGTACGGCTTATTGTCGTCCTATGTACAGATACTCCAGTCTCTGCTGTGGAACTCTGCAGCTCCACCAGGGTTACCTTAGGTAACACCTCTGTGCTGCCTCTCTGATTAATGCCCTCCTTGCCCGGTCCGTGAGTTTTGGTGGGCGGCCGTGTCTTGGCAGGTTTGCTGTGCCATGTTCTTTCTTTGGTTATGATAGGTTTGATGGTGCTCCTGGGGATCATCAAAGATTTGGATATTTTTTTATAACCTAACCCTGACTTGTACTTCTCAATAAAATTGCCCCTTACTTGTTTGGAGAGTTCCTTGGTCTTCATGGCAGTGTTTGGTTAGTGGTGCCTCTTGCTTAGGTGTTGCAGCCTCTGGGGCATTTAAAAAAAGGTGTGTATATGTAATGACAGATCATGTGACACTTAGATTGCACACAGGTGGACATCATTTCACTAATTATGTGACTTCTGAAGGTAATTAGTTGCACCAGAGCTTTTTATGGGCTTCATAACAAAGTGGGTGCATACATACGCACATGCCAATTTTCTGTTTTCTATTTCTAAAAAAATTGTTTTATGTATACATTTTTCTCATTTCACTTCACCAACTTAGACTATTGTGTTCTGATCCATCACATAAAATTCAGATTAACAAAACATTAAACTTAAGGGTGTAATGTAACAAAATAGGTAAAATATTCCTTCTCAAAATCAACTGCCAGAAAACTGAAATTTGCCAAACTTACGGTAAGTTTATTAATGTTAGTTTTGGGATTTTTTTTCATTCTCCTCTATCAGATGTATTCAGAATCCATGAAACGTCCATATATCTTTAAGAGTTCTTATAAAATAAAAGATTTTACGAAGGTTGACCATTTTATGTGTATTTAGAGTCAAGAAATCAGGATGTCCACAGAGACCTGACATTATAAGAAAGAACCTTCACTCTTCTAAGTTATTAGTTACACCACTATAACTTCAAACGCCATTGATCAGGCTCAGTCATAAAGCAGTTCATATAGAATTCACAATAGCTCTTACTGAAAAATCTTATTTTACATCAATAACTCTATAAAACAAAAGGAACCAGACGGAGCAACAGCAGCAAATATATCCAAACATAAAGAGGCGTTTTATGTGACTGCTAATGTTTTATCCCCATAAAAAATGTATATTTTTTGTAAGCATAAGGTTCATATTTACCAAAACACGTTTTCTGACAGAGAACACAACTTAGCAGCGCAGTACGGATATCTTACATATTTTATGTTGCGTTTCTAGAAAGTGAATTGAATGTCTGTCAGAGAACAAAAACTGCAAATAGGATGCAAAGAAATAATGAAAAAAATCATCATATCTCATAAACTGAAAATACTCCAAACAGCATGTTAAATGAAACCAAAAAATATGTTTAAAAATTTTCAGTCTGAATAAGATTATATGTATTGGAGAAAAAAAAAATTGAGGTCTCTGCAGGAACATGGAGGCATCTATGAAAAGTTGGTGGTAGTTGTATGTGTGACATGGGAGCATACATTCCTGGCAGTGGCGGAGCTAGGGAATGGAGGGCCCTGGTGCAAAAACAAGACCCCCCTGTTACCAAATCGCTCAGTGCCCCTCCCTAAGACCACTTCCAACAACAACACCCTCCCCAAGACCCTTTCCCATAGCTACTCCCCCCAAGACCCCTTTCCATAGCTCCGCCCTTCCCTTAACAAGTGAGTGCGCGAAGCACACATATATACACATAAATACATATACTATTTCTACATAGCAGCCAGTCCATCTCAGCAGCCATCCCCACATAGCACCCAACCCTTTTCACACCAATCTCACAGAATCCAACCCCCTGTGCTCTGCTGTCATCCATCCCTTGCTCTCTCTCACACCTCTTCCCTGATGCACATCCCCAGCATGCTGAACTGCTCCACACTGACACCATGTGGAGCTTCAGTAGAAATGCACTACAGAAAAAAAATGAAATGCAAAAATAAATTATACAGACCTGGTCCCTCCCCAGAGGAGGGCCCTTCTGCATTGCACCACCTGCACAACTGGCAGCTTCGTCCCTTATTTCTGACGAGAAATGCTGGGTTTCTTAAAGGTAAATAGAAGTTTCAATGATAACAGTATCTGTTATAGGAGAATCAGTAGTGTATGAAAACATATTTGTGCTTGAAAAAATCCCCCAGAAAACATTAATAAACTTATCCTGGCAGTTGATCTTAAGAAGGAACACCCCTGAGAATCCAAGCTAAATTGCCATAGAAAATTTTTAAAACAGGGAAACTTCTACATACTTTTAATAAAGCAGCCTGCATATGAACTTGTGAAAGAGAAGTGGTGTGGTGTCAATTTCAGCCAGATCCAATCAAAGCTTTCTGACCTTGACCTGTTCCCTGCTCCTCCACCCCTTCCTCCATTGATAGATAAAAACATAGCCTCTTTATTCACCTCTAAGGAAGTGATGTTACAAAGACCATATGAGTCTGACTAAGAGCATAATTAAAGGGCCACTTAATTCAGCACAATTTGGACCTCCTAAAAGCATGTGGAAATACTTTTAGAATTTTTGAAACATGCATTTTTCATAGATAAAACAATAAAGTATAGCGGTGATTACATGATTCACTGCCTGCTCACTCCCAGACCCGCAGCTACAGCTCCATGTAGTGAGCAAAAGAAAAAATAGAGTTAACCCTTACCAAGTCAATCTTTGCAGTCAGTTATGGTTTATACTGGTTGGTGCAATCCTTAATTGAGGGGAAAACTGCTATCACTGTGCGGCTCAGCTATCGGTTATTAATCATGCAACAATCAGTGGGAAGGATATACTGTGTTTGTAAACAGACTTAAAACTTATTTTTTTGGGCTGTTAGTTTAGGAGAGGAAGAGCTTCACAATCTCTTTCATCTTAAACACCAAGCATGATACTGTCTGCTTTTAGCAGCATGAGACAATGTAGTGTGAATCCCCTACCTGTACATGTAACCTTAGGCCACTTGTGTGCAAGATGGAGGCTCTCATGAGTGAGAACAGGAAGAAAGAGGGATGTTCCAGCAGGTAACAATATGTTACCATGGGGACTTTTTTTTTTTTTAAATAAGTGAAGTGTAAATTGAAAATCATAATTATATTGGGTAGGATTTTGTTTTTGTTCATCCATTCAGTCGTATCCGACTCTCTGTGACCTCATGGACCATGGCACACCATGTCTCAGGCTGTGCTTATCCATAATGCTATCTTGGCAAAGATACTGGAGTGAGATGCCAATTCCTTTTTCAGTGGAGCTCGATTTGTCTGACCTCTCTACCATGACCTACCCATGTTGGGTGACCCTACCTGGTATAGCTCACAAGATAGCCATCCAGAAGAGGATTGGCTAGGAAAAAATAGTTGATACCGCCAGTTAAAACACTGATATAAAATAATACGTTTGTGCCTAAAGTCTTTTTATAATACAAGATTATAGAATTTGGAAGAACAATCACAAAAAAAGGTGTGTTTACAATGTTTTAAAAATGTATTATTATTGTATGCCAACTAGGCATAGCATGGAAATGAAATAACATAGTCCTTTCCTTGTAGGACTGCTCCAGCACATGCAGCAGCAGTGGCAGTGAGCATCCGTTAGATGGCGCTGCCAAAATGTTCCTGCCGATATCATACCTTTAGGGTAAGGGTTAGAGTTATAGTAAGGGTTAGGGTTAAGGTGAGTGTAAGGGTTAGGGTAAGGGTAAAGCTTTAAGCTTGGAAATAGTATATGATCTGTATGATCTGAGCAGTGCTTGCAAACTGTGCACAATTTCAACAGCGCAATCTTGTAGCTCCTTGCTGCAACTGCTGCTGCCGGCGCATTCATACCAGGAAAGATCCAATTTTTTATAATGTGACACATACTATTTCCTTTATGTATTTAAAATCATCCCTAACAATGGTTCAAATTCATCACTTACCAAAATAAAGTAACAAAACCAAAAATGTAGACTCCAAAGAAGTCATCCAGAATGGGGTACACATAAATATGCTTTATGTTTTTTTTTCTTGCTTTTTTATCTTGTTTTTTTCCAGTTTGCTAACAGTACATGCATTAAATCAAAACAAGTATCTTTCATGTCTTTTCATAATTCTTAGTTTCCTATAATATATGAGGTGGCAGCAAGTAGGGTCATGTATCCTTGGCCTATATAATACTAGAATGGTTTATATATAATACCACAATGACTTATTGACTATATGTCAGAAATGCATGTTTATAGATGATCTGGTATGATCCAGTGGGATACATGTTAGTGCAGTGACGCCCTTGACTCCATGATTGATTTGCTTGATAATAGATGGGTCACAGTCTCTCATCGCTCATAATCAGCAGGTTAGATGTCTAAATATTATGCATGACCTTAATATACAACAATGAAGAAGAGGAACACATACAATATAAGAGAAACCAAAAAGTAGTGAATAATATCCAGGTAGAAACTATTTTTCTGAAAAAAACTCCATTATCTGAAGTCAATTGGAAGATAAGGGGATATGGAAAGTTCTTGGATTTTACTATGTATACAATATCCCTGTGTATCTATTTACTTTATGTATGTTATTAAGCAGTGCATATAAGCTCTATTTTTGCTGCCTAAAATGAAACACTGCTTGGGTCTGCCCTTTGCAGCTCTCGAAGACACAGGCTCTGTAATACTGGGCGTGCAGTATCTCATTCTAAGCAATCAGTGGCCATTTCTCAGCAATATTCTGAAACATTCTGCTGAGACGTGGCCCCTGATAGGCTAGGACACTAAACTGCACATCCAGCCGTACAGTCATTAACTGCATACGCTGCAGCGAAGACACCCATACAGCTTACATTTTAAACAGAGCTTATAAGTGTTTCTTAACAAAATAAAGTACATAAAGGTAAATAGATACACAGATATATACCTAGAAAAATCCAGGATTTGTCCATATCCTATTAAATTAAACATAAAATCACATATAATAGTTGTTAAACAAGGCTTGCATGCCTTAGGCAATGAGCGCTGAAGGCGCTCATCGCTAGGCTCGCACAACTTTACTGCAATGAGTGCCACAGGCGCTCATCGTGAGGCCAGCATGACTTTGTGCAAGAAATGGTGCCCTTGCAGGGTCGCTCTAAGGGTCATCTGGCCAAGCAGGGTGGTTATTTTGATGAGGATGCTCCACCAAGGGAGGATGCACACGAATGGAGGGCGCCCATGGCGAGGCTCGCAAACACCGCCAAAGCGCATCGCACTTTGACGCTGATCGTGATGCATGCAAGACTTGGAAAACATTAGGACTTTAGCGCCCAAAAAATTTCACGTGCGTATCTCTGAAAACCAAATTAATTAAACAAATTAACTTAAAAACTCACACACAGCACAGGGGGAGACCCAGGGAGCCTGTGAGTGAGGTTGCAGGCTCATTTTAGGTTTTATTGCCGTTTTTCGGTGCTCGAAAATCAGCTGAGCAGGAAAAAAATGAAAATTTTCTCAAACAGGAAGCCAGTAACACTTAGCAGAACAACGCAAGGCACGCAGGACTTTGAAAATACACAATGCCGAAGCCAGTAACACCTAGCAGAACAACGCACTCATCGAAGAGACACATGCCTGAGAGACGGAGGAAAAGACACCGGGGTCAGAGAGTGGGGCGATGGAGCTCATTGCGAAGCCCGTAAACTACACCTGGGGAGAGGCTCGCGATGAGCGCCAAAGGTGCTCAGAGGGGCCAGAGCCTCGCATTGTGTGGCAAACAGCATTGCCAGGCATAACATTTTATTGCCGTTATATTTGATGGGAAAGTTGCTAGTATATATATATAATAAACAACTATAAAAAAAAATATTTAATTAAAAAATATGACTACATAAAAATCATAAATACATCTCTTACTTAATTTGTGAAATGTGAAAGATATCATTAGATTTTATTAATTACATTCAAATTGGAAATTGATATTATTAATGCATTAAATATTCTAGTACATTGGGAGATTAGAATAACAACAGGTCTCCAGCCAATGTAAATCATTGTGTTGGTGACACTTTATGACTGAACATTTACCACTGCGTGGCCCTTTTACAACATAGTGGTTGGATACCAACAGAAATTTGGAGGGTTTTTTTGCTAAAAATAAACACTGTTAAAATTAAAGCACATGCATAAATATACTTGAATTATAATGCTTAATCTTTGTAATGCCAGTAGTTATACTTTAAAACTCTTACCTTTATGTGTTTCTGCCTGTTGCTCTGTGCTGCTTAGCTCCACAAAGTTAGCATAACTGGGGGTCCAAATATGTTGTGTAACATGTTGGATTGGGGCTCCAGGGATGCACTCTCACAATTATAAAAGGTCTGGGTGACCAGTCACATACTGAACATGGCTACTCTCTGCACTGTTCCAAAGAGTGTGTGACTTGGCAGACACATTTACAATGCACCCTTAGGCTTTACTAACTAGACCAGTAGCTGCAGCTCATCCGCCAATATATCTCGTTGCTCCTGGCTTCATTGTTTTCAGTATTGATATTTTACTATACTAATTACAAATCTTGGAAGTGATTTGTTTATAGTACAAGTACACAGAAGCCTTATCTGTATTTCTCCGCCTGTGCCTTGTTCCTATATTTTATTGTTTTTATATGGCATGTTTCTCTTAATAAACAATCCAGGAGTCATTCTCTGCAGTGATTTTAGAAATAGTGTTTTTTGGTACACAATTCATCATCTCTGACAAGTAAACAAAGAGGAATTTTCCTTTTGGCCAAATATGTGGCAATAATACATGACAGATGACAAGTGATAATAGCAGACCTGGGTAACACAATACTGAGAGAGCTTTTTCAGAGAGTACTTGGCCGAGAGACCTCCAGACATTTATGGTCTGATTTACTACGGATATTATGAACTTATGATTGGTATTTCAAGAGGGTTATCAAGCCCAAGAAGGTTTCTTATCGGAACACTGTATACAGATAGTGGGAATTCCTTTGAGATTACATTTTATGTTCATGTGAAGGGGAAATTACTTTTTAGTGAGTCCCTTTTTATTTGTAAAAATGATGTCCTTTACTGAACTAAAGTGGTTTAGGGAACTGTGTTGTTGGGTTATCCAATATCAAGCCATACTATACCCAAAAGACTAAGAACTAAGGATTGAGTACATTTGATTCAGTCAAAACTACCGAACCATTGACTGACCCACATGCACATACCGATATCCATAAAGCTTGGCCTCTTAGAAACTCTTGACATTTTGAGTTGTTCAAGCTGTGTTTTACAACTTTGAGTGACACAGGGCATTCTTAACAATTTCAAGATACAGCCATTTTTTCATCTTCTTAACTTAATATTTGCTATTATGATGGTCCTATTAGAAAATGTATTTCTTCATGCAGCAAATTGCATAAGGCACTGCTGCAGTGCCCTAACAAAGTGAGATATAGGTTTTAATTACTAATACAATTCCTATTCAATGATCTAAAAAATAATATTTAATAATAACGGATATTGTACAATAAAAAACTAGATGCTTTTAAAATGAAAGTATATGTATAAGTATACTTGATTTATGTTTAAACTTTAAAGGTAATCTTTGTAATGCTCGTATCTTTGTATATTTCTGTCTGTCACTCTGTGCCGATATTCCCCATCCCTTTTGTATCATTGGGGGCGGCGTAGCTGAAGCAGACTTCACCAGGTCTACACCAGTCAGACACCATAGCACACAGCAGGAAGTCTGCTTTAGCAACCCCACCCCAATGATGCAAAAGTTGTGGAGCTAACCAGCACAGAGCCACAGCCAGAAACACATAAAGGTATGAGATTTAAAGTATAACTATTGGCAGTACAAATTAAACATTATAAATCAAATATACTTATGCATGGTCATTTAAAACCTTTAAACTTAAATTTTCAAACTCAGATGCTGCTAGTATCTAAAAATATGAATATTTTTTTTTTACCTAGATATGATAATTACAGAAATGAATAAGCAGTAATGAAACAGTATAAGTATGAATAAAAAAAATCCTGATAGGAAAAAATAAATTCAGAAAAATGTATTCTGAAAATATCTGCAATTCATTAATGCCCCTATTGATTTATGTAAAATATATTTTTCTATATAACTATAATAAAATCATAAAAAAAATCCTTTTTTTTTTCTCTCATTCTGTTTTAATAAGTGAAGGCAAGTTTAAAACAGCAAGGTTAGTCATACAAAAGTTGTACAGATTGAGGTAGATAACAGCCGTACATGAACATATCATTCCATTATAGAGAGTGTGAAAAGAAAAAAAGAAAAAAAGAAAAAAATCTACTAATTATCTACATTTTCAATGAATGTAGCTAGTAATTATCACTTCTGTATTGTAAGCATTTACTTCAGTTTACTATTTTTATGGCAATATATTTCCTAACTATTAAGTGAACTACTAATATAAAGTGTGAGGCCCTCATTCAATTGCGATTTGGCCAATTGAATAGGGGTCTAAATAAGCACATAGCATATTTTTTAAAAATACGTTTTTAGTTAGTGAAAACCTTGCTTTTGGATAGATGCTTAGGGCCTCATTCTATTATCGGCCGTAAATCGGCCGTAAGGCTGCGATTCCTTGCGGGGGTTCAGTTAACTCGCGATTCTATTATACGGCCCCGCAAGGATCTCCTTTTACGGCCGGCCGCATATCTTTGAAGCGGCCGTAAGCTGTGAAATATAAAAACTGAAAAATAAATTCAAGCCTGCACTGTACAGCTCTGTAAATGCTAGGGATCATATTGGGGGACATGAGGATTAAAAGTAACCCACTCTCAAGCTTGCACATCAGCCCAAACACGAGTTCAAATTAACTGTTTATTTTCCGGCTGCGGCGTGGGCGGGTCTGAGGTGCTCCAAGCACTCTGGACTTTTTACATGGATATTTTACGGATATTAAAAATAAAATATTTTACGGATTTGAGTACAGGATAATTATGTGCTATTTTTTCTAACACCAAAAATCCCTTTATAGTCTTCTCAAGTTGCAGGATGGCTTTATTTGAGCTATTTTATGTGCTTAATTGGTGCTAGCGGGACCTCTTTCCTGCAAGTAAGCTGCGGCTCGCTTTTAGCCTTGCAGAGAGGTTTCTCGGAGCAATTGAATTGCAAATCTCTTGCGGCCGTTTTAGATCAAAGGCTTTCCTCCGGCGCGAGCGGCCGCAAGAGATAGCAAGGCACCGGCCGCAAGCCTGCCGGAATCCCCGGCCGTAAGGGAATAGAATAGCAGAATAGCTTGCGGCCGGTCCTTGCGGCCCCGCAACGGCTGCGGCCGCTAATAGAATGAGGCCCTTACTAACTAAAAACTTCTTTAAAAAACATATGTTATGTGCTTATTTAGAGCCTTATTCAATTGGCCAAATTGCAATTGAATGAGGACCTGTGTGTGTGGGGGAGGGGGGTCCTTTTTAAGCGCATTGTAATACAACATTTTATTTGATGCATTTTGAAAAATGCATCTTATTCATTCCCATTTTTTTTTGTTTTGCGTTCAAAACAAATATTATTAGTTTAAGAAAATTACCAAAAAAAGCCTCACAGACACAGATAAATAACAATATGTTTGAACAGCCCTTTATATTAATTACAAGTGAATTGAAAGGAAGGGTATAAAAAGGGCCTCATTCAAATGCGATTTAGCCAATTTACTAGGGCCCTCATTCAATTGCAATTTGGCCAATTGAATAGGGCTCTATATAAGCACATAACATATTTTTTTTACAGAAGTTTTTAGTTAGTAAGCATCTATCCAAAAGCAAGGATTTCACTAACTAAAAACTGCTTTAAAAAAAATATGTTATGTGCTTATTTAGAGCCCTATTCAATTGGCCAAATCGCAATTGAATGAGGGCCTAGGGCTCTATATAAGCACATAACATATTTTTTTACAGAAGTTTTTAGTTAGTGAAGACCTTGCTTTTTGGCCAAATCGCATTTGAATGAGGCCCAAAGTCTCACTGAGAGCATATTATGTTTTTTTTTCCTTATCTGATCACATTCAGTTGAATGGCAATACAGGCCCAATGAGTTCCATTTCAGACCCCCTGTGTTTTCTGTAACATCGGGACAGAGGAGGAGAAAACAATCTGATTGTGTTTCAATTTAATGTAATTTATCTACACTATAGAGCACTTATTGTTCATAAAAAATATTGTTTTTGTATAAAATGTGATCTTTTAAATGCAAGATGGAAATATGTGGATTACAGTGGCCCATTAAAAACAGCCTAGATTGTACAAATGTTTCACATACATCTTTCTTGCCCACATAATCCACCTATTATATGTTGCTATAGAAATCCAGATATATTTTTTCTAAAAATATTACCATGGATGTACTTATATAGAATTAACATAAGTAACAGTGAAGCTGTTTGAATTTTAATATTTTGCTGATATTTTTAACAGATGGTTGTGGGGATCTGCATGGACTGATTAGGGTTTATGCTGGATTAAATGACAAAAATAGCTTCAGCAATCATTATGGTGATTTAAAACCATTTCAATTAAGGGAGATGGTAGAGAGAACATTGTATATACAGACAGAGCTTAATGCATCTTTATCATGAGAACCGGAGAGTACAGTATTAGCCAGTGAACTCAGCAAAAGCAAAAGTACACATTATGTATATTGTGGTGATAAAGAAGCTGTTTAAATTATCATATGTTATTTCCTCTATGCCGATTAATGCTGAAGTATCAAGCTCTATACAGTGCAATAAATACACCGGGACAGTAATTCTGCTGATAAAATAGCTCCAGACAAAAATCAAGCGAAATACAGAATCCCTGCTCCTTAAAGGAATTATTTTGGAAGACATGTGTGTTGCTTTATATGAATATTTGAATTAGGTTACTTATTTAATTTGATCCTCATTGATGTATTAATGACGTAAAACGTACACTTCACTTACTTCTAAAAAGCTTACAGAGTTACAGATACTTAGGGCCCGATTCAGTGGCCCAATTCGTAAATTTATACACAGTTAAAATCACCTTTTAATATTGCTACATATTTGCAAATATTACTTATTGGCACTAATTAATTCTTAAGTTAATAGAATGCATATAAATATGTATAAAAAAAAACACCCAAAGTCAAATGTATGCAAGGCATTTGCAAGTAGCTAAAATAATAAGGCTATTACATTCTAGAGCCTCTCTTTTTCTTTCTGTTCTCTCTCAGGAGAGGTGCCATCTTGCATAGCTGTCTAATGCCATGTCCGCAAGGGTGTGACAGGCTGCTCAGACACACGGCATGTCACTGTTAACAATATAAGTCAATATTAGTTTAATGCCCTCCTGCAACTATCATTATGTCACTGATGTGCAAGATGGCACCTCTCATAAGAGAAACATAGGAAGAAAGGGGAGGTTCTTGAAGAAAATAGTCTCTTACTTTTGGGGATTGTTTAAAATATAGTAATGATCATAAGTTATGGGCGTGAGTTTTTAAAAGTGCGTATGTCATAATTTCCCCTGGATTTTGCATAATCCATCCTGGGCTTTGCTTAAAGCTGTGTAATACAGAAGGAATGTGTTTAAAAGGAGCCATGTTTAAAATGGTATTGGATTAAAGACTGTATCCTTTCTGGGCTCATTTGCATGTCCCTACCCAGATTCCCAGAATGTAGTGCAATAACTGTATTACTCGAAAGAGCAAGAAATGCATTTTTTTTAGTTATTTTCGATTGTCAACGGGAACACAAATATACTATATACTTTTTGGGGGATTTTGAAATATGAATGTTTTAAATAGTGATTTTCTGATTTTATTTTGAATAAAAATATGAGTTTTAGGAAGCCTAATAAATATACGTTAGCCTACAGCACATACAGTCAACAGCTCCACCCTCTGTCAATTTGACAGATTTATTGTGCAATTCAGCACATATACAGTTTCATATAGTTTTGCAGACAGAGAATTGGTGAACTTTCATTTGTTAAACACAATTCAAACACACAGGACAAATTAGCAATGTTTCCTGAAACACAATAAAGACATACATGTACAGCATAAAAAAAGTGTATTATACCGTACATTACTTTGAATGGTAATTGTTTTCCGGGACCACTGTAAAATAAAGCTTCATATTTCTGAAGTATGTAACACAACTCACAACATTAGCTATGGTGCAAGCCATGAGCATAAGTACTACTTACTCCTTTTCAAGGCAAGATTGGGTGGTTACAGACCAAGGCCCCTATTCAATTGCATAAGTCTGCGGGCTTGAAATTTGCAACAGTTATAGAGCGATTAAATTGATCCAGCCCGCAGCTACCTGGCCAAAAGCCTAAACTATAAACCATGCACTCTTAAGTAGCATTTCAGACCATGATCAATTAAGCAAGGCCGTAACTACCAATTTAGAAACAGCCAATAGTAAATGAGACCGTCATCATGACATCCGTAACACATGGAGGTTAAACGTCAATCAATTAGAGTTTAGAAATCCCGATATACGATCGGACTTGCAATCCGGCAATGTACAAAATAATAAAAAGAAATGGAAGAAATGTTCTAGTACATGTGGATGGCTTGATATGTATTAACTCATTGATTACTGAGATTGATAACACGGAAATTAAACATAAAAAAAAATAAAAAAATTATTGCAGCCTTGTGAGCTTGAGACTGTTGAGCAATTAATTCTAATGTCTTTCATCGCTTTCCCCGTCTTTTAAAGTGCAGTATTGATTTTTTATTTTTATTTACAGTGCTACAATCAGGGGTTTAACCCCCTTGTGAGTCCTATCTGGTACTCATAGGATTTTCTTCTACATTTGCCATTTACGGGTGTGAAGACATTTGCAGGCTTGAGGAATTGTAACAATTGAATAGCAATTTGCGATTGTAACATTTACGGGCTTGAAAAATTGAAGGCTTAGATGGGTTTGAGTTACGATTTTGACAACCGCGAGGATTTTCAGCCTGCAAATTATAGTAGTTTTTCACTAAGATGATTGCATTTTTTTTTTAACAGACTTCCTTAACAGTGGCCCTTTAAGGGATACCAGAATACAAATAGAAAATAAAATAAAACAACATTTCTCTATGCTACATCTCTTGGCACCGGTTGCTCTCTGACAGTTTGTAGTTGCTTTTTGAAATGTATGTTAGGATTTTTTGACTGGCTATTTTGCTTTTAATTACCTAATTATTCCAAAACAAGCATATGGGTCATAACACTGCCAATATCTGCTAGTTATGTTCTCTGTCACTGACAAGATACAATGCAGCAAATATTATAATGCGCAACTCTATGTTCCTTTAGTAATCATGATAATAAAATATACTTTAAATATATATATACAGTATAATATATGTAATTCTATATCTGAAATTATTCCAAAGACCAACAATTTTAAAGGATGAGTTACAATGCTGAATTAAAGAAAAATAGACTGTTTCAATCATAATCCTGTTGAATTAAAAATAAATAAATAAAATACACAACAAATGGTGACCAAAACCATGAAACCATGAAAATCTGGTAATTGTTGTACTAGCCAAAGTAAAATGTGGAATTACAGGTCTGCCACCGATTTTCCGACATTGATTAAACTGGAACCTCTTTTAATCTGATGATGCGCTCACAGTGTCCCAATGGTATGTTTGATATTCTGTATTACGATTTGGTTCCTCACAGCCTGATGGGAGCCAGTTCAGAGAATATATTACAATAAGAGCCCTTTTTGAGCACATTCTGAGCCTATTTGACTGTCATAGCCTAGTTGGAGGACCTTCTGAGCCTATTTGACCGTCATAGCCTAGTTGGAGGACCTTCGGAGCCTATTTTACTTTTTGAGCCTCTTTGACCTGCTGAGCCTATTTGATCTCTTGTAAAGTGTATAATTTTACATTATTCTTGCTAAAAAACAGCTTTTTTTGAGAAACCACCACTGGCCCAGCAAAATAAATTTTCCAGCAAAGCCAAAGAGTGAGCGATGCCAGAATATCTGTGGCGGACGTGTATTATACCAACATGTTACTAGTAAGTACTAATTTGCCACTTTTATGTGCTAATTAGTACAATGGTCTGCTTTTTGTTTTGGTGGCAGTAAAAATCGATGTTCCACCTTCTTATTATACACTTAAATCACATCACCCACTCTTATCATGCACTCTGAGCAACTAATTAGCATACAGAGCCACATATTAGCATAAGAAGCTGCACAAACTGTTCATTCTCAAAAATGATTTACTGTAAAGAAAAACTGTTACTACAAGGTATAGACAGTATTAATACTCCTTATGATGAAACCAACTATTGGGTGGTTGAGTCACTATAATGAATTAATTCATTTGTTTGCTGTTTTTTATTATTATTATCATTTTATAATGAGTGTTAATTTTAACAGAGATCAAAAATATCCTGAAAAATAGAAACCAATAGTCTATTTCATATAAACAAAATATGATAAAAATTATAAATGTAACACATACTGGCTTTTTCTTTTTTTACTGCAAAAAGTAAAAAAATTGGTTATAGCAAACCAAAAACTGCATACAAGAATTTCATTGATGGATGGTATCAATGGTGTCATATGTTCTGCTTCCTAACTAGCGTTGCCATGGTGATGAGTATCTCAAACATGGCAGCCTTCTCGCAAGGCCAGTAAATGTTACAAGTGATGAGCTGAAGAAATAAGGATTTGCCCATAAGCAAAGGGTCAGCTGTAAAACAAGCAATATAAAGAGACATAGATGAGGTCTGAGTCAGTGGTATAACAATTACCATATACGGTCAGCTGCCATTTTCCATAGCGCAGTGTATTTCTTTACTGTAACGCTGTGAATTAAAATCCTTGAGACATTGACAGGACAAAGCAGCTTAAACCCTACAGAATTCAGCTTCATATACTGTCTCAAAATAGAAGATTTTGACATGTTGTCAGAAGATAAAGGATTCCACTATTTTTTTTTCTTTCTATCTCTCACAAAGAGCTCAGCACATTGATTTTTCCTCAGACTTTGTAATAAAATATATAAAAAAGCATAGAAGCGAGGCTTTTTGTTGTGTTTTGAGTGGGGAAGAATGTATTTTAATAAGGAAAAAAAACTACAAAACTTAGAGGGACACACAAAGGTCCCAGTTATTGCATTAAAGAAAAGCAAACATATAAATAAATATAATTGCAATTGGATATTTACAGATAATTGGTGTAAGTGTCAGCTGGTCATAAGATGCCCGTTACTGAGATGTTAACAAATCTTTAGGCATGAAGAGAGCCTAATACTTTATACAAAACATTGCTATTAGCAAGAGTTATAGGAAGGTTACAGATTAATGTACCTGCAGTTAAATGTACTCTCTTTCAAATCGGTGCAAAGGCAGTTGAACATATGGTGTACGTAATACAGTTAGAAATGTCCTGGATCTCACAGACAGTATTGCAAGCTAACCAACCAGTCCCAGTGAGGTTTGGAAGGTAACTAACCAGTCCCAATGAGCATTGGAAGATACCAGCCGGTCCAAATAAGCGTTGGAAGGTAACCAGCAAGTGCCAATGAGCTAGGGAAGGTAACAAGTCAGTCTCAATGAGCTCTGGATGGTAACCAACCAGTCTCAGTCAGTGTTGGAAGGTAACCGGCCAGTGCCAATGAGCTTTGGAAGCTAACCAGCCAGTCCCAATGAGCTTTGGAAATTAATCAGCCTGTCCTAATGAGCATTGGAAGGTAACCAGACATTCCCAATAAGTGTTGGAAGGTAACCAGCCAGTTCCAACGAGTTATGGAAGGTAACCAGCCAGTCCCAATGAGCACTGGATGGTATCCAGCCAGATCCAGTGAGTGCTGGAAGGTAACCAGCCAATGCCAATGAGCTTTGGAAAGTAACCAGCCAGTGCCAATGAGAGCCAGGAGGTAACATCCAGTCCCAATGAGTGTTGTAAGGTAACAACTAGTTCCAATAAACAGTGGAAGGTTACCAGTGAGCCTCAATGAGCACGGGAGGGTAACAAGCTGAGCATTGAAAGTGAACTAGCCAGTCCCAATGAGCATTGGATGGTAACCAGCCAGTCCTGATGAGCATTGGATGGTAACCAGCCAGTCCTGATGAGCATTGGATGGTAACCAGCAAGTCCAAATGAACATTGGACATCAACAAACAGGTCTCCAGACCAAAAAATATTGAGAACCATTGGTTTACCATATACTGCAATGAGATCTCTATACTATAAAATACACCATTCTCCATCTCTCAATGATTTGAGAAAATAGAGGTCAATTAGTAAAGACATCTTGACCATAGCTTATTGCATAAATTGGCAAGATTCACTGCTCTACAAACTGGAAAACCACCATTAAAATGCAGTAGAATATTTCTGCTGAAGTGTCTAGGTATACTATGAAATCTCAGAAGATATTGAATTCACACTCACAATTCAAAGTAAAAAATCTGACAATATCTGTTACATACTGAACTCTATTGTAAAAACTGATTAAAACATAAAAAATGGAGTGGAACAAATACCCAGGAAAAAGTACAAATTAACAATGAGAAGGGAGGAAGGGACATACAGTGGAGGAGGGAGACGACACACAGGGGAGAGGCACACAGGGCAGGAGGGGAGAGAGACACACACAGAGGAGGGGAGAGGCATGCAGGGGAGGAGGGGAGAGAGACACACACAGATGAGGAGTGGGGGAGACACACAGGGAAGGAGGGGGAGAGACACACAGGGGAGGAGGGGGGATAGACACACAGGGGAGGAGGGGGGTAGACACATGGGAGTGAGAGGAGGGGGAAGAAATACAGGGGAGGGACAGGAAGAGGGAAAAGACACAGGGGAGGGGGAAAAGACACAGGGGAGGGAAGTGGGGGAGAGACACAAGGGAGGGAGAAGAGACATGGGGCAGGGAGGAAAGAGAAACAGGGGAGGGGGAAAAGACACAGGAGGGAGGTGGAAAAAGACACAGGGGAGGGGAAAAGAGACACAAGGAGGGAGGGGGAGGGAGAAAGAGACACAGGGGAGGGGGGGTGACTCAGGGGAGGGGGAAAGAGACACAGGGGAGGGAGAGGGGAAAGAGACACAGGGGAGGGAGAAACAGACACGGGGGAGGGGGAAGAGACACAGAGGAGGGAGAGGTGGGGAAGAGACACAGGAGGGAAAAGAGACACAGGGGAGAGAGAGGAGGGGGAAAGAGACACAGGGGAGGGGAAAGAGACACATGGGAGGGAGAGGGGGAAGAGACACAGGGGAGGGAGAGGTGGGGAAGAGACACAGGGGAGGGAGGGGGAATAGACACAGGGGAGGGAGGGGGAATAGACACAGGGGAGGGCGAAAGAGACATACGGGAGGGAGAGGGGGGAAGAGACACAGGGGAGGGGGAAAGAGACACAGGGGAGGGGGGAACAGACACAGGAGAGGGAGAGGTTGGGAAGAGACACAGGAGGAAAAGAGACACAGGGGGAAGAGACACAGGGGAGTGAGAGGAGGGGGGAAGAAACAGGGCAGAGAGAGGAGGGGGGAAGAGACAGGGGAGTGATAGGAGGGGGAAGAGACACAGGGGAGGGAGAGGAGGTGGAAGAGACATGGGGGGAAACAAGGGAGACACAAGGGAGGGGGGGAGAGACAGAGGGGGAATGGTGGGAAAGAGACACAGGGGAGGGGGGATAAAGCACAGGGGAGGGAGAGGGGGGAAAGAAACACAAGGTAGGGGAAAGAGACACATAGTAGGGAGGGGGTAAAACCACAGGGGGGGAGAGGTGGGGGGGAATAAGGGAGGAAGTAGACAGGGGGAGAGACTCGCAATTAGTGCCAAAGGCGCTCATTGCGAGGCCCGTGATGAGCGCCAAAGGCACTCAAAGCAAAGCCAATAAAGTAGAGGGTGGGAGAGGTAGAGGGAGGCTAGGCTCACAATGAGGGTCGAAGGCTCTTATTGCTAGGCCCGTGATGAGCGCCAAAGGTGCTCATCGTGAGGCCAGTAAAGTAAAGGGGGAGGCTCCCATTGTGTGGCAAACAGCATTGCCAGGCTTAACTTTTTATTGCCGTCATTTTTGACGGGCAAGTTGCTAGTTTTATTATATTATAGGCAGACTTTTGTGAGGTTGTTTACTTGCTCCTCAAATTTCAATGAGAAAAAAAAAGACTTGTAGCTTAAGCTATTAAATATTCAGTGTGTATATTTGTAAACAGTTCTAAATTTATTTCATCCTATCACTATTAATCATACACACACAGAGACTGACAGAAGCCTGATTTTGTTCTGCATTTACATTATCTGGTTCCAGCAGCAAGAGATAGCCATAACAGATAATGGCGTGACTACAATGCAATAATATTAGGGATTCTTAAAGAATGAATGAGAAGTTTGAATTCCATAAAACTCAGGATGCTCAGCTCTGTTTCTGAAGATTGCCATACACATTAAGTGTTACATCATTAGATCTCCTTAGTTTGCACATGTTCTTTTCTCCATATAACTTTTAGCCCCATTGTGGATCCCCATAAATTTGGAAGTATTAGCATAAAAGTTCAAAAGAGTGTTTTTTCCAATTTAATAAGTGTTTTTTTCATTGAAAAAAACAATTGTTAGAATGGATATAAAAATAAATATTGCAAATGTCATTACCATACAGATTTAGACTTGGGTAAAGAATATCACTTCTAATAAAGTTAATAGGACGGTGCTTCATTAAAACATATTGTTCTAATGTATTAGGCCCTCATTCAATTGCGATTTGGCCAATTGAAAAGGGGTCTAAATAAGCACATAGCATAATTTTTTTAAAGAAGTTTTTAGTTAGTGAAAACCTTGCTTTTGGATAGATGTTTACTAACTAAAAACTTCTTTAAAAAAATATGCTATGTGCTTATTTAGACCCCTTTTCAATTGGCCAAATTGCAATTGAATGAGGGCCTTAGAATTTAGGAATAGGATAGTAAAGTGCTGATTGGTTAGTGACACATTTAAATTAATAAATACAGCAGGGTGCAATCTAAATCAGACCTCTCTGCCAAATCTCCACATTTCCATATATTATTTATTAACTTTTATTTGTATTGCGCCAACATATTCCGTAGAGCTGTACAAGTCATAAGAACAAGGAAATACAATATTAACAAATTCAGAAAATGAAGGGCCCTGTTTGGAACTTAAAATCTTTGCATAAATAGCTTTTTTTCCAAAGCACCCTACAAGACAGGAAACTCGCTACTTACATTCTAAAGGATATATATATATATATAGTATATTTATTTGTTGTTCAATCATTCATTTGTGTCCGACTCTTGTGACTTTATGGAACGCAGCACGCCAGGCACTTTTATAGTTATGTCTCTGATTGTGCTTATCCATACGGTCTTCTTGGCAGAGATACTGGAGTGTGTTGCCAGTTCTTTGTCTAGTGAACCACTATTTGTCAGACTTCTCTGCTATGGCCTGCCCATCTTGGGTGAATCTACATGGTATTGCTCAATGCTTCACTGAGGTACACAAACCATTTCACCACAACACAGTCAAAATCCAGACGGGGACATATAGTATATATCATAAGCCAACTACTCAACTATTGAATGGAGGGCCCCAGTTCAGGATAATGTTCAGACCAACCATACAACTTATACAAGGTCCATGTTGATCGGGGTCAATAAAATGAACAAAAATATATGTAGGTACTCACATCAACCTTAAGGTGATCAGATCACCTCTCTGTAAAAATATTTTTCTGCCCCTCTCCACTAATGAATTTAGAATCCCCCTTCGCATAGGGCTCCTTCTCTGTTGTGTAGGGGCTGCACTGGCATTAGTTCAGCCACAAATTAGTTGGATTTATCTTACATTCCTTGACAATAGGTCTGTCAATTGTTTTAACCATTGTTTATTTGTAACAACATCAACAAAACTGCAGTTGTCAAAAATTTTACTCCGTCCTATCTCCTCCTTTGATCTTTCAAGCCCGTAAATGTCACCAGTGCTAAAGAGGCTAAATCGATATTTAATTACAACAATTCAACAAGCTTGTCATTGCCTTCAAACCCGTAAATGGCAAATGAATTAAGAATTTCTAAGATTACTAGATAGTACTTGCAAGTGGATTAAACACCTGTTCGTAAAAGCAAAAGCAAATAAACACACGCTAATGTACATAAAAACACTGGGAAAGCAATGAAAGGCATTAGAAATATTTGCACAACAGACTCAATCTTGCAGATTTGCAATAAAGCAATATTATTTTTACGTTTTATTTACATGTTATATTGATCCCAGGAATCAAGGAGTTAATACATATCAGGCCACCAACATGGACTAGAACACTGAATATATTAACCTTGATTGATTTCTACATTTCTGGATTGTGAGTCGGATCGCAAATCGGACTTCTAAACACTACTTCATTGTACTCTAATCTCCATGTTTTACTGACATCATGATGATGGTCTCATTTACTACTGGCTGTGTCTAAATTGTTACTAACAGGCTTGCTTAATTGATCATGCCCTGAAATGCTACGTACGGGTTCATGGTTTGCGAGTTGGGGTTATAAGCTTGTACTTATGGGCTTGAGCAATTACATACATCTGTAACTATACCAAATTTCTATGCCACCTGCCTATTTGATGATACTGTTGGCTGCATTGTTAATGGTGACATTGCACAACCAAGTAAAATACACGGAAAAATGCACACACAGTCCTGAGCATATTCATTTGCGACTGCAGCATTAGCAAGATGGAGGCCTAGCTATGAAGGAACGCCTGTGCATAGCAAAATGCGGAACATAAAAAGCCTAAATAATGAGAAAACAGTGGTTTTCCCTTTATTTTAATAATATTATTATTATCACTCTTTTTTCTAAATCACCAACATTGTCCATAAGTGTTTACAAAGTAGAATAGAGTACAGTGGGTACAATTGGCAAATTACAACAGAATAGGCACATTCTAAGGTAAGTAGATATCCAAATACAGCTTTAGTGCAATAGAAATATGAAACAAATGGGTGCAAAGAATGAGGTCTTTACTCCGAAGAGCAAACAACCTAGAATACAATCGACAAGAAAATCACACATATAGTTGTGAGCATGCGGGATGTTGCTAACGCTGCGGGCTCGCGTAGCGAGCCTATGGCCCTTGCGAATGAGGGCCGTAGTTTCTGGCAAGGAGCGCCAAAGGCGCTCCTTGCCAGACTCTGCGGACCTCGCAAAATTTACGGATTTCCGACAAATACGAGACGCGTTACTACCCATTATAACCTCGCAAAAATACGACCTTACCGCCCGAAACCCGCGCACATGAAAACATTAAAAACACAATAAATACACACAACAAATACATAAAAAGCTTACCTACAACAAGGGGAGGCAGCCAGGACCTCGAAAACTGAAGTTACACCTCAATTTCACTCGAAATAAAAGAGTTTAGACACCCGACAATCCCCTAAGCAAGAGAAAAAATGGCAGCGGAAAAAAACGCTAAACACGTAAAACATCACCAAACACCTACGGATTTTCCGAAAAAGACATACAAAAACAAGGATGCCACCCGCGCGACCCCAAAAACATTAGAAACACAATAAATACACACAACAAACACATAAAAAGGTTACCCACAGCAAGGCGGGGCACCCAGGACCTCTGCAAGTGAAGTTACACCTCGATTTAAGTCCAAATTACAGAGTTTAGACACCCGAAAATCACCTAAGCGAGAGGAAAAAATGGCCGCCAAAAAAAACGAAAACGAGGCTAAAGGACCCTAAACACATTCATGACACTTACACACCAGCTCCACAGCACTGATGCTGCAACAACATGAAAACAGATTGCCAGCTCTTCAACACAATGCTGCATATATTACTTCACAATAGGTAAAGTATATTCATTTCTTATTTTATTAATTATTCATTGCCATACCAAAAAAAAAGCCAACGCTGCTCATAGAACACAAACAACCAAGAGCCTCGCAATGAGCGCCGATGACGCTCATTGCGAGCCACGCGATGAGCGCAGAAGGATCTTGGAACACCAACAACATTAATTTCGCACACAAACAACATTACCTGCCTTACAATCTTATTATATACATATACATATACATATATTACATAAATGATTTGCAAACACTAATGAAGGAGACCAGGTAAACACCTCCATCCTATGTATTCTTGCATATGGGTTTCCAGTCACCACATTAAACTCTTCACAAGATCCCGGTTAGACATTATGATGCTAAAGCAAGAACAGCTTGATTTTGATGTTTAAATTAATCCCAGAGGAGCAAGGTAACAGAAGGTACCAAACCTCATCATATGTGAACACATAAAAGGCGTGCTGTCGAGGTAGTCCGTAGTGATGAATATTTTAAAGCCATCCATTTTCAGACTTCATCCTGTCACTGTTTGTGTACTGATAACTTAATGTATTTGTTTATACCACTAATTATTTTTTTAATATACTAATTAATTATTTCCTTACTCAAAACAATATGTTATGTATGCCTAATGCTGTAACTAATCTGATTAACTGTATTTTAGGAAAAGCATTGCATGTAACAAACTAATATTATGAGCAGCTACGAGTATAAAAACATGTCTAGAGAAAATCTTATTTCTTTGAAAGCCCTGTTTCCATATAGCCTATTGCCATCTTTTATCACTTACTGATAGCTTGTAGACTTAGGCCATGTTATCTACTGAACAGTGGAAGGAGAGGAGTTTGGCATCTGTTAAATCATTGGATGTCTTGAAATTTGACACTTACCCACTAACTCTGCACATGCTCACAAGTAAGCAGCTTGCAACTATCACTTCAAACTTCTGCATACATGTAACGTTCTTCAAAGTGTCATGGATACTTCTAAAGGTCCCCCAAACTTTATAGTGGACAATATATTTTTACAAAGTAAAAAATAAAAAACATTAATGAATTATATGAAATTATTCTGTACTGTGGGCAGCCATTGTCTTGTTCAAGTACAGCTTTGGTAATATGTATTGTCGCACTTCAAATACAGCAGCTGAAATCTTCAGTTCATTTACGGTATTTTTCCATATGTAGAAGCAGATCAACAGAAGCAAAAACAGTGGCTCCCACTTTAGCATCATTGCATATAACAAATTAAAGTGATATCAAAGTTTCCCGGTTTTTCCCTTTCTCTAATCTAACGCAAGCTGCTTATATCAGAAACACACATTACATTGAGTCATTCTATACACATTCAGATTTATTTTATTTAAAAATAAAACTTATTTTCCACACACCCATACCTGCTTACATAGACACAGTGTACCTACCAATAGAAACTTCACCTGGGTACAGAGTTTAACTCTTTACTAACTTCCAAGCCAGTAGCAGCATAATGTAGAGATCCACACAGCACTTTATGACTCCTCCTTGCTTCCTGTTCCCAGGTAGAAACAGGACTACACGTCCCATGATTCTTTGGTGCACAAACTGGCTTCATAGATTGATACAATGTATTGACTACAATGTGATTTGCTAAAAAGAATGACGAATATTATGCAAATTTAAACAGTAATTTCAACAAAATCAAATGCTTGCAAGCAAAAGAGATTTAGCAAACATCAGGGTGAATTTGTTTATATTTATTTTGGTATTTTCTTCATGCAAAATAATGTTTTCATACACTGATTCTCTTTTATTAGACGCATAAATAATCCAGAAAACTTAAATATGCCTTTAAGGTTTTATGATACTTTTTAATTTTTCAGAAGCATGTTTTCCATTATCATGTGCAGTTCTTCAAAATAGCTAATTAAAACTACAGTTCTTTCATACCTTAAAAAAAATATATTTTTTTTAAATTGGGCACTATGGAAATATGGAAACAACATAAGAAGTCATTTGCTCCACTCATGATACACATTGCCAAGAACTCACAGCGGTAGTATGGAGGTAGAATTATTGGTTGTGAGCTCAAAATACCAGTTTTCCTTTTTTTTGTTACATGAATATGTTTTATTTAGTGTAAATAATTGCTTTTAAAACATCACAACACCAATATTTACAACTATTATTATTATTATTATTATTATTATTAATAATAATAATAATAATAAAAAGTATGAACTGCTGGGATTGCAACTCACAACCTTCATTTCCTAGTTAGTTGCTCTAATTACTACCCTATTCATTTATGAGTTGTTTGTGCTTGCATCATTCAGTTGTGTCCAAATCTCTGTGACCTCATGGACTGTAACACACCATGCTGATCCACTTGGTATTTATGGCAGAGATACTGGAGTGGGTTCCTTCTCTAGTGGGCCACAGCTCCTGGTATAACTAGGTACTGACCAGGCCCAACCCTGCATGGCTTCAGGGTGGTGTAACTGGAATCGAACCCAGGTTGCAGCGATGAAAGCACCACATTCTAACCACTGGACCGCCAGGGAACCCACCATTTATGAATACCAGTGGGTAAAAAAGAACAATATAAATAATATAGAAAATGTAATACAGCTGGTTCTGATTAGTGCCATGCCCATTGCATTTAATTATATGTTCTTATATTATATTTGGACCTTATAATTTAATTAATTTATCAGCAATATCATAGATGGAAAAAAGTGTGTTAATAATAATATTAATAATAATAAAAAGTATGAACTGGGGGGATTGCAACTCACAACCTCCATTTCCTAGTTAGTTGCCCTAACCACTACCCTATCCATTTATGAGTTGTTTGTGTTTGCATCATTCAGTTGTGTCCAAATCTTTGTGACCTCGTGGACTGTAACACACCATGCTGATCCACTTGGTATTTATGGCAGAGATACTGGAGTGGGTTGCTAGTTCCTTCTCTAGTGGGCCACAGCTCCTGGTATAACTAGGTACTGACCAGGCCCAACCCTGCATGGCTTCAGGGTGGTGTAACTGGAATCGAACCCAGGTTGCAGCGATGAAAGCACCACATTCTAACCACTGGACCACCAGGGAACCCACCATTTATGAATACCAGTGGGTAAAAAAGAACAATATAAATAATATAGGAAATGTAATACAGCTGGTTCTGATTAGTGCCATGCCCATTGCATTTAATTATATGTTCTTATATTATATTTGGACCTTATAATTTAATTAATTTATCAGCAATATCAGATGGAAAAAGGTGTGCTTTTTCATGTAGTGTCTCATGGTGAAGATCACACATGGTGACTTCAGTGTTCCTTTAAGTTTAATTTAAGACTAAAAAAAGATATTTTATTTAAAAAAAAATAATAAACATTAGTTTTGGCAGCAAAACCTTTACTTTCCTGTAATGAATATTTTCTATCCAAACTACAACAAAAAAATAATGGTGTACTTCTATTTTTCCTTTTGTTTGATATAATTGTCTCAAAGCGCATTTTATTTACTGGCTACACAGACATTTTGAAATGGAAAACGCCATTAAGTATGGAATTTTTTCTGTCACACTACGATAATGGAGATATCATTTTATACCTACAGTAAATATCGCCGCACAGTTTGATATAATAGACCTGATGGCTTTTCTTTACCCGATAATTGATTGATTTGGGCTATATTGCCCTTGAATTACTTTAAGTAAGAGCTAACTCTGTAAATCACTATAATTAATGTCTAGAAGAATGAATCGCTGGCGTTTCTTTCTTTATTCTTCAGTCACATAAAGAAATGCCCCTCTGTTCTGTAAATCACATGCAGCAGATCATTTATTTCATGCAGTAATTGAATATATATGGTGAGAAAAGGCTAACGTGGAGTAGGAATAAGTGACCCTTGAAATAAGAGAACTGACAACACCGACAGTCAGCATGGGCCAAATCGGCTCACTGCAGTGGTGCAACTACAGAATGGCTTTAGTGTCAGAATGCCAGGCCATGTTTGGGCTTGGTCATCCATGGCAATCAGTATTTTCTATGCCACCCTGCTGCTTCTCTATTGGAGGGACAGTGTCTATTTTTTTAAAGGAAAATCTATAGACTCCTCCAAGCTTCCTAAATGGCCTCCATTGAAAGACAGTACCACTTTAATGGACCACTGTAATGATCCTGCTTTAATCACTTTTATATATTCAGAATGAATCACTGTTGAAGTCCCACAAAGACTAAGCTATTTGCCATGCATTTCTGGGAACATCGAGACTCCTGTATTTTCCCAATATGTGACTCTAATATAGGAGATCTAGTTTTTTTAAATATATTTTATATATTAACTAGTCACTTGCCCGTCAAAAATGATGGTACAATATTGTCTTAAAAATTGTGTCTTCTGTCTGTTTGTGCTCCCTCTCTCTGTGTAACGCGTTTCTCTGCGTCCTCTCTCTCTCTGTGCTCACTCTTTCTCTCTCCCTCCCTCTGTCTCTCTGTCTCCATCTCTTCTTCTCTCTCTCCCCTTCCCTCTCCTTCTCTCTCCCTCCCTCTCCTTCTCTCTCCCTCCCTCCCCTTCTCTCCCTCTCCTTGTCGCCCTCTCCCTCTCCTTCTCGCTCTCTCCCTCTCTTTTTCCCTCTCCTTCTCACCCGCTCTCTCTTTCTTTACCTCTCCTTCTCTCTCCTTCCCTCCTCTATCCATCCCTCTGCCCCTTCGCTTCTCATTGTGAGCCTTGTAATTCGCAGCGAGCATACACAACTCACAATCTTTCTCTGCTCCCTCTCTCTGTGTACCCCGTTTCTCTTCGCCCTCTCTCTCTCTCTCTCTCTCTCTCTGTGCTCAGTCTTTCTCTCTCCCTCCCTCTGTCTATCTCTCCATCTCTTCTCTCTCTCCCCTTCCCTCTCTCTCTCTCTCCCTCCCTCTACTCCCTCCCTCTCCTTCTCTGTCCCTCCCTCTCCTTCTCTGTCCCTTTCTCTCCTTCTGTCTCCTTCTCTCTCTCTCTTTCTCCCTCTATCCTTCTCACCCTCTCTCTCTCTTTCTTTACCTCTCCTTCTCTCTCCTTTCCTCTCCACCCTTCACCTCTCATTGTGAGCCTTGTAATGCACAGTGAGCATACACAACTCACAAACTGTCTGTGCTCCCTCTCTCTGTGTACCTCGTCTCTCTGCGACCTCTCCCTCTCTCTGTGCTCACTCTTCCTCCCTCTGTCTATCTCTCCATCTCTTCTTCTCTCTCTCTCCCCTTCCCTCTCCTTCTCTTTCTCTCCCTCTCCTTCTCTCTCCCCCTCTCCTTCTCTCTCTCTCCTTCTCTCTCTCTCTCCTTCTCTCTCTCTCTCCCTCTCCTCTCTATCTCTCCCTCCCTCTCCTCTCTCCCTCCCTCTCCCCCTTCGCCTCCCATTGCAAGCCTCGTAATGCGCAGCGAGCATACACAACTCACAATTTGAGAGAGTTACACACAAACTCGCAACAACACAACTATATTAGTGAGATTTCATATTGTCCTTTGGTCCATGATGAATTAAATCTGAAGAAAATAAGGATTGTGATTATATGCTATTTTGTCACTGTCCTTGAATCATTATACCGGGTGACTAAACTGGAGGACAGTTGTCACAGCTGGATGGACAGTTGGACATTGTGTGCTTATAGTTCCTGTCATGGTTTCCTAGTTAAAGTGGATGTGCTGTTATTGATGTGCTGCTGCAAGGTTAATTGTGAGAAGATAGAGTAATCCACTCTCCATATTGTGGTGGGCAGCCATCTTGACTGCTCCTTAACCCCAAACTGTATAAACTCCCCAGATGATACTAACACCCCTTACTCATGTGGGTGGGGGAAGGTGATGGTTAAATATTGTGTCCCAAGATGTATAAAGAGCTTTTCTCTTTGAATACTCATAAGAACTGTGTGTATTTAATTCTGGGGAAACCATTGAGGCTGGGATGCTAATTTACAGTCGGTAACTACTACAGGTCCTGGTATTCTGTCCTAATGCTGGTGCTCTTAGTGAAAGGTTTCCTGGTACTGGTCCATATCCTGTTAGCAGGGACATAATGAACCTAGGATCTTCTGAGCAGGATTTGTCTAGTGACATTCTCAAGCCCAACCAAATAGTAGATTATGACAACAGTGATTTGGGATTAAGACACTGTTCCCAAACCACAGGTTAGTAGAAACCATAGAGACCACATGGCACCAGAGGGGACCAACATGAACATCTATCACTGCACCCAACACTCCATAATCTCTTTTTGAAGTAAGCTTATATGTATGTATGTTACCAATTCTGCTTTGCGCTGCTTTAAAAACCTTCTAGACTTACATGATGTCCCGCTAGAATTGCTTTCAAACATTCTTGGTTAAGTTATTTTCTTAAAGGTTCAACTCATGTTTGCCAGGGGCCATTTTGTTATTTGCTAAAGCACAATAGTGGCTTATACTCATTTTTTGCCATGTAAAATGTAACTTTGGATAAAACTGAACGATATGGAACAAAATAGAAACATGAACAATATGGAACAAAAAGGATATATGGAGACTATCTGCTTGTTTTTTGTTTTTTTTTGTTAAATAAGATATGTTAATACCTTACCCCCCATGGTCTATATATTACAAAGCTTGTTGCCTTAACATCAAGATGGAATCTTCAGGTGATTTTACCAACTACTTGTGACGTGTCAGACTCTTCCTTCAGATCTTCTTAGGATCCGAAAGTGGTTTAGCAATAAGGTGTGTGCACATGCACATTTACAATCACTTCATGGGCAAATTAAAAAGTGGATGGAGAGGTAAAGCGCAATGAGACTAATACATATTTAGATGATTTTACTTAACATCGTGATGAGACAACTGCAATATGTCATGCATATTCTTGTCCCTTCACATTTAAGCGTAGAGAGTCCAAACCACTGTGTAGAGTACAGAATTCGCTTAGTCTTAATGAAAAGAAAAATAATAATATTAGTAATTATTTAAAAGAAAAATAAAATATAGTCCACCATAGTTTTTCTGCTTTTCATTATTTTATTTATTTATTTACTTGCTTATCTTCGTTGGCAAGTAAATAAAGGTTAAAGTTAATTCAGGAATTCTTGGGCTCAGCAAGTTGCACTGTAGTTATTCAGTGTAGATCTCATTATATTATAGAATTGGAGCCAGGTGAAAGTTAACTTTAGCCTTTTCAATCCCTTAGTTTTAAACATTTAAATTCATATATTAAAATGTTCTGTAGTGTGGATCTAGAGTTCAGAGTTCCAGAAGAAGCCCTATAGTGGATAAAACGCGTAGAGATCTTACCACAGTGATTGCTGCTACCTGACTCATTGGTAACCCCAGTGGAAACTGAGAGATGCAGCTACCAACTACCAACTGAATGAACTAAATTTTAATTGAGCATTGCTATAAATTAATTTTGTACAAAATGAATGCATAGCAAAACCAATCCCAATCACAATATATTTTTATATGTGATTATACACATATACACATATATATATATATATATATATATATATATATATACGTATATATATATATATATATATATATATATGTATATATATACATATATATATATATATATATATATATATATATATATATATATACTTATATATATATATATTTATACGTATATATATATATATATATATATATATATATATATATATATGAAATAAATAGTACATTTGTGTTTACATTTGAACATGTACAATTAGTTAAAATCTTATTTCCTGCTCCTCAGAATTCCAAGAAATACAGTTATTACACTGCATTCTGAGAACCTGGGCAGGGACATGCAAAAGTGTCCACAGGCTTGGTTCTTTAATCCAAATACCATTTTAAACATGGCTCCTTTTAAGCATATGGCAGCTATATTACACAGCTTTATAGGGTTTTTATTTTAATGAACAAGCACTTCATTCCCTTCCCCTGCATGCCCAGCAAAATGGCTAATAATATGCATGCATTTATAGAATGTATAGATAAATAATGATTAAATGAAAATTATAATTTTTATTATAGCGATTTTATTTTGCTAGCATTGAATTGTTGTGATATAACTAAAATGCATAATTACAATGTATCTCTTTTAGGTCTGTCCCCTTTTCTGTGCCATTAATTTTTTATAGCCAAATAAACATTTTATTATCTTTTATGGATTTATAGTAGTAAATTAGTAATTACTTGGACATTTTAAGCTGTGCTCTAAATCAGGAGCTGAAAGGCTTTGTATTCAGGAAACATCAGGTTCATATGAAACTTTCATCAGAGATTTTATAGGCTCTTATAGCAGAATCCATTAGGTATACCAGTGGGAGATGCAAAACACATAGGATTAAAAACTCCTTGTATCATGCAAGATTAAACACATGACCGTAACTATTACAAGGGATATTTGTATCTCTGTGCTTGCACAATTAGTTCTAGGAAAAGCATGATTATTGGCTAGTATTTATTAAATATTAATGTCATTTAACGATATGAGAAAATTGTAGAAAGTTCGAAATAAGAGACTACGTAGGAGATATCTTACTGTACAATTTCCCAGAAAAATGCTGATATAGCAGGAAAAAAATATATTTAACGGGAAAAGCTGATAATTAGCTACTTATTTCCTGGTAGATTAGCGCGTATCTATCAGTGGTGGTACCCCTTCTGGATCGCTAACTTGTCATGGTGAAGGGCTTGTGTATCTCAGTTAAGTTATGAGCTACACCATGTAGTGTCACCCCGGATGGGCAGGTCATAGCAGAGAGGTCAGACAAATCGCAGTCCACTGGAGAAGAAAATGGCAACCCACTCCAGTATCTTTGTCAAGATAACCTCATGGATCAGCACAACCAGTGACAATTGTGCCTGGTGTGCTGAGGTTCATAGGGTCATGGAGAGTCAGACACAATTGAACAACACAACAATGAGTGGAAGGAAGGGTATGGGAGGTGGAATAAGATTTGCACTTTTAGTTGCACCTGAAAGAATCAGACAGTTGCAAGCCCTCAAACACGTACAATCATCACTAAATACCTGCAGATACCAGCAAATACGTTATCTTGTTCCCAGTTACATTCAATTCCAAGCCCGCAACTCCATCGCAGACAGCATATATCTGCGGGTGTATTATGGTCTCCCCTTGGTCTCCGATTGCAATGCTATTCAATTGCTCAAGGCCACAAGTTACGGGCCCAAAGCCAAAACCGTAAACCATGCACTGGTTTGGAGCACTTCAGGGCAGGAACCTGATTAATTCAGCAAGCCCGTAACCGCCCATTTCGTATTTGCCAATAGAATGGGGCTCTAGGGTTATAATATTTCCCTGTGTAATTATATTCTTAGTCAGACTAAGTCAGACTTATTTCATCTAGTGTAATGCACTAAAAATATATTACAGCAACCCCGTTGTCTTGGGGATCTACTGGATCCTGCCCTCTCTTTCACACCTCACATACAATCAATCACTAGATCTTGTAATTTTCACTTAAACAATATCCCCAAAATATGTCTCTCTTGAGACACAACCAAAATTCCAATTCAAGCTCTTATCATTGACTACTGCAACTCTCTCCTTGCTGATCTCGCCATAACCCATCTGTCTACAATCCAATACATAATGACTGACTCCTCTAGACTCATCTACCATACTCATTGCTCGATGTCTGCAGCTCCTCTCTGTCAGTCACGCCACTGTCTTCCCATAACCTCCAGAATAAAATGTTAAATCTTGACAGTAACATATAAAGCCCTCAACAATTAAGCACCCTCTTATATCTCTGCTCTCGTCTCTAAATACTCTCCCAACTGCCCTCTTCGCTCTGCTAACGACCTTCTTCTTTCCTCCTCTTTTATCACCACCTCTCACTCCCACCTTCAGGACTTTTCTCATGGTGCCCCTATTCTTTGGAACTCATTGCCTCGCTCCACTAGACTATCCTCCTGTCTCAAATCCTTCAAAACCTCACTAAACTCATCAAATTAAAGAAGTGTATCCTCTTCAGCCTTAATATGGCCAATATATTGTACCTCACCTTTCTATACATCACCCATACCCTCTAGAGTCTAGACTGTAAGTTTGCGAGTTTTCAATCTTATTGGGTGCTTTAGAGAAAGCACTTTGTTAGCTGATTTTAAGCTCAATAACAGGACCCTCCATTCTTTTTCGATTATTTATAATTGTTTTTGACTTGCATCTACCCTGTACAGTGCTACGGAATATGTTGTCACGTTACAAATAAAGGATAATAATAATAAATTATAATAAATTCACTCCTTGTCATTTAGAGACAGAATAACATGGAAACCACTTTAGAGATTTTAGCCCTTTGGGCTGACTCATATTGCTCTTTTCAGGCCATATATAAAAATATGAAATATAGGCAGTGGATTTTCAGTTTATATGATACCTACAACATTAGTTTTCAAAAACTAAACCTGTGGCGTTGAAAAATGGTCTCAATAATTATGAACAGCAAATCTCAGAGTGCCTACTAGTTTTTTGATGCTGACAATCTAATTTCCTATGTGAGTCATTGGCTTCCTGTATCCGTCAAGAATTTAAATTAGTGTTCTGCTATTCCCCCAAAACATTGAAGCAAAATCCGCATATCCTGTCTTCCAGTGAGTGATGGTGTCAGGTGGAACAGTGGAGCTTAGCAAACCCTAAATCCAGGCTTATTAATATAGCATATTTATTGTTATCCAACTATCCTTATCACAAAGACACATTTACTGTATTAACTTAATTAAGACAAACAATCTAGGTGACAAATAAAACCATATAGATCCAATATAGAAATGTGAAGATCAATGTGTTATATTTTTTTAAATATACTATTTTGGAAAATTATATTTTAAAATATTCAAAAAGTTTTCAGAAAATAATCTAATTTACAATCTTTTATACGCAATTATGCTGCTTGGTTTCAATAGTTTAAATGGGCAGTTAATTAGGCACAACTGTAATGTACTCCTGAAAACATGTTGAAATACTTTTTGAAAAGTAGGTGCCTTTTTCACATACAAAATCATAAATGAAGTTCTGTTTACATGAGAATTTGGCAGATCCCCCAGGCAGACTGACAGAAATGAGCTGTGTGCAGAAAGTAGATTAGAAAGAGGGTTAATCCTTCACACATTCATCTGTGCAGGGAAATGTTAGAAACTCCTAAATATGTTATTTGTTGGTTAACTGATGGCTGATTACATTCCTGGAAGCAGAGTAATTGTCGGCAGAGTCGTTGTTAAGCGTAGAACAGTCAGGAGAGTGTCTATAAACAGACCCAAGTTTTTAGGCGTTATTAGTGTAATAAAAAACATTGAAACTTGTGCTCTTTTACACCACGAAGAGCACTTATAGTGAGGTAAATAGCCCTTTAACTTCCTCAGATAGGAGCAGAGTGGAATGCAGAGAAAGCTTCTGCAAGCGCAATGAGTAAATGCATCTACAACTGCCAGTGCTCTCAGCAGGGCTTAGTAATCAAGATCACACCCACATCAGACAGTAACAGACATCAGCAAGAAAAAAAAATGGTACCATGCTGTAAAGAATAATTGCATATAAATGCTGCAACATGTTTAGGCTGAGTTGTTTACTTTTTTCAAAAAGTGTATGCCCATTATCCTGTTTAGTTATTTAAAAATGATATACAGAATAAACAGTGACTGTTGCTGTTGTTCAGTTGTGTCCAACTCCCCGTGACTCTATGGACCACAGCACGCCAGGCACAATTGTTATGTCTCTGGTTGGGCTTATCCATAAGTTTATCTTGGCAAAGATACTGGAGTGGGTTGCCAGTTCCTTCTCCAGTGGACCACGGTTTGTCTGATCTCTCAGCAATGACCTGCCTATTTTGGGCGACCCTACATGGAATTGGTCACAGCTTCATTAAAATACACAAGCACCTTCACCAAGACAAAGTAGCCATCTAGAAGGGGAAACAGTGACTACAGTGGTGCTTTAAGGGAACATTCAAATCTCTAAAATTACATATTAATAGGATTTTTCTTGACATTTAAATAGAGTATTATTGATACAAAATTATGTTAAGCCTTTCAAATCTTTTAGATCAATTTAATTTTGTCAGCATCTCTGTGACAGGGCAGGCCAACCCACTTATTAATTTTATTACCGTCATGAAGACTTAATTTCCACTAAGAGTTTCTAATTGACACACTCTGTATCTGAACCTAGAGACCAATACTGTCCAAATACTTTAGTATGGGCGGGGGGGGGGGGATTTTATATCAGTGAACTAAAGGATGGATTTATATTGGCCTGTGTGCTGGTGGGCCAAATTTAAAATTATAATGTAAAAATGTATATGTAAATACATGTATATATATATATATATATATATATATATATATATATATATATAAATTTATATTTTCGTTGATAGATAGATAGATAGATAGATAGATAGATACAAACCCTGCAATAAAAGTCGCTGCAAACTATGCCAATACATCTGCAAAGAGGACACAGCCATGCACAACAAGACCCACAACATCAGAGGCTCATATTCATGTACATCATCCAATGTAGTGTACATGATACAATGTACTGTATGTGAAAGGGGGTGCTACATTGGGGTAACCAGCCAGAAACTACACATCCAAAGCTATATCAAAAAGCACCATGAAAAGTTACTGTACTCCAGTTGGACACCATTTCACCCAGGAGAATCACTCCATCCAGGACCTAAAAATAAAAGTACTCAGAGGGAATTTCAGAACTATCCAACAGTGAAAACTTTTGAATTAAAAATGATTCAATTTTTTAATACAAAGGATTTGGGCATTAACATTGACTTAGGCTTTCTGGCCCACTATCTTAATGTCTTATAGCTCACACATTCCACTTACCTCCCCCCTTCTATTACTGTTTTTGTAAGCTATGCTGAAATGTATTGCTTTTTATTTTACTCTGCTGTGTTCTTATCTACAACCTGATCTATAGACTTACTGACGTATCAGGACATTATTCACAATGCTGGTCTGTTTCTCACTTAACTCTGCCCAATGAATTCTGTTTCTCTTGTTTTTCCATTCCCCCCCCCCCCCCCCATCTCTTTCTGTTTACTGTTTTTAGTTCATACTTGTATCAGTATCGCTTTTTACATTTTTTAAATTGATAAAAAGAGACATTATCTCTCGTAAGCTCGTCGCTTTATTATGAATACGTTTTCAATAAAAAAGGTATCACTATTCACTGCAATACTCTGATTATTCAACTATATATATATATATATATATATATATATATATATATATATATATATATATATATATATTGTATCAATTAACTAAACATTTGAGAAATTACATGTGCTATTCCAGTTTTTTTTTTTTAAATATGGTGGTTGTTTTATTTTAATATTATTAAATTTATGAGGAGATTCTCCCTGGCAGTCAATGAGCCAAAGAATGGTAGGTCGCAACCAGCCGGCGGGCCGCCTATTACACGGCAACATAAACTACTGTAGGATAACTTGTACAAAAGTACAACTATATGTCTTGTAACAGAGCACTATAAAGGATTTAAGTGTAACAATAAACAATCCTAGATATAGTGACCATGTAAATATTATTTAAGATACATAAGCAATGACATGACTGATATATTTATAGCACCAACCATGATTTATCTTTCAAAATAAGCATTAAAGTCCAGAATAAATGTAATACTGATAGAGTTTGATTTATTGTACAAAAATGTGTCCCAAATTTATGAAATGACAAAGAAAGTGAAATGTTGTTCAGTGTCTGATTAATAGAGCATGGAAAGCATTTTTATTTTTGTTTTGGATGCGGAAGAAGGTATTTGATAAAGATTTACAATGTGATTTATTTTTTAAATAAATGTTCTGAAGCAGAATAAACTGTTTTTAATGCATATTTTACTTTGGGTTTTTTCCCCTGTTAGCTGCTTTCCTCCAATGAGGATAATAAATAATAAATAATTACTCTCTATACAAACAAAGGCACGTGTTAGTTTCAAGAAAGTTTTACTTAATATATATTGACGCAAAAAATAACTGTAAATGTTTAAAGCCTCTTCAATTAAATGCATAATAGAAACACATGTATTCCATGTCCCTTTAAGCTGGAGAAATTCTTGATTTTGCCCCAATACCCTGTCAAACCCGTCACCCTATTTTGTCACAGAATCCATACAAGTTAAATTCAGTATAATTTTATGAATTATGTTTTCTAATGCAGTGAACCCTTGGTACTCGTCATTAATTGGTTCCAGAAGGCACGATGAGTGATTACCAGACTCCCATAAGGAGCAATGTAAATTGGTGTTAGCAAGTGCATTGAGTACCAAGGAAGCATTGAGTGCCAAAGGACTTTTGCTCATTAAGATGCATCGAATACTGAAATTGATGAGTTTTGAGGTAGTCGAGTACAGAGGGTCTATTTTACATCATTCAATTGAATATCAACAACTTTGGGCGGCTCATTGCTGTAATCCCCTCAAAAAATGTTTTTTGTATTTCTGTGTTTAAATTCTCAATGCCTCTGGCCCCCCAATATATTAATAAATGATATATATATATATATATATATATATATATATATATATATATATATATATATGTATTTTTTTTTTTTTTTTTTATTATTATATTATATATGATGGGTCAAATAAAAAATAAAAAAAATATGTGAAAGACATGACACCAAATCTGGTGATGCATGATCAAGTTTAATTTTGCTATTTTTTGTGTCCATTATTCATTTATCTGAGGGTAATTTGTCCCCCCCCCCAAATACCCAGCAGTTCCTACGCCCCTGCATCTTAGGGTCTGCCCTCTGTAGCTTATGAGTACACAAAATGTGAAGTGCAGTATTTCATATTAGTGACCTCTCTCAAGTAACATGTTGCAGAATGTACTTAGAGTGTATTATCTTCCTGAGCTACAGAAGAGAAAAATCAGGCACTATTTGTTTAAGATTTATTGAAGATTTTAGGCAAAAAAAGTTTTTAATCACTTCTTAATAAAATAAAGTACATGAAAGTAAAGAGATACATGGGTATATTATATTCCTAGTAAAATCTAGAAACCCTCCATGTCCCTTTAATAATCTTTTTACATGCTAAAACTTAGCACCATTAAAAAAAAATATTGGACATCGTGCTACCATTTGAATCCATGGTAAGCTAAAAACATTGAAGCAGTAATATTTAGTACAAATCATTACTCACTTCCTTTGGCTTCTTTTGTCAATGTTCCCATGGAGGCAAATTGATCACCAGCTCCTTGAATCAATTGCAGCTACCTGGTGTAACCTCATAAGAGCACAGTGCTTTCTAAGTAGGTCTCAAATAAAAAAAGATATAAACCTGGAAGGCTCTAGATCAGAAGTAGTTATTCATCTATACATTGCAATGGAGATTACAAAGATCAGGGGAGGAGCAACCAGTGGTGCCGGTGGTGCGGTGCACCAGGGCCCTCCTGTAGGAGGGGGTCCATTGCTTTGTATTTTTTTTTTATTTAGTGTAGATGTGGTTGTTAAGAGGGGTTGGTACTGTGTGAGGTGGATGTTGAGTGGGGCTGGGTCCTATGTAGAGACAGTGTATATAACCTATGTGTGTGTAGCTGTGCTGCAGGCAGAAGAGCTTCGCGCAGGAATGCTGTTATTGAAAGGGATCATATGGAGGAGAGCAGTTATAGGAATGGTTCTTGAGGTGGAGCCCCAAAACTACAAGTTTTTATATCAAAAAAGTGTCTTCTCTCCAAAGAAGCTTATTTAGTGTACACTAAAGCTACACAACCATTCGGGATCACTACATTGTTGTGGTGAAGGGGCTTGTGTACTTGAATGAAGTGTGAGCTATACCATGTAGGGTCACCCAAGATGGGCAGGTCATAACAAAGAGATCGGACAAACCATGGCCCACTGGAGAAGGAACTAGCAACCCACTCCAGTATCTTTGCCATGAAAACTTATAGATAAGCACAACCGGAGACATAGATAAATGTGCCTGGTGTGCCGCACTCCATAGGGTCACTGAGAGTCAGACATGACTGAAGGACTGAACAACAACATAATGTATACCTAGTATAATCCAGAAATGTTAACAATCCCTTTAAGCATGGATCCTGTAAGCACACTGTACAAATGGTGTACAGGACTTTTAAAGAAAGTTTACATTTAAGGCCAGAAATTCAACTCACAGACAAATATTCCAAAGACCAAAAACTGCTTAATCCCGAGAAATAGACATAAGTCCAACTAAGGGTTTAATCATACATGTTTGCAGAATACAATTAATTCTTGGCATTTAGAAAGCGAATGGCTTATTGTTCAGTACATTCGGGGCAGAGGACAGTGATACCGCCCTTTGGCATTAAAATGGGGAACATGACATTCCCTCTTGCTTGACATACATTAAGTTGACAATCATCTGGGTCAAGACTATTTAAAGCCCTTAAGCCTTTAGCTTTTGATTGAATAAATCTAAAAGAATAAAGAGAACTTTAATTTAAAAGACAAGTTTTCATTGTTTTTAGACTAACTTTAAATCAACCCTATCATCACATATAATAGTTGTCAAACTGCGATTTGTCATCACGCTTGCGAGCCTCGTGAAGTGAGGCGAGACGTTGAGGCATTGAAGTCTTCCAAGCTGTATATACTGTATATATTTGTAGAGTGATGTAGCCGTGATTGTCCGGTAATCTACAGTGGATATAAAAAGTCTACAAACCCCTATTAAAATGTCAGGTTTCTGTGCTGTAAAAAAATGAGACAAAGATAAATCATTTAAGAACTTTTTCCATCTTTAATGTGACCTATAAACTGTACAACTCAATTGAAAAACAAACAGAAATCTTTTAAGTAGAGGGAAGAAAAAAATATAAAAATAAAATAATATGGTTGCATAAGTATGCACACCCTTAAACTAATACTTTGTTGAAGCACCTTTTGATTTTATTACGGCACTCAGTCTTTTTGGGTATGAGTCTATCAGCATGGCACATTTTGAGTTGGCAAGATTTGCCCACTCTTCTTTGCAAAAACACTCCAAATCTGTCAGATTGCGAGGGCATCTCCTGTGCACAGCCCTCTTCAGATAACCCCACAGATTTTCAATCAGATTCAGGTCTGGGCTCTGGCTGGGCCATTCCAAAACTTTAATCTTCTTCTGGTGAAGCCACTCCTTTGTTGTTTTGGATGTATGCTTTGGGTCGTTGTTACGCTGAAACATGAAGTTCCTCTTCATGTTCAGCTTTCTAGCAGAAGCCTGAAGGTTTTGTGCCAATATTGACTGGTATTTGGAACTGTTCATAATTCCCTCTATCTTAACTAAGGCCCCAGTTCCAGCTGAAGAAAAACAGCCCCAAAGCATGATGCTGCCATCACCCTGCGTCACTGTGGGTATGGTGTTCTTTTGGTGATGTGCAGTGTTGTTTTTGCGCCAAACATATCTTTTGGAATTATGGCCAAAAAGTTCAACCTTGGTTTCATCAGACCAGAACACCTTTTCCCACATGCTTTTGGGAGACTTCAGATGTGTTTTTGCAAAATGTAGCCTGGCTTGGATGTTTTTCTTCGTAAGAAAAGGCTTTCGTCTTGCCACTCTACCTCATAGCCCAGACATATGAATAATACGGGAGATTGTTGTCACATGTACCACACAGCCAGTACTTGCCAGATATTCCTGCAGCTCCTTTAATGTTGCTGTAGGCCTCTTGGTAGCCTCCTAGACCAGTTTTCTTCTCGTCTTTTCATCAATTTTGGAGGGAACTCCAGTTCTTGGTAATGTCACTGTTGTGCCATATTTTCTCCACTTGATGATGACTGTCTTCAGTGTTCCATGGTATATCTAATGCCTTGGAAATTCTTTTGTACCCTTCTCCTGACTGATACCTTTTAACAATGAGATCCCTTTGATGCTTTGGAAGCTCTCTGTGGATCATGGATTTTGCTGTGGGATGCGACTAAGAAAATTTCAGGAAAGACCAACTAGAGCAGCTGAACTTTATTTGGGGTTAATCAGAGGCACTTTAAATGATGGCAGGTGTATGCTGGCTCCTATTTAACAAGATTTGGAATGTGATTGCTTAATTCTGAACACAGCTATATCCCCAGTTATAAGAGGGTGTGCAGACTTATGCAACCACATTATTTTTATTTTTTATTTTTCTTTCCTCCACCTAAAAGATTTCAGTTTGTTTTTCAATTGAGTTGTACAGTTTATAGGTCACATTAAAGGTGGAAAAAGTTCTGAAATTACACATTTTAACAGGGGTGTGTAGACTTTTTATATCCACTGTATTTGAAGATTTTAGTGTAATGTGATATCTTTTTTATTGGACAAACATATTAATTTATTATGACAACTTTCGAGAATGAAGCAGTACACTATATATATATATATATATATATATATATATATATATATATATATATATAATTAATTTTAAATGTTTATTAGAGGTAGTCAACAAAAGAATCAGTACAAAAAAAATACAGACATCTCGTGAATGTTAAATACAGTTATGCAATTCTGCTTTCTGTACAGAACATTAAATGCATGGTTTTAAAAGTAGATATTTAATATGGGTTTATTGGATTTTTACTTCTACACAAACAAAATAAATAATGTGTGTTTGTATAACTCATTGGAGATTTCTATTTACTTTTAATATTTAAGGTATGATGTCTTACTGTGGATCTGTTCTTATCATGAGCTCTCATTTCCTCTGTGCATCTTACTTCCGATGTTCCAGTCTTGTCATTGTTTCTATCAGTCTTGAATGGAAATGCAATAGATATCCTCAGGAGCTTTTTGAAGGTCATCTCAGTTCATTATTCAATAAACATAATGTTTTTAATATTTGAGATTGCACTGAATCTATTAGTAGGTAAATTGAGCAGTTTTCTAGAGACTTTCACAAATTTTATGGCAGCAGCTTATCTATTGGCCATGAGTTCTGATATTCACAGGTGGGCACATATCTAACATTTAGGAGCCAGGAGGATTTTATAGGAGCCATACAGGCTGTTTCTAGGAATCTGGAAGGACACATAAAGATACAGTAAACTTTAGAAACATATTTAATAGAGAGAAGTATACATTTTGAGGGTTTGGGTTCATATGCTCTGAGGACATTTCCACCCTAACTTAGATTTATGTGCAGTAATGCAGGTTAGGACTGGGTCAGTATTTTTGCTTAAAAAAAACTTTAATGAGTGGTTTTAGTTCCTCCTAACATTTATGGTAGAATTTACTAATCACCTTCATGAGATAAGGTGATAGGGGCTGGGATCTCAATATCCTCCATTGGAAATAGTACATAGTAAATGAAAGGAATCTTGTAAGATACACTTGAGATGCTTCATAATTCCCCATCTAAGGAATTTGACACATTGAATGAAAATAATTTTAGAATAAAAAAGTTTTGACTTGAATCTTGAGTTTTGTGAATGAATAGTGAAAGTGACCGCTCTTGTTTTGTTTTAGAAGTGAGAGAATGTAAAATTTCTGCGGTTTCCAATATAAAAATTCTAACTTTAAAAAAACATATATATATATATATATATATATATGAAAAATTATGACTATCCCTAGAATAGGCATGCCATTTATGTAAATAGTATTTGGTGCTCATAATGTATAAAGTGAGTATATAACTCAGTCTTCATGTTAAACTTTTTATCAGACATGGGTTAACCAAGGTGTTACAGAACATCAGACATGGGATAACCAAGGTGTTACAGAACACCAGACACGGGTTAACCAAGGTGTTACAGAACATCAGACATGGGTTAACCAAGGTGTTACAGAACATCAGACATGGGATAACCAAGGTGTTACAGAACATCAGACATGGGATAACCAAGGTGTTACAGAACATCAGACATGAGTTAACCAAGGTGTTACAGAACATCAGACATGGGTTAACCAAGGTGTTACAGAACATCAGACATGGGATAACCAAGGTGTCACAGAACATCAGACATGGGATAACCAAGGTGTCACAGAACATCAGACATGGGATAACCAAGGTGTTACAGAACATCAGACATGGGTTAACCAAGGTGTTACAGAACATCAGACATGGGATAACCAAGTTGTTACAGAACATCAGACACGGGTTAACCAAGGTGTCACAGAACATCAGACATGGGATAACCAAGGTGTTACAGAACATCAGACATGGGTTAACCAAGGTGTTACAGAACATCAGACATGGGATAACCAAGTTGTTACAGAACATCAGACACGGGTTAACCAAGGTGTTACAGAACATCAGACATGGGTTAACCAAGGTGTTACAGAACATCAGACATGGGATAACCAAGGTGTTACAGTACTGTGCTCTAATCAGGTGAGGCATAATAATCTTCTTAAGATAATTATTTTTCAGTTCCTGCTCAATTAGAACACACAATAGAAGTGAGCTTTGTATCATATGATTCCTTCAGACATATCTGACGACTACATCATGGATGTCCTGGTTAGAATATGTCTATTCAAACTTTTCCCATTGGCACATGACTTGGCTAAAGTCAACAACGACATTAATGAAGAATGTCATTATAGCATCCCAGAGAGGACACCATTTTTATATCTCTGGGAAAATATGAGATGACAAATAGAGTAAAAAACCTGTAAGTGCCAATGGGCCATGTATACCATGGTGTAACGTTCAGAGAACTTTTTGAAATCTTAAATCCTAATAAATGTGTCTCTTATAGGATAATATTAAACTTGACCATATGTATTAGGACAGTGGTTCTTCAGACCACCAGTAATCAGTGAGTATAATTCAGGTGGTTCACAGTACATATTGGATTACAAAAAAAATGAAACAAAATACCAAAAAAAAAAATTCTTATCTTGTTGTTGTTCAGTCATTCAGTCATGTCCGAATTTCCATGACCCTTTACACCACAGCATGCCAGGCACATCTATTGTTAGGTCTCTGGTTGTGCTTATCCACAAGGATAACCTGACAAAGATACTGGAGTTGGTTGCCAGTTCCTTCTTCAGTGGACTGTGATTTGTTTGACCGATCTGCTATGACCTGCCCATCTTGGGTGACCCTACATGGTATAGCTCACAGCTTCATTGAGGTATGCAAGTGCCTTCACCACGACAACGTAGAGGAGAACACAAGGACCTAGACACTTGATTGTTTAGGTTGTCAATGCACAGACTCTATTCCAATAACTCACAATGCATTATAACTGTTAAGTAGCAGTTAGAACATTCATTTATTGCAACAAAGGCCTCTATAATGTTTGTTAGGTGATGTGAGCTGCTGAAGAGCACAGACCATAGGCCCTATTTTATTGCCCAATTTGTAAATGTATACACACTTAAATCACTTGCCACATATTCTATTAGCTAGTTGCAATCCGATTACAAGTTAGCCGCCCACAATCACTACGGGCCAGCCAAAGGTGTAAGTTTGGCCTTAGAACACCATTGGTTTTAGAACAGCTTGAATATTACGAGCTCCAAATCATTAAAGTTACACAAAATCGATATTCTATTAAACACGTAGCTCTAAATCGCAAATAAAGTCTGACCCGCAAATGAAAGAAGTATCATGTTTTTGTCAAACATATTACAAGTACTAAATAGGACTCACAAGGGCTTTTTCAAACACTTATTAGAGCTGTAACAGCAATTAAACACACAATACTGTACTTTAAAAAAACAGGGAGCCATGGAAACACATTATAATTAACTGCACAACAGTCTCAAACTCACAAATATGTAATTAAAAAATATTTGTTTACCCTTTATTTCTGAGAAATATCGATCCCAGAACTCAAGGAGTTAATACATATCATGAAACCCACATGGACTAAAACAGATGATCTAATGCATTTTATAGAGTGCTAGATTGCGAGCCTGATCATCGAATATTACTATTGGCACTGATAAATTCTTAGTTTCCGATTGCAGATTATGTGTAACTTCCATGTTTTTCTGACATCTTGATAACGGTCTCTACTATTGCCTGTGTCTAAGAAGTAAATAACGGCCTTACTTAAATATTGTCAGATCAGATGAACACGCCTCCTGAAATCCTACTTAAAAAGGCAGGGTTTATGAGTTTAGGCTTAAGGAAGTAAATTGTGGGCTGGAGTTAATAGAATACATCTAAACAATTAGAGGAGAAATCAGTGTCCATGACATAAATCTGTTTTAAAATGGCAGCTTCCACTATGCAAACATGGAGGTGTAACTTGAAATCTATTCATATGTTTTACACCGACAAGTAATCTTCTCTCAGAATATTCTTTATTATAAAAGAAACTTAATGCTAGATTGGACTGTCCTTAAGCTATACATCTGTCCCATATGGAACTGTATAGTATATAGCAATTCTTCAAGCTCTGACCATTATATATCAGGCACAAGAATAAGTCGCAATCCCAGGATCCTTTGCATGTGACCAAGAGCGTTTCCAAGAATAATTAGAATTTACCTGCTGTTTCCATTTTGAGACATACTCGAAATACAGTAATTATTTCACACTTTAAAATATCACAGCAACCTTTTAGAGAGAAAACGCTATGACTACAGATGTTAGTGTGAAAACATATTTCATTGTTATGCAAAATTAATTACATTAAAAAGTTTGTTTAATCATATTATGTGGATAATCAACAAAGGTAAATTGAAAGTTCCTAGGCTGGGATGCTGGTGTAAAAGTTAATAAATGCAGCTCATATTCATTATGCGCATGTTAGTTATAATAATTTACTGTCCATTGCAAAGCCTTATAAGCATTGTAATTAAATATAAAATGCACATTAGAATTATAATGAGTAATTAGGGCAACATAACTAATATGCATGAAAGTCCCAAAGCTCATTAAAATGTTAAAAGACAAAACCTATTCTAGCAAATTATTTTGCATAATATCTGTAACCGTGTGAATGGCTTTGCACCTACTAAAGCATTCTACCTTGCCTGACATTTATGCATTGAAAGTGATGATATTTAACTGAACAGCCAGAAGCTTTGTGTGGATGTGCGCTTCAGTGTGGTGCATGTTTACTCAACTCAGAACCATTGCGCCTGTTAATAGGGACCCACATTTTTTGTGACCGACTCTTTGTGACCTTGTTGACCATGGCACACCATGTCTCTGGTTGTGCTTATCCATAAGGTTATCTTGACAAATATATTGAAGTTAATGGGAGTTCCTTCTCCAGTGGACCGCAATTTGTCTGACTTCTCTACTATGAACTGCCCATCTTGGGTGACCCTACATGGTATAGCTAACAGCTTCATTGAGGTACACAAGACCCTTCACCCCGACAAGGTATCCTACTTAAAAATATAGAGACCAGATACCCGAATTTAGAGAGATATATATATAGGGTGTATCTATGCTCCCAGTAAATACAATCATTAGCTTTAAAGGAATATCAGATTTTCTCTAAATTATATATATATATTCATCTATAGAGGGGTCTATCTTGTCTTTGATGCATCAGTGCAATGAGATGATCCGTTAGATGATTGTTTCTATATAAAAATGACACCACACTTCCCTGTAACAAGCCCAGAAGTAGTCAGCCTTCATCGATAGATGCAAGCTCGTCTCTCCAAAAATGTAAACACACTTCTCACACAGATAACTTCCACAAAAACTTAGTAGGTGCTCCAGGGCATCACAATAAGTGTGTTTTCCTTATTACAAACTAGCTTTCTTGACTATTTCTTGAGAGCTGTGCAAGACTGACTTGAGCTGCCTGCATTTTGGACTATAAGCGGGAAGGGGAGTGGTGTCAGTTTCATTCAGACAAAATATTATAACATAGTCTCCTGACCACTGCCTGTTCGCTACTATCTCTACTGATGTAAATCCAAGATGGCTTCCCAACCAAGTCTTTGGAATTTCAGATTGTATGGCCATGGCTTACACAGATGATAGTGTTAGTTTGTTACATATAGGTGCTTTGAACTACAGTGGTCCTTTAGGAGAAAAAGGAGCGTACTGTGAATGGGTATGGAGAGATAAGGAGAGTAGATATTGGAAGAGAGTTTGACTATGAGTGGGAAAGGAAAGAAAAAGACCGGTCAGTGGATATAAAGAGAGGGTATCTGTGCAGTCTACGTATGCCTCCATATGGTCCATCTTAGGAAGGGCAGTGTCTATTTTAAGAAAACAATCCTATATCCCACCCAAGCCCCCTGCAAGTAATTGGTACATTGTTTTGCCTCCATCCTTTGACCACCTGAATTGTTGGTAGGGGTACAATGTAACCCTAACTATGTCTCCATGAGAATCTGTGCTATTATCATTTGGACAGTTTTACACATGTTAATTATTGACCCCTATATATATTTAGTCACTTTGTGTTTTGCAACTGTAGCTTTGGGAACTGTGGCTTTGGTTTAGAAAGAGAAAGATTAGGACTTTTGGGGCAAAAAATGTTGAATGGTTTGCAAAAAAACAGGAGAAGGGTTACATCAGGTGTATTTTTTGTACATAATTTTATTATTATTATTATTATTATTAATAATAATAATAATAATAATAATAATAATAAACATATTTTATTTGTAGGGCACCAGAATATTGGATAAAGCAATTTTTTTTTATTGGGTTAATTAGCACGTATTTAAAGGAAGAAGTCTTTAATTATTTCTAATTTTATTACATAAAAAATTAACCATGACAAGGTAAAAAAAAATGTAATGCCACAGAAATGTAGCTTTGCAGTATTGTCAACACCCTCTTCTGAGATATTTTGATTTTGGATTGTCATCTACAGACACAATAAGGAGTAGGTTTTTCCCCATAAAGCATTTATTCAGCATTTGAAAAATTGCATGGACAGGAACCACGTCCGCTGAGGTCATTGATCAAATTAGTATGTTTATCATTCTCTCTGACTTTTTGGTTGTGTAAGAGCTGCCTAAATGCTGAACATAGTGGGGAAAACCAGATATTCTCTTCCTGTGTCTGCTTTCACTTGCCAGTAGACATAGATATTTTTCATAGGTTTCCATATATTCCTTTTATATTTACAATATGTTTTTTTTATATAATTCCATATGTATTACATAAAGCTACCCTTATTTACAAGCTGAATATCAAAAATATATATTTATATTTTATCTTTCAGTTGCTCCCACGATTATGGAAATAACGCCGACTGGGATTTCCCTTGGAAGGCCCGGATTAGTACGGTGTGAAGCGGCAGCCGTTCCTTATCCAGCATTTGAGTGGTACAAAGGAGAGAAGAAGTAAGACATATCTTATAATATAAATGCATGACAAATAATGTTTGTTAGATGAATTTTGTATAGTAGTTAATGGACCACTGTTATGTCCTAGGTGGGGATTTATTTAAATCATCAAGTAAATATTGCCAGTGACAGTCTTTTAACAGAACGGAATAGTGATTATATCTGCATTCTTGGCTCCGCCCATTTCTCCCTGATGTCTAATCCTGCTAAGAATAAAGATAAATGTATTTGTTCACTAAAACAAATTGAATACAGTAGTTAAAAATTGGAAATTTTATTTAATTGTCTAAACACATTTTGTCTATTATAAAGTTATGTTTTTCAGAAAGGGATACTATAAATACTATAAATAGGACACTTCAATTTTCCATCAATTTAATTATTTCAAACCAACTAAATGGCCACAAAGTTCTATATTTACATCCCATTTCAGAGAACTTTAAACGTATTTCTCAGTTTTCTAGAAATACTCAGATTGGTGTTGGGACACAGTATCACAAATTTTTCTACCATATAGCCATTTCCGCAAACAGTGCTTCAATCCGCAACTTTATTTTAAAATAGTTTTGTGTGCCGTCAGCCTTACTGCATCCCCCTCTTGATGGCTTCCCTGCCTCCCCTGCTGGTGCTTGTTCTTGCTGGGGCAGGGAATCCCGAATGATGTCACACACACATGTGACATAATTCTGGAATTCCCTGCCGAGGTGAGAAGATGTGCAGGCATAGGAGTAATAGAAAGCCTTAGAGAGGGGGGCGTTGTGAGGTTGAGGGGGCACAGGGCGGCATGGGCCATGTGTCGGGGCAACCTCACTGGAACCCCCCTGGAGGAGGGCCCCAGTGCCTTACACTATCTGCAACCACTACCTGTGGTTCAGCACTTTATTCTATTGTTGACATCCACTGTCCAGTATGAAACTAAAACTCAAAAAGTCAGTCTTGTCTATTGCAGTTCACAGACTAGACATATATATATATATATATATATATATATATATATATATATATATATATATACACACAAAGAAGGGAGAGAGGAACACACTTAAATTTTTTCTACATAATATTAGATTACTAAGAATATAATGAACAGAGAGAAAAGGTGATTACCAGATGACAGCCATGGAGCGAAAACTGACCCTCAACCTAATATTTTATGTGAACAGTTTATGTTTTATTTTGAACATAAATTTGAAACAATCTCAGTACTTATTTATATAAATACAAAGCTTATCTGTTCATTGAAATATTGTAATCTCGTGTGATTTATATGTCTTCCATGACCTATAGCAGTGCTCAGCTTTACTGCCTCTCTGTAGTAATAATAGCCTAGAAGTTAACAGGTAATAATGACAGTACATGTGGAAGGTTCAATCTAGGAGTGTCCATAAGTGATGTAGTTGATGTAGTTATTATCATGAACTAGGGCCCCAATTACAATGTCTACGCTGCATTGTTACATGTGAAATGCACACATAAAAATAACCTATGTGTTGGAAAAAAAACAAAAGTGTAACAGTTTGCAAGTGTATACTACCTCTACTTGTCTCCCAGCTGTACATGTGGTTTTGGTAAAAGTGATATTACATGACCCCAGCTAATATCTTCGATAATTCTACATGTGCTTGCTAACATCAATGGATGCTCGATATGACCCCCCAAAAATAACTTGCATTATGAAACACATGTTTGTTTGTTTGGTCATTCAGTTGTGCCTGATTCTGTTTGACCACATAGACCATAGCACAACAGGCACATCTTGTGTCTAGTTGTGCTTATCCATAAGGGTTTCTTGGCAAAGATACTGGAGTTGGTTACCAGTTCCTTCTCTAATGGATTTTTTAACCTCTCTGCTATGACCTGCCCATCTTGGGAATGTAGTATATCTCATATGTTCATTGAGAGACACAAGCCTCTTCCCCACAACAAGGTAATGATCCAGAAGTGGGAAACACATGTAAGAGCAGCTAAACCGTTAACGAGCACTGTAACATAAAATGTAAAAATGATCAAGTGCACATTACAAAACTAATATATAAAACCTAAAGAAGATTTGACATATAAATGAAAAATTTAGCACAAAAAAGCCTTTTATATGGCCATTTCTGCCCTTTGAAACAATAAATAATCATCAATAACCAAATAACTCACAATATCAATATAAAATACCTGTTCACACTATTACATAGTTACGTAGTAATTTAGGTTGAAAAAAGACTTTAGTCCATCAAGTTCAACCTTTTTAGATCTCCTCTGATCTGCAATATGCAGATTTATTATTAATCGATCCAGAGAAAGGCAAACAGAAAGAAAAATCCCAGTGAAACTTTGCCAATGGTCTCAACAGGGAAAAAAATATAAAATTATTTCCTGACGCAAGACACTGGTGATCGGATTCATCCCTGGATCAATACTCCCTCTCTATTTATCCAGATAGTCCTTAATGCCCTTTTTATTTAAAAATATATCCAATCCCTTTTAAAGTTATCTATCGAATCCGCTGTCACCACCTCCTTTTATTCTTCTATTAAACTCTTCCATACAATTAATGCTAAACCACACATGTCCAATACACAGCCCAGGGGGTCAATATCAACCCACTTGGCCTACAAACACATTAACAACCCCCCCTCATTAAAAATAATCTGGAAGCATACAATGTGTATCCCCGGTTATATATTATCATGTAATATGTTTTAAAAATAGTCTTATTGTGATTTACATGTACAATCATAAGAAACATCATCACGTGTTTTGACTTATTGCATGATCTCTAAGACCTTCTCATGTCCCTTAATAGTTAATGCAGTGGGGGTCATCTCTGCCCCCTGAGTGCTGCTAGCAGAAGTGTTTTAATCGCAAGTTAATTATGATTAATGCCCATCCCTAATTTTTGTATAGGTATGAAGAATTACATTAAACCTTCCAAAAGTTTGATTTAAGCAACAAAGTGCATTACAGAAAAGGTAGTAGGTAAGTGGAGCAGAGTAAAGGGACAAATAGAGTAAAGAAATTCAAGCATGCCAGGGTCATTCTGAGATTTAAATGACCACTGTGGTCACACTTTTTTTCTATATGGTAATTTTAAAAACTAAGCTTGATCAACCTTTACATTTTAACATTCAGATAGAATTACTCATTACTGTCCCCTTCTGGATCGCTACCTTGTCGTGGTGAAGGGGCTGGTGTACTTCAATGAAGCTGTGAGGGTCACTGAAGATGTGCAGGTCGTAGCAGAAAGGTTAGACAAATAGCGGTCCACTGGAGAAGGAACTGGCAACCCACTCTGGTATCTTTGCCAATATAGCTATATGGATAAGCACCACCGGACATAAGATGGGCCTGGCATGCTGCACTACATAGGGTCATGGAGCGTCAGACACAACTGAATGACTAAAAAACAATTCTTTACTAAAGGCTTCCATTGTTTCTCCACTTTTCCAGCTGCCACTTTCTCTGTACGGTGTGTCCTTGTAAACTAATGAGATTTGTATTAGTTCTCTTGAAAGTACAGCCAGATGTAGCAGCCAAGGGGGATACAGTATATACACATTATATATATATTTACTTTGTATTTCTCCCTTTCCCCCTCTCCCTTCTTATCCCTCTCGCCTCCCTCTCCCCACCCCTCCCTATCCTCCTCACCTTCCTCTCCCAACCCTCTCCCTATCCTCCTCACCTCCCTCTCCCTATCCCCATCCCTATCTTCCTCACCTCCCTCTCCCCACCCCTCCCTAGCTTCCTCACCTCCCTCTCCCCACCCCCTCCCTATCCTCCTCACCTCCCTCTCCCCATCCCTATCGTCCTCACCTCCCTCTCCCCATCCCCCTCCCTATCCTCCCTACCTCACTATCCTCTTCACCTCCCTCTCCCCATCCCTATCTTCCTCACCTCCATCTCCCCACCCCTCCCTATCTTCCTCACCTCCCTCTCCCCACCCCCTCCCTATCTTCCTCACCTCCCTATCCACATCCCCCTCCCTATCCTCCTTACCTCCCTATCCTCCTCACCTCCCTCTCCCCATCCCTATCTTCCTCACTTCCCTCTCCCCATCCCCTCCCTATCTTCCTCACCTCCCTATCCCCATCCCCCTCCCTATCCTCCTTACCTCCCTATCCTCCTCACCTCCCTCTCCCCATCCCTATCTTCCTCACTTCCCTCTCCCCATCCCCTCCCTATCTTCCTCACCTCCCTATCCCTATCCCCCTCTCTATTCTCCTCACCTCCCTATCCTCCTCACCTCCCTCTCCCCATTCCTATCTACCTCACCTCCCTCTCCCCACCCCCCTCCCTATCTTCCTCACCTCTCTATCCCAATCCCCCTCCCTATCCTCCTCACCTCCCTATCCCCATCCCCCTCCCTATTCTCCTCACCTCCCTATCCTCCTCACCTCCCTCTTCCCATCCCTATCTTCCTCACCTCCCTCTCATATCTTCCTCACCACCCTATACCCATCCCCCTCCCTATTCTCCTCACCTCCCTATCCTCCTCACCTCCCTCTCCCCATCCATATCTGCCTTACCTCCCTCTCCCAACCGCCCTCCCTATCTTCCTCACCTCTCTATCCCAATCCCCCTCCCTATCCTCCTCACCTCCCTATCCTCCTCACCTCCCTCTCCCCATCCCTTTGGCTGTCAACAGAATTCTGACAGTCGGGTCCCACAAGATCACGTAAGATTATATTGTGTGATCTTGCGAGAGCTGCCGATCTGGCCGTTAAAGGCACAGGAAGTGCCTATAATTAGGGAGCCTAAATTCTGGGGGGGTTTCCTACGCTCCTGGTAGCAGCCACATTATCAATGTGCATATAGAGAATTCCTGTGAATTCAAAGTCTCCTCCTATATCTGCAAGTTGATTAGCAGAAAACAAAATGGCTGATTACACATACATGTAAAAAGTAATAAATTGGAATCTGTTTTTTTTTTTACATTTTAATCACTTCCCAAGCATAGGTCTTCAAAATAGTGTATTTTAAATATATGGCAACAGCTGTCCTTTAATGAAACCAAACTTTGTAAGTAGATATAATGGGTAGACTAAATAGGCCATCAAATCCACGTTTCTGTTAGCTGAGGTTAAATCTGGAGGTAAACAGAGGTCAATAGGGATTTTGCAACTCTTCTGCTCAGTGGAGTAATAAAACTCATCATTCTGCTAATTACAGGTGGGGTTGGTGAGACCTTCATGTTCACTTTGCAGATATCTTGAATTCAACTCATTGCATACTAATGTCAGAGAGAGAATTGTGTATTGATTTGCAACACTAGACATGTATTAGTAATTAAAACTAGGTTAATATTAAAATTTATGTGTGTCATATTATTTCTAATTTAATATGCTGTTCATTTTGTTTATAATTAATTGCATATGTAATTATAAATATCATTCCAATTATAAATTACAATATAGTGAAGCATATATTAGCATAGATTACTAGTTGCATCTATTATAGGTTAATTTGTGTAAATTGTGTCATAGATCATTTTATTTGAAGGGATTTAATATGCGTGAAACATTGGACCATTATAGTTCAAGAAAATAGGTGTTTGTTTGTGAAATATGTAACAAACTAGCTTTTGGGAAAATCATTTGTTTTAAATGTCTCTGTACTTTTTGTCTTTTTTATATCTCTGAGAGCTGGATCATGACACTGTGTTTTGTGTCTATTAGAGACGGGGGCATGTTTGGGACAGATGGAATAGGAAGATGCCAGAAGGCTTTGTTAGATAATTGTATCTTAATGGAATTAACACAATACCCCTTGGCCCTCATAGACCCAGAAGCAGTCTGCTTGTACCTGTAATGCAAATATTGCTCACACACATATGTTCCACCATGATATCTCTAGGGTCTGGCAAATACATCAAAATGTGTTAAAAGTAGTTTTAATGTATTTTTTATTGAGACCTCTATGACACCTAAAAATTAACTACGTGATACCGGTCCTTAAAGGACCACCATGGCATCTAAATGTTAACTCCTACCATGGACACCCGTGGCATCTATTCATAAGCCTTACTCACTATCTATCCATGGAAGACCTTGCAGGACCTCTATGGCACCGATCCTAAACATGCCATGGACTTAATGCCCTATGCCATTAAAATGAATCCTCTATCTAGGTCCTAACAGATTTAAAGTGCCACTGAGGTCCTTAAAGGATCTCCATGGCTCAACAATTTAACCCTTGCCATAAAGGTAATTTAAGGGCTTTATGGCATCTAAAAAGTAACCTCATACAATGGGGGTCCTTAAAGGACCCCCGTGGTATTTCCTATAAACCACTAAATAGTTAAAAGACCCCCATGGCGAACTAAATTACCACCTAAATACCATGTGGTCCTTAACCCCCCATGGTAATCTAAATTAACCCTATATCATAGGTGTCCATATAGATCACCATGACAAAGCAAAATTAAATATTAGTGTGCTATGGGGGTTCTAATTAAAACAACACCCTACATGAGAGAAAACATGACACCCTACATGTTATCTCACATGCAGGGTGTCATGGTTCATATGTAAAATGACAAATGAAACATGACACCCTACATGAGAGAGAACAGGAAGAAATGAGATATTCCAAAATGTGAGCATCTGTTACTGTGGAAGCTGCTTAGAAGTAAGTGAAGTTCAACATTTATGTAAAAAGAATACCTGGAGTCCCTTTAACCACATTAGTTTGATCAATGGCTTCAGCTTAACCCAATATAATATTTGCAAGTGTTGGGTGAAGTTAGAAAAGCCTCAGAATTTGTCTGCTAACAAATTATATAGCAAATCATGTTCCTTTCTCCTTCTTCCCTTCTCTTCTACCCTTCTCGCACTTATAGAAAACCTAAGCACCTCTCAGACCTCTCAGCCTCTCAGTAAGCGTTGAAAACAAAAGGGTAGACATCTCTATACATATACAGAGTCTTAAGAAAGTGTACTTTTTTTCTAAAACATTCATAGCTTAAACAACTGTTTGGCGCATACGTAACAAATAAGCATTTTTTTCTTAATCTACATTTAACCTTAATGCAGATGTTTGGAATAGACAGTAAGTTAAGCAAGTAAGGCTTTTATAAAGTTACTATAAATATGTAGAACATATCTTACCATGTGCATGTTCTCTTTGATATTATAATCATGGATCTATATATATATCCCCACTGCAAAAGACACTGGCTCATTCAGTCACATCTTTTTTTTAAATGTAATGATTATATTCTTTTTGAGAATAAAATTACTGTATAAAGACCTACAGCTGTTATATTGCTGCTTTTCAGACATCTAATGAAATTTATAAAGACACTTGTTTAACCTTTTCAAGTTACATGAATAATGTAACCTTAAGGGCAGCACCATTAGTTATTAAAATTACTCCTATTTAATTTCTAAACATATACAGTAGACTCTCAGTTAACCAGAACTCAAGCAACCAGAACTCTCATGCAACCAGAAAAAAATGTAATACTGTACTTTCATTAAAAAATAAATTTTGCAGGAGCCAGGTTGTGATGCCACAAAAGGCTTACAGGCACCTAGATATCATCCACTGTACGTCTCTGCAATACAGTGTTACCTGGAAGCAGACAGGCATGAGTGACTGAGCCAGTGAAGTGTTGGCGTTACATTCCCTGGGTTCAGCACCGCACCCTCCAGCCGAACGTACCTGTGTGTAAGTGAGGAGTGAAAGCTGCTGCTGCTAGAACAGCCCCCACTGACAAATATTCTCAGCAGAGCATCCTATGTGCACCAAATTTAGGCCTTTTTTTATTAGTAACTCTTAAGCAACCAGACACTACATTTATCTGGCATCTACCAATCCCTGGGAGTGCCGGATAATTGAAAATCTACTATATATATATATATATATATATATATATATATATATATATATATATATATATATATATATATATATACAGGGAGTGCAGAATTATTAGGCAAGTTGTATTTTTGAGGATTAATTTTATTATTGAACAACAACCATGTTCTCAATGAACCCAAAAAACTCATTAATATCAAAGCTGAATATTTTTGGAAGTAGTTTTTAGTTTGTTTTTAGTTTTAGCTATTTTAGGGGGATATCTGTGTGTGCAGGTGACTATTACTGTGCATAATTATTAGGCAACTTAACAAAAAACAAACATATACCCATTTCAATTATTTATTTTTACCAGTGAAACCAATATAACATCTTAACATTCACAAATATACATTTCTGACAATCAAAAACAAAACAAAAACAAATCAGTGACCAATATAGCCACCTTTCTTTGCAAGGACACTCAAAAGCCTGCCATCCATGGATTTTGTCAGTGTTTTGATCTGTTCACCATCAACATTGCGTGCAGCAGCAACCACAGCCTCCCAGACACTGTTCAGAGAGGTGTACTGTTTTCCCTCCTTGTAAATCTCACATTTGATGATGGACCACAGGTTCTCAATGGGGTTCAGATCAGGTGAACAAGGAGGCCATGTCATTAGATTTTCTTCTTTTATACCCTTTCTTGCCAGCCACGCTGTGGAGTACTTGGACGCGTGTGATGGAGCATTGTCCTGCATGAAAATCATGTTTTTCTTGAAGGATGCAGACTTCTTTCTGTACCACTGCTTGAAGAAGGTGTCTTCCAGGAACTGGCAGTAGGACTGGGAGTTGAGCTTGACTCCATCCTCAACCCGAAAAGGCCCCACAAGCTCATCTTTGATGATACCAGCCCAAACCAGTACTCCACCTCCACCTTGCTGGCGTCTGAGTCGGACTGGAGCTCTCTGCCCTTTACCAATCCAGCCACGGGCCCATCCATCTGGCCCATCAGGACTCACTCTCATTTCATCAGTCCATAAAACCTTAGAAAAATCAGTCTTGAGATAATTCTTGGCCCAGTCTTGACGTTTCAGCTTGTGTGTCTTGTTCAGTGGTGGTCGTCTTTCAGCCTTTCTTACCTTGGCCATGTCTCTGACTATTGCACACCTTGTGCTTTTGGGCACTCCAGTGATGTTGCAGCTCTGAAATATGGCCAAACTGGTGGCAAGTGGCATCGTGGCAGCTGCACGCTTGACTTTTCTCAGTTCATGGGCAGTTATTTTGCGCCTTGGTTTTTCCACACGCTTCTTGCGACCCTGTTGACTATTTTGAATGAAACGCTTGATTGTTCGATGATCACGCTTCAGAAGCTTTGCAATTTTAAGAGTGCTGCATCCCTCTGCAAGATATCTCACTATTTTTGACTTTTCTGAGCCTGTCAAGTCCTTCTTTTGACCCATTTTGCCAAAGGAAAGGAAGTTGCCTAATAATTATGCACACCTGATATAGGGTGTTGATGTCATTAGACCACACCCCTTCTCATTACAGAGATGCACATCACCTAATATGCTTAATTGGTAGTAGGCTTTTGAGCCTATACAGCTTGGAGTAAGACAACATGCATAAAGAGGATGATGTGGTCAAAATACTCACTTGCCTAATAATTCTGCACTCCCTGTATACTGTGGTACCTTGGTTCATGGTTTTAATCTGTTACCCTAGATAATTCACATTATTCCTTTTTATTGAACTGATGGTCTTATTTTTGGATACAAAACCTTAAAACTAAACAGGCATTAATAAAAAAAAACAATAACTACATCAAACAACAGATAATTTAATTTCACTTTAACTGTACTGAGATCAAATAAAAACTTAGAGACACAGGCTGGTCTTGGGCTCTTAGAGGCACATGCTGGACTTGGGCTCTTAAAGGAACAGGCTGGACTTGGGCTCTTAAAGGAACAGGCTGGACTTGGGCTCTTAGAAAATATTGAAATTTATGTGTGTCATATTATTTCTAATTTAATATGCTGTTCATTTTGTTGATAATTAATTGCATATGTAATTATAAATATCATTCCAATTATAAATTACAATATAGTGAAGCATATATTAGCATAGATTACTAGTTGCATCTATTATAGGTTAATTTGTGTAAATCGTGTCACAAACAAGCCGAGTTCCAAACAAATGTATCCCCTATGAGAAGCGTTGAGAACCAAACCAAGGTACCACTGTATATATATATATATATATATATATATATATATATATATATATATATATAGTAAATAAAAAGTACATCTGTGTTCACATTTGAATGTCTAAAGCAAGTTAAAAAAACCTGCTTCCAGCCCAGAGTTCCAAGAAAAACAGTTATTACACTGCATTCTGGGAAGTTGAGCTGGGACACACAAATATGGCCACAAATGCCTCACTCTTCATTCCTTAGCCATTATCAAACATGGCTTCCTTTAAGCTTATGCATGCTGTATTACACAGCTTTAATGCAAAGCCAAGGTTGGAATAAACACAGGCTGAGTATCCAATCCATGTACATGTTTCAATACATATGTATGGAGTCTGCTCCACCCTATGTGCAAAGTGGGCATCTGCTAACTTACAAGACTCCATCAAGGGTATACAATTTTGCATAAACCTGAGCCTTAGGCCAACATTGAGTGCCATGTCCTGTTGTAGCCATGCATGTATTAGAATTGATTCTGTTCTCTGGACTGTACTGCATTACCTTTTTGTCTCTGTTTTCTTTGTATTATCATCATGTATTTGTTCTAGAGGAAATATGTAACTTTGCAAAGAAGATGACTATTGATAGAGCATGGTAGCATTGCTATTTTGTCATTATAGTATCTCTATAAGGTATAATGCTTGATCTTGACCTTGACCTTAACCACACTGATATTCTTGTTAGTTGTTCCATTTACTGTACTTGTAACTCATCTGGGGCATAATATTTAAGACCTTTCCCATGGCATTGAATATACATAACAACACTGAAGTGTCACATTTTATGCTCTCTTCAACAACTTTGAGCATAAAAGTGTTATCATAAAAAGATTTGTATAGAAAATCTTAGTTTTTGATTTGTTTTCCCATTTTGTCTGATTTCCTGATAGCAGGCGCTTGAGGTTAATTCTTATCTACGGAACAAAGGAGGGGTTGCTAAGGGAGGACAGGGGAGTGGGACTATTTGTTCAATCTATGCATCTCTTTGAATTTGGCACATACCCTCTTCCCTGGTAGTTACTCAGAATCTGAAAAAATGCATCAATAACTGCAAGCCCTGCTCATGCAGACATGTAAACACCCCTCGCACACTTGCAAACTTGACCAATGTATCATGGATGCCTTCAGAATTCAGCAGATTCAGAGTTTTCAAACACATATTTTTTTCATTACACTGCGTTCCATTAAATACTGTGTAAATCTACCAAGTACATTGATTTATCAAAGTGCGTACATTGTATTAAAGAATAAGAGCACCCTGGGGGCACAATATAGACTTTTTATATGACTTTGAGAAGACTTACTAAATCTCACGAGTAAAACAAAGGTTTATTGAGTGGCCTTGGCGCAAGAATTGCAAAGTGAAATGCTGATTTAATGTACTGTACACCAAGAGGTTTATACAGTAAGCCTTCTGAGTCTGCAAAAAAAGTTTGAGTGATAAGTTCCAATTTATCAAAAAAAAATGTTCTCAAAGCGCGTCGGATGCTACAATGTCTATACAGACATTCAAACATGTTCTTCTAATGGAAACTGTGATTTGTACATCAAAAAGCTAATATACAGTATCGGTACTGTTATAAAATGATTTATTGTACTGGAAGCAATCAGCGCCGAGGATTTTACAAGGACACATTACTGTTTAAATACAGATTAACAGTACTTTCAGGCTGGAATTAATGAAAGTACTAGAAATGAAACGCATACAAATTGTGTTTGCTGTTTTACTATGTGCTATTGTTTGGCAGGATTGTAGATAAATACAACAGTAAAATGAGTATTTGAAGGGCCACTGTAGTGCTCATATAATAGTGTTTCATTTGTTAATTTAGTAAATGATTAAAAATAAAATCGATATTTGGAGAAAATCAATTCAATGTAGCATTTAAAAAGTAATACGTACCTTATCCATTGTTATTTAAAAAAATTGCATTTTCATTCAGTAAGCTAATATTGACATTTTTCTCATCACGACATAGAAACGGAGATTTACATATTTTGGTAATGAGAGACCCTTTTAATTAATTACTGAAGAGCCCCATAGACATTCAGTCCATTGTCTTCAGGACAGTCACCTGAACATTGAGCAGGCAAAGATTTTTCATTAACAAAGATACGGATCTTGTTTTTTGGGTGGAGAAAAAGTGCTGATTGTCAGCTCAAACCTTCAATGTTTGTTTACTGTAGGAAAATGCCATTTTTAACAACAGTATCTATCCATACGTATAAATTACACAAGATTTGGAACCTCTTTTCTGTCACTTTATGGGTCAAATGAGTGGGAGAGGACCTGCCCAGAAGGCAGTCCTATTTTTTTTTTGACTGGTCTAGATTTTCTAGATTAGATAAACCTCTCCCACCACTGGGACACCTGAAAGAGTTCAGAGAGAGCAGCCATAGTTTCCTTTATTTAGTTGTTTTCTCAACATGGAGAAAAACTTGTAGACTGATAAGATTTATCTTAATGTTATTGAAACCACTGAAACTAAGGAATGCCAATTTAACATACCCAACTGAATACTCGCCTCCATTCATGGTCTCTTGCCACTTGTACAGATGTAGCATTGAATGCCCACAGCACAACATTATTACAATATTGATATCATATTATTTTTCATAAACTCTTAAGATTAAATGAAAATTAAAAAAAAAAAAAAAATAGTGCCAAAGTTCTCGTTGAGCATATGATATTTTCACTTGGGAGGGATCTTGGATGAATAAGATCTCCATTCAGTACTAAAGAAAGGGCCATATTTATGCCCTTAGGTTACTCACTCATTTGAACTGAGTCATCAGATCTCAAGCAAATATATTCTTAAATACTGGCCTATCCCAAGCACTGGTGTTGAGAATTGTTACTCTAGTATGTCCCAGCACACTGTTGAGAATGACTGCTACAGAAGATTGATTTTCTGCAGAATGCAATCAATATAAGGAAAAAAATTAAGACAGTTATTGAAACCTTCTACCTTGGCTTACAAAGAAGCTATTGAACGTGTATGGCCATGAAGTAGTCTCTTTGTCCACTTTTTGAAGTCATGTGAATGGTTTAACCTACCTTTATTGCAAACCACGTATGTGGAGAGGTCTACAAAGGAAATCGATTATGTTGAAAGACTAATACAAGTTTCTATTTTCTAGAATTACAAACGCTCAGAAAGGGATAAAAATACAGAACTACAGCATGAGATCCATCCTTACCTTCGCCAACGTAACGGAAGAGCATTTCGGCAATTATACGTGTGTAGCTGTAAACAACCTGGGCACCAGTAATTCCAGTCTGCCACTTAACCGTAAGTAACAAGCGTTTACATCATTATACAAAAAAAAGGAATTATAACAGTAGTGATGAAATAATTCAACAGCACTCTATGTAGAGCTGGTGCAGTATTTATATGCAAATAATATATTTCACAACATAATTATTAAAACCTTCAGCTTAAAGTAGGTTGGGCTTTTCTTGGATGTATATTGTACCAGTCATATTTTTCTAAACTAAATAATTTTTGAGATAAATACACCCCTGACACTGTGTGACAATGTATGCAAATTTGTGGCACTGGATGCTAATTCATTGTAGAGGGGAAGGGTCTAAATACAAAGTTGAATCAATCAAGTTAGCTTACTGTGTCACAATGATATGTGTTTTAAGAATGGTTTCATTAAAAAAATGGCTACAACAATGCATATCTTTTTTTCACTTTCAAATTTTATTTAGAAGAAAATATGTATCATACAATACAAAGGATTTTTGTAATTCTCGTTGATATATTTTCATGTGTCGACATATTCAAACCAATGCAGATCAAACATAAAAACATTATATACATTTTTTTATTCTAGCAAAGTGTTATTAGTGATGATGTATACATTTATTTCAACTGAAATTAGTAATAAAGTGACAAAGATGCATCAAAAAACATTAAGGAAAAGATAGAAAACAATTAAAAAAGGAAATAAGAAATTATTGTAATATGAAGACATCAAATAGGAGAGTAAACATTTAGAGAAGGTTATTTCCTTCTCCACCAGTTTGTCTCCTCTCTCACTCTTCCAGTCTTACCTCTTACAAACAAGTTTGACTCTTGAGCTCCTCCATCATGCCAAGAACCATAACCAGCAAAACATTCACAAGTCCCTCTCATCCATTTGTGAGGATTATTTAAATGGAAGAAATAAAATTAATTTGTTCTCCTCTATGTCCAAGACTACCGCTCCCTCTCTCTTTTTTCTTAATGAGCATAACTAGTTTTGAGGTCAAAACTAATCATAATGTCATAAAAACATTCAGTTTTATCAATATTCCACTTTATAACATATTTTCTTTTAATACATTATTCAATAATGGGACAGCACTACTTACTCAAGATTTAGCGGTCTGAGTCCAGACATTTTGATATTCACAGTCTTGCCTTGATAGCAAGTGTCATGAATCACCCAGGGGCCATATTGGATTTGGTGTGAACTATGCTGGGGCCATTTTGTGACTGGCAGCAGTGGCCAGTTTGGGCTGGGTTACCTTCCACATGCTGTTGCCATGTGGAAGAACAAAAGATTTGGGCACAAAGTTACTGCTTGTAAATGGTATGAATAGGGGGTTCCACTGTCACCATTAAATAAAGTCAGCATTACTGCATAAAATGGATTGACGTGGAAAACTTGCCCCACCCTGATACCATGTGGGAATGGGGAAATATGGTTATAGGTTATTAATATGTTAGTATTATATTGTATATTGTATTATGGAGTGATAGCTATGTTTTAATTAGTCAACCCTCCCCCATTGTATAAACTCTCAGTCAGGAGTTGGCCATATGGTCTTTAGAGTAAACACTTGAAGTGATAGCAAGGCCAGAACAAAGAGATTTGCCAGACTGCCAGGCACCGTAGGACAATGGTATAGTACAGGGTCTTCCAGCCTCAATACTAGGGCCTGGGCCATAGCAAAGAGATGTGTCTCTGTTGACTGCCAGCGCCCAAATGACTCTGTTAGCCACACCTAGTGGGCGGCCCAGGGGAGGGGTCTGGAAGTTCCCAGAGCTTACCTCTAGTCCATTGGCTAGAGGTAATAAAGTTACTCTGGAGATTACCCCATTGGCCAAGAGGAAGATAAGGGTTGGACAAAGGGGTAGCCACTCCCTGTACTGGTTTTGTGAGTTGCTTAAATACTTGTGTAAAAATAAAGAAGTTGTTCATAATTTTCATCAAGACTTTGTGTGCAGATGTATTATTTACCCGGGGACATATGCTTGCAGTAAGATTCGTCAGACTTACTGTCAATATTGCTCAGTCTAAACCAAGGGCTGAGACATGATGTTCCTGTACTCAAAGCTACTCCAAGGTCCAGAGTAACCCAAATCAAGTCAGCAGACCCCAGCCAGAGAGTGGGTCGTGATAATTGGTGGCACAGTGGTGGGGTACTCTGAGAAGGACCAGAAAATGGAGCAGATGGAAGCAGAGGACTACAGACTACTCCTGCTAAATCAATGGATGGCATTCATGCAATTATGGCATGGCCATGAGCTGGCAAGCTGGTTGGAGGAACTGGTAGAGAATGAGATGGACTTGGAGGAACAGTACCTTGCCAGGATAGAGTCCTTGGGTGGCCGGAGAGAGGATCTCTATTTTCGTTTGGATCTAGAATATGGGGTCGGTGAGATTCTGAATGGTGATCCGGAATGTGGCATGGGAACTGCAAGGAGGCATAATAACTTGTTTGTTGAACGCTGCCGGGGTCTGGGACTGGAAGCATGGTTCCCGGAGGCTCCTTTGCTGGAACCCCTGATTCAGCAAGAGCTGCAACTGGAGGCTGAGTATGTGGAATTGTGGGATGCGATACCCAAGAAGTATTTTTACAACTCAGACGGTATGTACCAGAGTGAGTATGCTCACTGGAACTGGGGAGAGGCATTTCTAGACTGTAAACAAAGTGAGGAGTGGGAAGGGGTAAACACTGTTCCTTTGCCAACTCCTGGGGATGGAGAATGTTTGCCCCTAGAACATGCAGTAACTGTGTCAGGGCCTAGTCACCAGCCCCAAGAGCCAGAGACCCAGTGGAATGTTCCCTGGGTGGGGTCAGATAATCCATGTCTGCCCCCTGATACCCCAAGAGAGTTAATCCCAGAGGAAGTGGGAACTGCTCACAAGCTAGGGCCAGATAAGTTAAGTCTGCCCTCAGAAGTTCTAGGCAAAGTGTGTTGGCCAGAACTGTTAATGGAGCCAGAGGCTCTGGATTATTATGTGATGGACGCTGGGAAGGGAGCCTTAGAGGCCAGGCTGGGTGGGAATGATGAGATTCCCCAGCCTGCAGCAGATAACCACTGTCTGTACCCTGACACCCCATTGGAGTTGTTCCCAGAAGTGCTAGTGAAGCGCAGAGCCCAGGAGGGTTGTTTAAGAGACTGTGGGGAGGGAAAGGAATTGGTTTCTGGCTACAGGGAACCTGACCTCACACAGCAAGAGTGTGCCAGGGGCACAAAGAGCCAGGCCGGGGCAGCAAGCCTGCCAGCCTTGGCAAAAGCATTATGGGTGCAGAGTGGCACCATGAAAGAGGGTGTACCAAGTGGGGAGATACCTTGGATAACCATTGTCCAGGGGCCCACTGGAACAGACACCACTCCAAAGACCCAGTTCAACAGAAAGGACTGGGATAAAGTTGCTCAACCCCGGGCAATGAAGGAGTGTAAGCACAGCTTGGGTGGGAGCAGCGTAGCTCCCCAAGCGGCAACGGAAACAGCTGGACCAGAGGAAGAAAGCCAAGAGGAACTGTCCCTTTGCAATCCCATAGGCCCAGAGACTGTTTTAGAGATCCCAGCCCAGCTGTGGGGACTGGCTGGGGGAAACAGAGTTGCTATGGGACAGAAACTGTGGCCCACCTGTTGTACTCTGGGATACCAGATTATTGGGGAGGTACCCTGGACTATTTGGGTGGGTGTGAATGGGAAGAGCAATTTGCTCTATACAGTGGGAGCAAGGCCAAGGGCTGGGGGAGGTTTTTACTCTGCACCTTGGGACAGACAAGGACTGGCATAGCATACAGAGGGCCAAACCAGCACAATTATGACTATCAGCGTAGCTGGAAAAATCAGGGATGTTTCATGCCACGCTTGGGGAGGTGTTGTCATGAATCACCCAGGGGCCATATTGGATTTGGTGTGAACTATGCTGGGGCCATTTTGTGACTGGCAGCAGTGGCCAGTTTGGGCTGGGTTACCTTCCACATGCTGTTGCCATGTGGAAGAACAAAAGATTTGGGCACAAAGTTACTGCTTGTAAATGGTATGAATAGGGGGTTCCACTGTCACCATTAAATAAAGTCAGCATTACTGCATAAAATGGATTGACGTGGAAAACTTGCCCCACCCTGATACCATGTGGGAATGGGGAAATATGGTTATAGGTTATTAATATGTTAGTATTATATTGTATATTGTATTATGGAGTGATAGCTATGTTTTAATTAGTCAACCCTCCCCCATTGTATAAACTCTCAGTCAGGAGTTGGCCATATGGTCTTTAGAGTAAACACTTGAAGTGATAGCAAGGCCAGAACAAAGAGATTTGCCAGACTGCCAGGCACCGTAGGACAATGGTATAGTACAGGGTCTTCCAGCCTCAATACTAGGGCCTGGGCCATAGGAAAGAGATGTGTCTCTGTTGACTGCCAGCGCCCAAATGACTCTGTTAGCCACACCTAGTGGGCGGCCCAGGGGAGGGGTCTGGAAGTTCCCAGAGCTTACCTCTAGTCCATTGGCTAGAGGTAATAAAGTTACTCTGGAGATTACCCCATTGGCCAAGAGGAAGATAAGGGTTGGACAAAGGGGTAGCCACTCCCTGTACTGGTTTTGTGAGTTGCTTAAATACTTGTGTAAAAATAAAGAAGTTGTTCATAATTTTCATCAAGACTTTGTGTGCAGATGTATTATTTACCCGGGGACATATGCTTGCAGTAAGATTCGTCAGACTTACTGTCAATATTGCTCAGTCTAAACCAAGGGCTGAGACATGATGTTCCTGTACTCAAAGCTACTCCAAGGTCCAGAATAACCCAAATCAAGTCAGCAGACCCCAGCCAGAGAGTGGGTCGTGACAGCAAGGACATGTGCACAGCTTTGCTGCATCACCTTCTTTATGGCTTCCTTTTACTCCTATGCATGCGCATCTTAAAGCCTGGGCAGGGAATCCCGATTGACATCATGGGTGTGTGATGTCATTCCAGATTTCTTGCCCCAGCCAGAACAAGGCAGGAGAAACAGAGAAGCGCTCAAGAGGGGGATGTGGTGCAGCTGAACGAGCACAGAGGAACGCCAGGGAGGCATGGGAAGGGTTGGTGGGCCTTACACTACAGAAAAAAGTGAACTTATGCTCTGAATGAATATATATATATATATATATATATATATATATATATTCAAAGTTAGCTCTGAAAGACAGCCAAACAAAAGAAAAAATGTTGTTTTTTGCACAGTAGCCCTTTGTTCAGTAGCTCCGCCACTGGTGTCCAGATAGTCCCTTTGACCAGGACTAGAATAGTTGTCAGAGCCCACTTAAAAAAATGACCTTAGCAGACATGGTATCCCATTCATGTTTTATTAGGATGAGAAGTAAAATTAGTAACGTTTGCCAGCTACAGATTTGAAAAGTTCATCAGTTAGATATAAGATTTTGGTATTAGGCAGTCTTACCTTTTTTTAAATAATGTTAAAAAATGTAATTATTTAACTCCACATTTTTTTTCCACATAGTTATTAAGCATAATATGTAAAACTTTAGCCACTTGGATAAACAGGCTGTAGAATATATCATAAAAATGGGTGTTAAATGGTTTATTTTGTATCTCACTCAGGCCCCCATCACATTAAAGCCCTCCATGAATGTCCAGAACTCTCATTATTTGTCCAGAACACTCCATGAATGTTAATGGACACTTCTTACTAGAGATATTGTTGACCTACTGAGTGTTACTATGGAGATAAGGCAAACTATCTACTTATTCCCATTGGCTGATCCCTTGTTAAAGGGGCACTTATTTCAGTACAATTCAGGCAACATCACTGCAAAGATACTTTTTGAATGTTTGAAAGACGTGCATTTTTCACTGAGAAATAAAACAAAAACTTTGTTTACATGTGTAATAGACTAGCCATGGGCTGCTTCAAGTCAGTGGTAAGGTTTTTGCTTATATTTCAGGTTTGAAGGGAACAGGTTTTATTTTTCTCACAGCATAATTCAGGTTTCTGCTCATGGAATTATTGCTTCACTCTGGTGCTCTATGCAACTTCCTGTAGTGATAAAAAAAACGAAAAAAAAACAATAACCCTTAATGAATCTGTGCAGTCATGGAATGCTGGGCTCACCTAAAAAAGGGCAGCTATGGGTTAACTGGTCAGTGCAGTGTAACCTGAATCTATGAGAAAACAATGCTATCAATCATAGCCTTCCCCCATAGAGAATCACATAGCAGACACCTGCATTTGGCAATCGGTTATTACTCATACAACAGCCAGTGAACAGGATAGACTTCTATGTCAACAAATATTTGAAACATTCGATTTTTTAGCTGTTATTAGTGTAATTAAAAAAAGATCATTTTAATGTGCAAACTTGTGCTCTTTCACACCATGAAGAGCACTTACAGTGATGGAACTGCATTACTACAAAACAAGTCTGTTTTTAACAGTGATTGTTTAATGTGAAGCTTCAGAAAAAATACCTTTCAATCTAGCCATAAATAAATGTCTGTAACAAGTATTTTAAGGATACTAATGAGGAATAATTTTAATAGTTCAAACGGTATTACATATAGAAAAAAAATCAACATCCACTAATTACACAACTACTACAGAAAACCATTTTTTTTTAAATAAATATGTACATATGTTTGGGCTTAATAACTGGTCTCTGTCATGTGATTAGAAATTCCCCATGATACCTGCATTCACAGACCCTCATTCAATTGCAATTTGGCCAATTGAATAGGGCCCTAAATAAGCACATAACATATATTTTTTAAAGAAGTTTTTAGTTAGCAAGCATCTATCCAAAAGAAAGGTTTTCACTAACTAAAAACTTCTTTAATAAAAATATGCTATGTGCTTCTTTAGGGCCCTATTCAATTGGCCACATCGCAATTGAATGAGGCCCACAGATTGTAAATAAGCTAAGAAGAGGTGATTTTTTGACATTTACTCATGCAAATATTTTGTAATAGATAGAGCATTCAGGGCTGTGTGTGTTTGTCTTTAATATCATGCTTGCATACTAATTAGGATTTCTGCTAATCTTCATTCTCTGAATTACCCTTTAAACTGTGACTTTTATGTCTGAAATTAAACTGTTTGATGGGAAAAACTGTATTTTAAGTATTTTTTCCATATTTTCTTCTCATCCTGGCATTCAATACAATGACTCTAATTTCTCATATAAGCACTGGCATATTAAAGTATATTATTCAATTGAATGGATATATAGTTATGGGAAAACTCCACTTGTCAATATTAAGTAGGGGTGTAAATTTATCTTACAATACTAAGTCCAATCAGTTGTGAGCATCAAGTTGTATGGAAGAACATTTTCCACATTGCTGGTGAGCTCTGCTATACTACGTGGGGTCCATAATGTCATCTAATCTCAATGTGGACACTAGATATTGTTGGCCCTGAATGTGGTATTTCATTTATATTGCGGGCAGGTGAATGACATCGAAAATAAATATGTTGGGCCCTGAGTTTGTTGTTCATGACCTCAGGACATGCAACGTCAGAAGGTTAAAATTAAAATACAAGGTTTTAACAGGAGATAAGCTCGGAAACACAAATGTAAGTTCATCATTTAATCCTTACTGATAGCTATCCCCCATCATAGAGTATTTTTTGTCAGTGTCATGGGTTCCTTAATAGAACACAAGACCTGGTGTTGAAATTAGTTAATTTAATTGTTCATCATTTCTAAACATGAGATTTTACTTTTTAAAAAAACGTTGCCTGAGGGAGGAAAATTAGGTACACCAGAGGTTATGGCCTTCATTACAGGGAATTGCTGACTGAAATGTAACTGATCCTTGTGCTTCTCTCATGCAAAATGAGTAAAGATCAGAAACCATATGGATCAGAAACATTAGTCTCTCAGTCACCGGAGACTAATAGCTGTAAACGAATTTAACATCATCTGCTACTCATTAACAGCAACTCCTTACTCTACAATCTTGGTAATTGCTTGTGAAACTTTGGAGCATCCAACATAATGGAGGTATACAGGCCATATATCTTGACCCTAACATACAATTCTAGAAGAGTGCTCGCCAAATGGGCCTTCAATGGTACCCAGTTGGGGGTGTATCAGGTGGGCATGAAAAACTGAGTGGGTCATGTACCATCGTTTTCCAGCTGCTTTTTTGGAAGATTAAAAGAAATTCAGTCCGGGGACATTAGCCCACAATAAGCCATTTTCTGAGGATGCAGTCCAAGAGATTTTCAGTCAAACCACTCACTGACTTAAGAGCCAGTCTATAGATTTAGCAATACCTGATTAGTTATTTAGGGATAACACTAATTTTGAAACTTAAGTATTTAAATTAATGCAGAAACAGTTATAAGGGCATATAACTAAATCAGGGAATATGTATTATGCAAAGTACAAAGTGAGGTTAAAATGATTAACTAAGATCCCCAATTTGTATTTTTTTGTGAAGCTTCCTTATAAAACATGGTTAAGGATTATCAATTATAAATGTATTTCTTGTTTTTAACCATATTACAAAACTGAAAGATTCAAAAACTTACCTGTAATCACAGAACAAAGTGGGCATCTGAAAATACCTGACAAACTCAGATTTTGATATGAAAACAGGTCAATTGTCAAAGAAAATATTTTTTGGGAAAGGTTAAATATCTTTTTCTAAACCTACGATAGATCAATTCTTTTGTTCCATTATGAGTTTAATTAATTTAATAATTACTTTACCGGTTATTTAATACTTTCTTTTTTAATTCTAGAAATCGGCCACTGATAGCATACAGAATTTTTCTACATTCTACCAATGAAAAGGAATTTTTAGGCAAATTTTCTTTTTTCACTAGGTGAATTAACTAATTTTATCTACCTGAATGGAATTGTCATATTCAATTTACACATCACTTGCTTCTAAGAATCCACAGAGTAACATATTCCAACCTTAATCCTGTCTTCCAGTTCTCTCTCATGTAGGGTGCCATGTTTATTAACTGTAACCTATGATCACACATTACATTGAGAGTCATCATGACACTATTTTCAACAGAACAAAATATGACACTGACATTTAAAAACTCCTCCTTGTGAGCACAACCTTAGGTCACAAATGTGAAATAAGGCATACATGCAAGAGAAAAGGAAGAAAGGGGGAGGTTCCAGAAGGTGGAAAATTATAACTCTAGGGGGCTTCTTAGAGTTAAGTGAAGGGTAAATTGTATGTGAACATTTCCTAAAGAGTCCAATTAAAATTGTTTTTAATAGTTAAATGTTCAGTTAATTACACTATCACTCTAAAATGGTACACTATGTTCTATGAGAGGGAGCAAAATCTTAACAGATCCTTCAACATGAAGAAAGGTTTCCAGCAAGTCTGCTAATATTTCTGATCATCTGCCAGCTTTAACACAATAAAGTATATTTATAGTGTAGTTACACAAAAAGTATTGGCCTCAGCATCTGTTACATACTTTCCATTTCAATCAGTAAGTACATATATTTTTGACAAAAAAATTAAGCTCTTTTATCAGCATTAACTATATTCTATTGCTGAATGTATTAAAGGGGAACTCTTTTAAACAAGTTCAGATATATGCTGTATCTTTATAAGTCATATAGAGAAGTTTTAACCTGATCTGCCTGTCCTGACGATGCTTTCTCTCACCACCATTTTGCCTCTGACCCCTTTGGCGTTGACATCCTGGTGCCTGTAGTGACATTACTGGCAGTATCACTATGTCTACCATGGCACTAACTCTAACCATAACACTAACCTTTAGGTATAGAGATAACTCTAACCATAGTACAACCCCTAACCAAAGCACTGACCTTATTCACAGTACAACTGTAACTGTAACCCTAACTTTAACAATAGTTCCATCTCTTACAATAACACTAAACATAACCATGGTGCTAGCCCTAGTCATATGACCAACCCTAACCATAGTAATAACTCTAACAGTAGAATAAGAAAAGAGATAACTCTAACCATATTACGACCTCTAACCAAAGCACTAACATTATACACAGTAAGCACTAACTCTAACCACAGTACTAACCACAACTGAGATAATTCTAACCATAGTACAACCCCTAACCAAAGCACTGACCTTATTCACAGTACAACTGTAACTGTAACCCTAACTTTAACAATAGTTCCATCTCTAAGAATAAGACTAAACATAACCATGGTGCTAGCCCTAGTTATATGACTAACCCTAGCCATAGTAATGACTCTAACAGTAGACTTAACCCTAATCTGTAACACTAATCCCAACGTAGTATTAAAACTAACCATATAGCTGACCCTAACCATAGCACAAATAGTAACCATAGCACTAGCTCTAACTATAGCATATCACTAATCCTAACTGTAGCACTAACCTTAACCATACAATTCTTCTTGCTACTCTTTCCAGCATTGGCATGCCTCTTGCCTGGTTTCACTCCTATCTGATATGACGCACAGCAATGGTGTCATTCAAAAATGGAACTCCTTCCTCACCACTCTCACTCAGAATCCCTCAAGGGTCTGTTTTAGGACCATTGCTTTTCTCCCTCTACCCATCACCTCTAGGAGCCCTCATCTGCTCCTTTAATTTTGCTTGGCATTTCTTTGCTGGAGTCAGACAAATTGCATTCTTCAGCACAACTTGGAGCACACCACTGTAAAGTTCTCCTACAAACATGTTGAAATACTTTTTTTACAGAAAAAAAATCATAAATGAAGTGTCTGCATGAGTCACTGTCTGCCCCCAGAAAGACTCACAGCAACAGCTGCGTACAGAGAGCATAAGTACAAAGAGAGTTAACCCTTCCCAACTTTATCTTTCAGATAAATTACTGCTATAATCACCTAAAGAGTACAGTTGGGGTTAACATGTCCTGCTGTATTCCTGAAGTTCAGTGAAAAACGATAAATCTTTGTGGTCACAAAGCCTTCACCACTCTGTGTCGGTAGATGTTGTTAATCATGGAACAGTCAGGAATGAGTTTGTAAACAGACCTAAGACCTTAGATTTTTAGCTGATATTAGTTATAAAAAAAATAAAAAAAAATAGATCATTTTAACATAGAATTTAGTGCTTTTTCACACCATGAAGAACATAGAATTTAGTGCTTTTTCACACCATGAAGAGCACTTATAGTGAGGTAAATGGTCCTTTAAATCATTTCCTGCTTCTTTTTCTGTTCTTTCAGCTTGGCCTATTGCGCCCATGACCCTGACCTTGCCTCTGGCCTGATGCGCCATTTCAGCAACAAACCCAAAGCTTGCTGTATTCTGTGTACTATGATTTCTGCAAATGTAATCCTTTAGATCTCAAAAGTGATGTACTGTACCATTTTATAACTATGTAAATACTGGATAAAGGCTCTATATACAAATGTAAATCAACAAATAACAAAAGTAACTGATCTATCTGTATACAATATAGCTGTCAGGCAAATCTAACTTAAAGAGCCATCTGAATTCAGCAAATATGGGCAACATCACAGTATCTTTAGCCCTAATCCTAACTGAGTTGTTGTTTTGTGTCATTCAGTCATGTTTGACTCTCTGTGACCCTATGGACAGCAGCATGGTCACAGTATCTATAGCCCTAATCCTGAGTTGTTGTTTTGTGTCATTCAGTCATGTTTGACTCTCTGTAACCCTATGGACAGCAGCATGCCAGGCATCATATATGTCTCTGGTCATGCTTATCCATAAGATTTTCTTGTTAAAGTAAGTGAGCTGCCAGTTCCTTCTCCAGTGAACCGCAATTTCTCTGATCTCTCTGCTATGGCCTGCCCATCTTTGGTGACCCTACATGGTATAGCTCATAACTTCACTGAGGTGCACAAGCCCCTTCCCCACAACATGGTAGTGATCCTGAAGGGAAGCACTAAGAGTACATAGTACTAAACACTACCCATAGCAATAAATCTATAAATCCAACACTACAATTAAACACAACCTGGTTCCTGATAATTTCCAAGATCAATTTTTTAAGTACAATTCAACAAATTTGAAACATGTAAAAAAAACTGTAAACGTAAGTGTTGCTCAAATATGTCCCCCATCTGTTATTTTAAATCTTCTTGTCTAGCGCTTGTAGCTGACATCCCTTTTCAACTGACGGAGGCAAGAAACCGAAGAAAATTACCAGGAAATCAAAATGTATTTTTTATTGTTTTCAAATAATTTAATTGCATTTTTCCTTGTCAGCTGCAAATTGATTGTTGGATTTATTTCAAAATCATTTCATGTAAAACAGTTTTAATTGGGAAACAATTATGTGCAATGTCTTACTTGAGAGGAGCGTTGTGGCTTGAAGTGAAAATTTACCTAAGCTTTTAATATTATTTCTTAATAGCTGTCTCTAATTAGATCTTTGGCATGCACTCACTTGTATTTACCGTTGGTTAGGTCCCTAAGTGAAGCTGCAATACTCATTATTGAATGATGGGAAAACGTATTAGACTGTGCGCAATGTTCTCGCTTATGTTCCATAACATAGATAACCAGAGCCACTTAAATACTGGTGGACCATTGGCATAGACACATCTTAAATGGACACGATAATGGCGACAGTTATTGTACAAATTCAATTTTAAGTTACAAATAAGGTTATTTGCCATTGCTTGTTATTTAAAATATATAAATATGACACAGTGGTCCTTTAATTATAACTCACAGTGGGAGGCAATGAGCTGGAAGAATATGCCCAGTTGATTGAATGTAGGTTCTCCAAGGAATTTAAGGTGGAACCTGAAATCAGTTGTTACCAACTCCTGACTGGACAGTCATTAAGTCTAGGGATTTGTAAGGCAACTGGAGGATGATGTCCCACTTGTAGCCCTATTAAATTCCCCTAACGTGTAAAACCTGTAGCCCGCAAGACTTGTGGCTATTAAATTGGCCAGGTAAAGCAAGCCACTGCCGATCTGTGGGTTATGAGCGAAAAAAGCATACAGGACGAGGAACCTGGAACTTCGCACCCGCAAATCCTTTCTTCTTTCAAGCCCGTAACCGATACATTCCAATTTTGATTTAAATTGCAACAAATTCACTGGCGTTCAATCCCGTAACACGCAAATGGAGCCAAGTAGCCAACAGGTACTAGAGAGGACCGAGAAGGAGGGTAAAGTCCAAACTGGCGTTCAAGCCTGTAACCCGCAAATGGAGCCAAAAAATAGGGGGTTATCCGTAGCACTGGAAATGCCAATATACACACACTACTGTACATATAATAAAAGGGAAAATGATGTTAGGTATTAGAATTAATAGCACAAGATTCTCCAGCTCGCAAATCGTCAATATAAAATACTTTCTTTCATGTGTAGTTTCTGTGTTAAATCGATCCCGGCAATCAATGTGTTAATACATATAATGGAAATCACATGTAATAGAATATAATATTTTTGGTTTTATCGATATTGCATTATTTCTGGAATGTGGGTCCGATCGTAACTCGTAATTGAAACATATTACACATTGAAATCCCGCCTACATTTTTCAGTGACGTAATTATGACGATCTCTGTTGCCACTGGCTCCATCTAAACCCGTAACTACAAGTTTGACTAATTGATCAGGTACACGGCCAAACGTCCAACGTTTGACAAATGATTTACAAGTTTGTGTCTCAAGCCGGTAACTCGTGCCCTGCTCGAATTTAATAGCTCTGTAGCATGGCCAAATTTCAAGCCTGCAGTCTTTGGGGGGCTTACGTTGCACTTACGGGCTTCGAATTTAATGATCTACTAGTATGGTAGATCTACCATAGACTTAAATTACATAAATAAAACAGAGTGGGAAGATGAGGGTATCCCACTGTATGCCACAGTAGAACCATTAACAAACTGCAGGGAAAGTGTGTGGTCTACTCCAGTGGTTCTAAAACTTTTTGGACTACTTGAAAATCACTGAATGTCTAAGTGGACCACATTAATATTTTGGACAGTCGTGGTGGACCAACTCATTCATAGTCTGCATATTGCTAAGAATTGTAAAACTGCATTCTATTTTGCAATGTAGTATGTTCTCTTATAAGCAGTAAAATCTAGTATATCTTTTTCATGTATGTTTTTAATAATTGAACCTATTATAATTGTATTATTATTTTTTACATATCCAGTTATTTTGTGGGCCAATTATACTAGTGGTCAACATACTACACTATGTTAAAGAAACATTTACAATATGTGCTTTTGAAGATATACACTTAACAATGGGCCATTATTATATTAATATTACAGGCCATTTAAAACTCTGAAGTATAAAGGATGCATTTTATTTACTTTTTTTTATTTAAAAATTGAACTTTAACCTTTATATAAGAATATCAAAGCTTAAATAATGAATGCTTTTTATATTCTTTTCCGTGTCAAAAAGGTGTTTAATTTATCATATATTTTCATTCATTTGCAAAATCTGATCTGACATGTCAACATACTTTCTATCCCATATGACATATCAAAATGTGCAAGAAGCAATTTGATGCGTCGAAACAGGTTTGAAGGTGTTTCGATTCCGTCTAATTGCATCAAGCACGTTTTAGCTCTGTGAATGAAATTTGCATAACTAATTTAAAGTATGATGAATATGGGCCAATGTTTTCCTTTCATAAGCTTTGCAGTACTAACCCCTCCGTTTATTAGCTGCATCCGATTAATTTGTGTCTGTGCATGTGTTTAGCATATATAAGCATTTTAATTGTATATCTACCACAACAGAATGCAAAGAACATTAGTAACCACTTGAGAAAAACAGCTGTTCATGGCTTCCATCAGAAAGAGCACCTTTGCCTTTCAAGTGCATCTTGGCAGTAGATTGTCTTCATAATTCTCCAGTCACATTATGTGAATAAATTCAAAATCACGCAAAAAATGCAACTCTATAGCTATTTCCACTGTTTTATAGTTGTTTTTAATGCAATTGTGTATAATCCAACAAAAGCTTTGCTCAAAGCTGTTTGATACAACGGGCATATGTTTAAGGGCAGCCATGTTTGAAATGGTTATGGATTGCAAGAGTGAAACCTTTGTGGGCACATTTGGATGTCCCTGCCAAGGTTCCCAAAATGCAGTGTAATAACTGGATTTCTCGGAATTCTGGGCATGAAACAAGTTTTTTAACTTGTCTTAGACATTTAAATGTGAACATAAATGTACTATTTACATTATCACTCTTTTGCCCACCACAAATTAAATTATTTATATATATATATATATATATATATATATATATATATATATATTTCACTAGTGCTTTTTAGTATTTCACATCTGCCCCCTTCCCCTATACATGCTCAGTAACAGACAGATAAAATAATAACTAGTAGCCCTGCTCTTGCAGTAATGTAAAAGCCTCTCGCACACCTGCAGGCTTCACCAAAGTATTATGGATGCCTGTAAGGACTATCAGAGGCTTTAAAATGTTCTTTTTTAATTAAAGTTTAGTATTATGATAATTTCACTGCCTTTATACACTCCTTGACAGACTTCAAATTCAATCACAATAAATATTTTTTTTCATAATTAATTCATCTTAAATAGCAAGTTATTTCAATATTTAATTTTGCAATTGCTTAATCTTTATTGTTTCTTCACGTTTAGTTCCAGTGACCCAGCATTTTATTGGGATATTATATAGTCTAAAAAAATACATTAACATTTGTGACACAGATTGAAGGGTCAAACCCAAAGTAATGGTGCTAATAAATTAAATATGTAAAACTAGAATTTATAAAAAGGCTCCATAAAAAATATTGTGTTGCTAGGTGGATTTTCTTTTCTTTTCTGGACAAATAATTCATATTAATTAGTGAATATAAAATGTGTAATTTAATATTAAATAATTATTTTCAAAATCAGACAGCTGGCATTATTTATTTATGTAAATATCAAACATGGCATAAATAATAATATGAAATAATATGTGAGTCTAATTTGAAATGTTCATATGTTGTTTGATGTTCTAAAGGGGGATATGAAGATTGAATGTGGATTAGAAGTGTTGTGAATTTAAAGGGAAAATAAAATCTGGAATTATTGTTGTGTTTTAAAAAGATCATTAGTAAAATAATAATTATGATACAAAAAATAGTGATTTAAAGTTCAGAAGTTTTCCATTTTTCCATTTTACTAGTTATATCTTTGAAAACTTGAACAGAAAATGCTCCACCCTCCTCCACTTTCTAAAATGGGTGTGGCTAATCCAGTTAGGAAAAGCAAATGATCCATCTGTACATAATATGGCTTACAGGCAAATCTGACTTAAAGAGCCAATTAATTCAGCAGATTTGGGGAACATTCCAGTGAAGATCTCCTAAATTCATGTTAAAATATTTTTAGAATTTTTAAAATATGTGCATTTTTCACTGAGAAATCAAATCAAATATGGGTTGACATGTGTAATAGACTGTCCACTTGCTTTTGCCCTACTCCTGCAAATCCGGTTGCAAGGATGTGTGTCCCATTTAAGTCCGTGGTAAGACTGCTTACATTTCCAGTTTTAGGGAAACAGAAATTCTTACAGCAGAAAATCCAGGTTTCGGCTCTCTTGCCTCTCTGGAATTTGAACAATGCAGCTCAGGGCTTATTGCTCTGCTCCAGAGCTGTCTGTGTAGAAATCAAATGTAAAAAAAACCTTAACAAGTCTATCTGTGCTGGCATGAAATGCTGGATAAAAATAAACAGGGCAGTTACAGGTTAACTGGTCAGTACAGTCCTGAGTCCAGAAAAAACTGCTATAAATTACTGTTTTCCTTATAGACAATTATCACACTGTGCTCTCCTCGGTGATCTGTTAATACTCATGCAACAGCCAGTAGGCAGGCTACACTTGCAGCCCCATTAAATTTGAAGCCCATAGCGGCATTGGGACACCCACAGAGGCTGCGGGCTTGAAATTTGACTGCGTTACAGAGCTATGAAATTCCACCATGCTGCGAGTTTTGGGCAGAGACGCAAGCCTGTAAACCATTTTTTGCACGTTGGATGTGCGGCCGTGAATATGATCAATTAGTCAAACCCGTAGTTATGGGTTTAGACAGAGCCAATGGTAAAAGAGATTGTCATAATTACGTCACTGAAAAATGGAGGGTAGATATCAAAGCCTTATGAGTCTCAATTACGAAAGGATTTGCGGCCTCAGAGTGCAATTTTTGACATTCTGTAGGGTTTTTAAACCCTTACCCCGTAAGTCATAGGCGGGTTGCTTTACGCGGCCAATTTAATAGCCGCAAGTCTTATGGGCTACGGTTTTACATGTTGAGGGAATTTAATATGGCTGTTTGTATGTAAACACAGGCTTAAAACTTAAGATTTTTATCTGTTATTAGTGTAATTAAAAAAATAGATAATTTTAACGTACAATCTTGTGCTCTTTCACACCATGAAGAGCACTTACAATTAGGTAGATGGCCCTTTAACAAAATGTTCTGAACAAAATACATTTACCAGAATCAATTTTTTTCAAGAAAAAATTAAATATTTCTCAAATGAATGTATAAAAGACAATATGTTACTCTAATTTCCCTTTAACCCACGAAACAGTAGGTATATGCATTGATGCACTGTTTGATGTTTTAGAGGGCACATCACATTTTATGTTGATGGCTTCTGGGTATTTTATTTAAATATCAATAATATACACAGAGAGATAGACGTACATTACAAAACACAATGATACATGTGTGATAAAAATAAAAATGCCTTTTGTGTAGTATTAAACAATATTTTTCCACAGCAGGTAGTAACCTTGGAGGATATTTATACAATATATTAGCTAGGTGGGTGGCTCTATAATACACTGTAGTTCTGTATTTACATTTTATGCTACTGCGGCCCATTAATTCTGTTCCATAGCCAAGAGAAGATAAAGATAATGCAAATGCCTCTTTAGTATATATTAATGCATTTTTTCTGCCATTGTATTGTTAACCATGTATCTGTAAATACCTGATTTGACCTAATTTATTTCAGCAGAATGATACGTTTAGCACTTTGAAGCACAAATGTAGTATCATATGACTTAATTTCCCATAATGCTGTGCATGGATGTTGTTTACCAAGAATATAGTATTACATTTAGAGATTAAAAACAATAATAGCAGTAGGCAGAGTAGGTGGCTGTTTTAGTACTTATAATTGTTTCACATATTTTATGATTTCGTATATTGATATACTCTAACCTGTCTCTAGTAGTAATGGGCCTCCTGACCAGCATATTGTAACTTTGTGTAGATTTATTAATAACATATATCAATAACAAGCTTAATATTCATAAATAATGAAACATGCACCACTTTACCAGTTCCGTGTAATGGGGATTCATATATCAAATAAAAATACTATGGGCCTCATTCTATTATCGGCCGCAGCCGCTGCGGGGCCGCAAGGACCGGCCGCAAGCTATTCTGCTATTCTATTCCCTTACGGCCGTAGGCTCCGGCAGGCTTGCGGCCGGTGCCTTGCTATCTCTTGCGGCCGATCGCGCCGGAGGAAAGCCTTTGATCTAAAACGGCCGCAAGAGATTTGCAATTCAATTGCTCCGGGAAACCTCTCTGCAAGGCTAAAAACGAGCCGCAGTTACTTGCAGGAAAAAGGTCTCGCTAGCACCAATTAAGCACATAAAATAGCTTAAATAAAGCCATCCTGCACTTTGAGAAGACTATAAAGGGATTTTAGGTGTTAGAAAAAATAGCACATAATTATCCTGTACTCAAATCCGTAAAATATTTCATTTTTAATATCCGTAAAATATCCATGTAAAAAGTCCAGAGTGCTTGGAGCACCTCAGACACGCCCACGCCGCAGCCGGAAAATAAACAGTTAATTTGAACTCGGGTTTGGGCAGATGTGCAAGCTTGAGAGTGGGTTCCTTTTATTCCTCATGTCCCCCAATATGATCCCTAGCATTTACAGAGCTGTACAGTGCAGGCTTGAATTTATTTTTGAGTTTTTAGATTTCACAGTTTACGGCCGGTTCCAAGATATGCGGCCGGCCGTAAAAGGAGATCCTTGCGGGGCCGTATAATAGAATCGCGAGTTAACTGAACCCTCGCAAGGAATCGCAGCCTTACGGCCGATTTACGGCCGATAATAGAATGAGGCCCTATATATTTAAGTACAACTTTCCTTTAAAGGCGATGGTTAAGATTTAGTTTTCTCAGTAAAATATAAGATCTTTATTTCTAATGTCTTTATTATTTTATCTTAATGAAAAAATATATAAATATTTAAAAATTTAATTAAAAGTAACTGTCAGCCTGGTAAGTTGTTGGGTTCCAGTGCCATATTTAACTAATAGTTTCCATAGATGAGTCATACTAGCACCATAACCCCGGGCTAGTATAAAAGCAGGAGGTTAGGAAGTGTTGCTTGAATCCAAGAACCTTCCAGTCTATCAGCTTGTATATATATATATATATATATATATATATATATATATATATATATAAATCAATATATTTGTTCAATATGTTCTTAGAGTTAGGGATAGGGTTCAGTTTGGGGTTAGCGTTTAGGGTTAGGGCTTAGGATTTTGGCTTAGCGTGCCCCTACTTTACTATGTGAAGGGTATCATCTGCCACTACCTTAACCCTGAACCCTAACCCTAACTCTAGCCCTCACTCTAAGAACAAATTGAACAAAGTCTTGGCCACCTACTGGCCGCCGCAGGGACAAAATAGGAAGCGTGCTATTATTTTAAATACAGTCCACCAGCTCAAAAATAAATAAAAAAATACAATCAATCGTGCCCACCACCTCACCGACATTAAAAATCTAGCCACCCCAAAAGACTTTGGCAGCACTGACATAAGTTCAAAAGTTTACAAGTACAAAGCCAGAACAACATGGGGGCATGATTATTACGTGACCAATGGGACAGTGATATATAGAAGATTGACCATGGGTGGTTTAATAAAGCCATGCTAATGAGAAGGATGAAAATACTACTGCATCTTATTTCCCCAAGTCTAATTTGCTTTTGGAAATGCAAATTTTCTTTTCCCACAACTTGGCAGCCTGGCTTATTAATAGTTTAAGCTACTAATTACTATAATTCCACAACCAGCTTCCAACAAACGTTGAGCAAGTCAAGTTCCTCTAGAGAATTGTGCAGCACAGAGTGATGATCGTGTTCTTCACTACAGGGTTACTCTTCAAACTGTTAAATTAAATTTGGGAACTTTGATTTTGGAACTCTGCGTGTGTTGCTGGGGTTCGTTTAAAGTTAAATTGCTGAACAATGAGATTTGCATTCAGACTCTGGCTTCAATCAAATTATGTGCTAGACCGAGCACAGGTGCATAAATTATACTGGCAATTAATAGTGCTGGGCAAAATGTGAGCTAAATTACAGGTACCAGCCTCGTTAGAGTATACATAATTAAAGGAACAATAACAAATGTAATTGTAAGATCTTTATAAGACTGTATGATGAGTACAATGTTTGTTTTTAGTTGATTAAAATATGTTTCTGTTCATTATAAATTAACTTAAAGGACCACTGTAGTTTTTAACAAACTTCACAAAGCTGTATGTTGTTTCTAAAACTAGGAGACTCTTTTTGTGTGATGGGTGCTTTTATTATAGACTGCAACCTGAATGGAAGTGGCATCTTATTGCCGTCTTAGAGCCTCATTCAATTGGAAGCCCGTAATTACCTGTAACCCAACATTAAGGCTGTGGGTCAAATCTTTTCTAAACATTTAGATGTATTCAATTGTATGCAACCTGCAACTACAGTCTCACAGCCTCCATGCACAAACCATGGACTCGTAAGTTGGATTTCAGGGGGAATGATCATATGATCTGACAATATATAGGTAAGCCCGTAACTTACTTCTTATATACTCGCAATACTTCTTAGACAGAGCCAATAGTAAATCAGACCGTCATCATGACAACAGTAAAGCATGGAGTTTATACCACAAGTAATTTGTGTTTAGAAGTAAAATTCGGACTTGCAATCCAGAAGTGTAGAAATCAATAAAAATTATTAAAGCAACTGTTCCAGTCCATGCGGGTTTCATGATATGTATTAACCCCTTGATTTCCGGGATCAATATAACACGGAAATAAAAAAGTTACAAATAATTATTTTTTATAGCAGGTTTGCGAGTTTGAGACTTTTGTGTAATTAATTCTAATAGCTTTCATTGCTTTCCCAGTATTTTAAGGTACAGTATTGTGTGTTTATTTGCTGCTGCAGTTATACAAACTGATGTTTAACCTACGTGAGAGTCCTATCTAGTACTTGTTTCATTTTTTTATACATTTGGATTTATGGGTTTGAAGGCAATTGCGGGCTTGTTGAATTGTTGTAATTGAAAATGGATTTTACATCTTTAGCACTGTTAACATTTACAGGCTTTAAAAATCAATGGAGGAAATTGAACAGAGTTACATCTTTGGCAATCGCAGTGATTTTGAGCCTGTAACTCGCATTTGGAATGCGAGTTGCTAATTGTAGCCATTTGAATATCCATAACATTTACGGGCTACCTTACGGGTTCAAGTAATTGCGATTTGGCCAGTTGAATGAGGCTCTTATTTAGTATTATTGTTAAGTGGCAATCCAGACTGATTGTCTGAATAGAGATGTTATCTGAGTCCACTATTCCTCTTATTCCTCTCAATTGTTTAATCAATATTTGGAAAAAAAGACAGAAAGGAGCAAAACTGTCTGTTGCCAATTAATGTAAGACAAAATTAAGCTAAAAACGTTATACAAAAGTAAAAAATATTTATTTATTTTAGTCTTTCTTAAAATGTTGTGCTCTTCATAAAAAAGTCAGTATGTATAAATGAAAAAAACTTAACTTTATTAATAATGGATGTGTTCTACATAATAGAATACCTTTGTCATGTCCTTTCTGTAATGGCGTCCAAGGGGAGCTCTCTACAGAGCGAAGTGGCAAAGTTACTGAAGAGCTGCATGGGAAGCACGCGTTAAAGCCCAACCGGTCCCTGGCACTGACAGACATGGTCGCCAACGAAAAACCAAAGCTAGGAGAGAGGCTAGTTGTATAATAGAAATGCCATTAATTATAGCCTTTTGGAACTAGACCATCATTTACAACATTCATAGCATAGAGTCCATCAAAAAATGTATTATCTATGCAAATATTGGACATTTTGGATGGTTTGTTTAATATTTATGTGTTATAAAGGAGGTAGGGTAATCTAAGTGGCAGAAAACATAAAAAAAATAAGCAAATTGATACCAGTCTGAATCCACAGCTATACCCTGTCTGGTCAGCTAAAAGTGTAATCCTTATTAAGGTTTGTTAGTCAAAGGTATAATAAAAGAGCCAATACCGCCATTTGTTGGCTCTATGGCCATAGGTGGCAGATTTGTGATCTAGAGGATACCAGCAGTGGTATGCTCACTACACTTTATTTGGATTAATTGCAATATTAAAAACAAAAAGTCGATCAAATAAAATGCTAATAAATTCATAAAACAATGAAAAACCGAGAGATCTCTTACTTTGAGATGCTGTTTTAGTATATTTGCTATTTGTTTCTAATTTTAATAAATAGGTTATTGAACTTAGGGTAGAATTAGGGTGCAAGAACAAGTCACTTGTGTTTTTTTTGTTTAATGTACTGATAGAGTCAGAACATCATAGCAAAAAAAAAAAGAAAACAATCAGTACACTGGACCATGAGTGTAGGAGCCAAAGAAAATCTGGTGGGCGGGATAACGAATATAGTATAATAATACCACACAACTGCTTCTCTACACATAAACACAAACACAGAAAAATCTGGGGGGATTTGTCCCCCTAGCCCCCACACCGTTCCTATACCCATGCATTAGACAAAATAAAGACAAGTGACTTTTTTCTAAATTGACTTAAATATTAACTATATGGGATATCAGGGAATGATTATCAAATGGGTAAAAAATGCGCTGCTATGTGAGGTTAAGTCAGTTAAAAGAAATATATCCCAACTCCTACTCGTTTCTGGGGATACACAGGAACTGGGGATATTAATTAATTTTTAAGAGAATCTATACCATATTTTTACCATATCTGATAAATATACCTCTTACATGACACTGAAGAAAATCTATAAAAGAAAAAATAAATAAAATAATGATGAATTTATTGCTGTCAGTAAGCACATCAAGGTTTTAAACGTATTTATCATTTTCTGAGTAAATATAACTAAAGGACACTAAGCAAAATATGGCATTGATTTTCAGAAAAAAAATATAAAAAGAAAAATACAAAAAATGTACACAGCTATAAATAGTGAGATGAACTGTTGAGGTTGTTATTCTTTCCAAAACCAGATCATCAAATATGTGCAATATTGATTTTAAGCACTGTTGGATTTAATGTGTTTGCCAGTTCTGTCCTCCCTGGGCTATGTGTTCTGGTCGGTCACTGCTCCATCCAATATCAACAAAATAGATTAAGAAGAATTCCATTTGAACTTTTAAATATGAGAAAAAATGAGTTGTAAAAAACAAGTAAAATAAATAGTATTTAAATCCACAAAGAAAACAATAGTCTGATAAATAAGCAGGGTATTTTTTGTTTTTCTTGGAAAGCTCATGGAATAATAGGAAATTCAGTGCCCCATGATTTTTGATGCCAATTCAGTAAATATCGTTTTTGAAGTATTGTTTGCTTTGGCATCGATCCAACTAGGCCTCAAATGACCCTTTTTTAAAGTTTTTTTTCTTAACCAGGTTATCACCAACTAAATACTTGATCTAACTGATCTATGTTCCATTAAAACTCCCATAAGGCTGGTATGGGGTTAGGTTTAGGTACCATATTTATCCATTGGGAACTTCACGGTATATTAATGTTAGATGCCCCCCATGGTAATGGGTTAATATTTAGTTTATAGGGTCCATAGGGATCCCCATGGCTATGGCTAGAGGCCCCATAGTGGTCTAAAGATACCCCCATGGTTATGGCTAGAGGTCCCAAAGTGGTCCATAGGTACTCACATTGTAATTGCTGGAGGACTCATAGGGTATCATAGGGACCCCATAGGGTTAATGAACCCCACAGCAAAGGGGAGCCTAATTGCCCCAGAGTATTGAAGAAGGGATCCTGGGGGATAGCTTTGCTCATAGGGGGTTGCGGGTATCATGGACGTAGGAACTGGGGGGACGGGGGGACAAATCCCCACACATTTTTCCTTGTGTGTGTTTATGTGTAGAGAAGCAGTTATGTGGTATGCAGTATTTCCCCCAGATTTTCTTTGGCTCCTACACCCATGGCAGGTATTGAGCTCATTCATAGTGACAGATTTTAACCATCTTGGCTTCTCTGAGGCATTTTCTGCGTCAATGGATGGCTGAAAGTGACATGGGGCTTTTTTTAAATTTTGGGCACACAGAGAGACTTCTGGGTAAACTTTAGAGAGATAGGATATAATTACAGGAGGCATGTGATAGTGATTTAGAAAATAGCTATTGAACAGATACCCAGGGCTTAAGATAGTAGAGATGTTTCAGACACTTGGATGTAATTAGACTTACATGATATGATAGATCGGTAGTGATTTACAACTGAACTTCACTCTGTTTTTTTCTCACGAGAACCATGGAATAGGCACCTTTAATATGAGCCACCATCCCTTATCTGAAGACCCATAAAAAATGGTGACACGTTAGTCCATATTGGGGCAGTCTTTGTCCTGTGAGGCTTTTCTCAAGACATAACGTTTAAGGATCACTGTTGTGTTATATATCTTGTATTCTATTTTAAAAAACTTAGCAAATGTATTTAGAAAGTACTAAATAAATTAATAAAGCTGTTATTTTTTCATTATAGTGCCGTAAAACCATAAACTATATGTTTTAATTAGAGTTCAATCATTAATAAAGAACATATTCGGTGCTGTTGGTATCCACCTACAAAGTCAATGGAGGGAAGTGGTTTTGCCTATAGGTAGCTGCTAAATGTTCAGACATAAAGTATACCACCGACACAACGGCTTCCAGTTGTCTGGAGGTGTTCTTTGGAAACAAGATTTTGCTGTTGGGGCAATCCTTTCAGTGACTGTTTATTCTCCTTTCATATTTGATTATTCTTAAACCTTTAGAGCTGCCTCACAATTAACAACCCCATATTCCCATTAATAACCTTATCAGGGTGGAGACAAACACTCTGCTGGAGGCAGATACTGTAATATTTGAAAATTAATTTCATGTAGAATATTGTCATTATAGGTTATTAATTACATGTTTTAATAATGATGAATGCATAAATAAAATTTTTAAATTCTCTTGATGGGACATTACAATGGTCCTTTAATTATTGTATTCAGTTTTGATTTTTATTGGAGCAGATAGTTTTCCTTTGTTCTTTACAGGATTAGGCATCTGAGAGAATAGGGAAAATCTATAATTAGCAGCAACATTTGTAAAACACTATCTGGTTTGCCCAAACAAGATCTACCACTATAGCATCTTACATTAACTGATCACACTGTACAACTAATTACAACATTGTGTCTCTTAATCACATTGTGAGCATGCGAGTTGTTGCTAATGCTTGCGGGCTCGCGTAGCGAGCCCGCAGCCATCGCAAAGCGAGGGCCTCAGTTGCTGGCATGGAGCGCCGAAGCCGCTCCTTGTCAGCAACTGCGGCCCTCGCAAAAAAGTACGAGACACATTACGACCAATTACGACCTCGCAAAAATGGTCCGCAACCCGCAGACATGAAAAAATGAAAAACACAATAAATATACACAACACATACATAAAAAGCTTACCTACAGCAAGAGGGAGCATCCAGGACCTCAAAAAATGAAGTTACACCTCAATTTAACTCAAAATAAAAGAGTTTAGACACAAAAAAATTCTCTAAGCGAGTGAAAAAATGGCCGTTGAACAAAACGAAAATGAGGCTACAGGACTCTAAACACGCAAAACACCACCAGAAACACGCAAAACACCACAAAACAGCTACGGATATTCCGCCACAGAAGCATACCACACATAGCCACCATTTTAGAACAATAACTTATACAATGCGGAAGTACACAGCTACGCTAACGGTTTTGTCTTGCGCACGCAAACTATTACGCTACACACATTCATCACGCTTACACAGCAGCTCCACACCACTAATGCTGCAGCAACATCAAAACAGATTGCCAGCTCTTCAACAGAATGCTTCCTGCATATATTACTTCAAAATAGGTAAAGTATATTCATTAATTAATGTATTATTTATTTGATTATTATACACCAAACAGCATTAGCTCACTTACAATTTCATTGCCGTTATTTTTTGACGAGCAATACTCTAGTAATAATAATACTCAAGAATAATTTACTTAACAGTTGTTGGGTTAGCACTTACTTTTGAGAAAAACGTTCACAAAGCGAAAATGCCAAAAACATTATTATATTTTATATATTTATTAGGGTTTTAGATGCAGCCAGTTGTTAATTGTTGACATAAATATGAGAAACATGGGCCCCTATATCCCTATATCGCAAACTTACAGCAGGTTTAAGAACAAAGTAAATCTCCATAGCCATGTTAATCACCCATCCCTGAAACATTGCGAAAGAACTGCTACGGGTGACTGCGGCAAGCAAGATTTAAAAATTACGTCAAACTGTTCCATTGATTTTTGCACTGACAAAAGATTACAAGTTACTCCGTTACACTTTTACACCAAAATCCTATTCTAGTAAGACAACTAGAGCTACATAAAACTGAAGAAAATATTAGGGTTATCAATGGGCACTTGCAAATGGTTTTAAATCTATTGCTGAGTGCCACAGCATAAGTTAAAGAGACAGTATAGCACCAAAAAACAATACAAAATTATGAATTTTCAAAAAATTTTGACACCTAACAGTGCAATACAAACATACTATCAGCCTTAATAAATTGTGATTCAGCAAATAGAAAAGGGCTCTATTTAAGCACATAGCATATTGTTTTTTACAGAAGTTTTTAGTTAGTGAACTTCTATCCAAAAGCAAGGTCTTCACTAACTAAAAACTTCTGTAAAAAAAATATGCTATGTGCTTAAATAGAGCTCTTTTGAATTTTCCGAATCACAATTTAATAAGGCTGTATATATATAATTAAAAAATATAATATTGTCTTATTATTTCTGTTTTATTATACAACATACAGGGTAACACACAACCCAGTACTCAAGAGGTTAATACATATCAGAAAACCACGTTGTCTAGGAATAAATGCCCAAATGCATTATAAATATATATATATATATATATATATATATATATATATATATATATATATATATATATACAGTGGATATAAAAAGTCTGCACACCCCTGTTAAAATGTCAGGTTTCTGTGCTGTAAAAAAATGAGACAAAGATAAATAATTTCAGAAAAAAATAATGTGGTTGCATAAGTCTGCACACCCTGTTATAACTTGGGATGTAGCTGTCTTCAGAATTAAGCAATCACATTCCAAATCGTGTTAAATAGGAGTCAGCATACACCTGCCATCATTTAAAGTGCCTCTGATTAACCCCAAATAAAGTTCAGCTGCTCTAGTTGGTCTTTCCTGAAATTTTCTTAGTCGCATCCCACAGCAAAAGCCATGGTCCACAGAGAGCTTCCAAAGCATCAGAAGGATCTCATTGTTAAAAGGTATCAGTCAGGAGAAGGGTACAAAAGAATTTCCAAGGCATTAGATATACCATGGAACACAGTGAAGATAGTCATCGTCAAGTGGAGAAAATATGGCACAACAGTGACATTACCAAGAACTGGAGCTCCCTCCAAAATTGATGAAAAGATGAGAAGAAATTTGTACTGGGAGGCTACCAAGAGGCCTACAGCAACATTAAAGGAGCTGCAGGAATATCTGGCAAGTACTGGCTTTGTGGTTCATGTGACAACAATCTCCCATATCTTCATATGTCTGGGCTATGGGGTAGAGTGGCAAGACGAAAGCCTTTTCTTACAAAGAAAAACATCCAAGCCAGGCTACATTTTGCAAAAACACATCTGAAGTCTCCCAAAAGCATGTGGGAAAAGGTGTTATGGTCTGATGAAACCAAGGTTGAACTTTTTGGCCATAATTTCAAAAGATATGTTTGGCGCAAAAACAACACTGCACATCACCAAAAGAACACCATACCCACAGTGAAGCATGGTGGTGGCAGCATCATGCTTTGGGGCAGTTTTTCTTCAGCTTGATGGGGCCTTAGTTAAGATAGAGGGAATTATGAACAGTTCCAAATACCAGTCAATATTGTCACAAAACCTTCAGGCTTCTGCTAGAAAGCTGAACATGAAGAGGAACTTCATCTTTCAGCATGACAACGACCCAAAGCATACATCCAAATCAACAAAGGAATGGCTTCACCAGAAGAAGATTAAAGTTTTGGAATGGCCCAGCCAGAGCCCAGACCTGAATCCGATTGAAAATCGGGCTGTGCACATAAAAACACTCCAAATCTGTCAGATTGCCCTCGCAATCTGACAGATTTGGAGTGTTTTTGCAAAGAAGAGTGGGCAAATCTTGCAAAGTCAAAATGTGCCATGCTGATAGACTCATACCCAAAAAGACTGAGTGCTGTAATAAAATCAAAAGGTGCTTCAACAAAGTATTAGTTTAAGGGTGTGCATACTTATGCAATCATATTATTTTATTTTTATATTTTTTCTTCCCTTTACCTAAAAGATTTCAGTTTGTTTTTCAATTGAGTTTTACAGTTTATAGGTCAAATTAAAGATGGAAAAAGTTCTTAAATGATTTATCTTTGTCTCATTTTTTTACAGGGGTGTTTAGACTTTTTACATCCACTATATATATATATATATATATATATATATATATATATATATATATATATATCTAAAAACACAAAATAAACACATTTAAATAAATTAAATCTATAAATGCAATTTTCACATCTATTACATTGAAAAAAAAAAACATATATTTATATATATAGATATAATGGTTCCTTGCTAAAGTTACAGCGCTTGTTATTACACATTATAATAGCCATGAGAATCTCATTCTCTGTTAGTTCCTAGAGCCGTTTCTCATCCGTAAAGCTTGGTTTGGGTATTCCCTAGACTGAAATCTCTTATTCACAAGGCTGGATTTACAGATGTGAACTGAGAGCTGTAATATTGCTGGTAAAAACATTAACAAAAACTTGTAACATAGGGAAAAAAGATCCCGCAGCCAATTTACGCATATACTGCAAATTACACCCCTTGATTTGCATGGGGGCCCTAGCTATTTGTGAAGTAGAGAGTAATAACTTCTATCTAAAACAGATACAACTTAACTATGAAGCAAGTTTAATGTTATGTGAACATGTATATATATATATATATATTGTTAGGTTCAAAACCCTGTGTGAGAAAAGCAAAATCATTAAAGTCGTGCACTTGCTCAAGGAGAGACTATAATAAGACACGTAACACGACTTTCCTTTAAATCATCATCTCTATAATTTCCATTTCGCCACTCTCTTTTATACAGTTATACTTGCAAAGTCATCATGAATCATGAAGCTATTATTTGCAGTCAAACACATATTTCTGGTACAAAATGTAACAGCCTAGGTTATAACAGCAAAACATTTTATGTTACTTTAATAGAAAAATATTTGCATCTGTAATGTCCTTGATAGCTTTTCTTAGACGCAAACAAGAATAATTAACCCTGTGCATGATTTTTCTATCAGTAGCTGGCAAGGAAAGTTAATAATTCGTATAATTTTTACTTCATATATAAACATAATTTTGCTAATGGTGGTCAAAAGAGAAATAGAAGCCTCCACCGTACAGTAGTACAGTATATAAATAGTACCTTTGTGTTCACATAAAAATTTTTCTTTCCTGCTCAGAATTCCCAAAAATGCAGTTATTGCACAGTACTAAACTGGACAGGGAATGATTAAACAATTCATTATCACTTTTTAATCCAATACCACCATAAACATGGCTCCGTTTAGGCCTACCCTCACTATATTACCCAGCTTTGGAATATAGCATAGGTTGAATTATGCAAAAGTAAGGAGACCTACCCACAGACTGTTTCAAATTCAAAATTATTCTCATCACTGTGGGGCTGGTTCCTTACCCATACTATACATTTTGTAGGAAGGCTGTTAACCACAACATAATTTAACTTATGATGGGTGAAAGAATGATAGAAGCCCTCTACTACACAGAGTACAGGAAGACATGTACTATTTCTTATATTGTGCTGTGTACAGTGATGGGCTTCTATCACTTTTATGCCCACCTTAAGTTAAATGATGTTAAGGTTCATGTCTATCTATAGATACATAAGAGTATATATACTAGCGAATTGCCCGTCAAAAAATGATGGCAATGAAATTGTAAGTGAGCTAATGGTGTTTGGTGCATATAATGTGGCTGATTTAGCGTCCTTCGTTTTCTATGTTGTGCGACTTTTTCGGAATATCCGTAGGTGTTTGTTGGTGTTTTGCATGTTTAGGGAGCTTTAGCTTTGTTTTCGTTTTGTTCGGCGGCCATTTTTTCTCTCGCTTAGGTTATTTTCGGGTGTTTAAACTTCGAAATTTGCGCTTAAATGGAGGTGTAACTTCACTTGCAGAGGTCCTCGGTGCCCCCCTTGCTGTGAGTAACCTTTTTATGTGTTTGTTGTTAGTATTAATTGTGTTTGTAATGTTTTTGGGGTCGCGCGGGTTGCGTCCTTGTTTTTTAAGCTCGTAGGTGTTTTTCGGCAAATACGTAGGTGTTTTGTGGTGTTTTGCGTCTTTAGACTGCTGTAGGTTCGTTTTCGTTTTTTTCGTCGGCCATTTTTTCTCTCGCTTAGAGAATTTTTAGTGTCTAAACTCTTTTAATTTGAGTTAAATTGAGGTGTAACTTTAGTTTTCGAGGTCCTGGATGCTCCCTCTTCCTGTAAGTAAGCTTTTTATGTATTTGTTGTGTGTATTTGTTGTATTTTTCATGTTTTCATGTGCGCGTGTTGCGGACGTTTTTTGCGAGGTAGTAATGGGTCGTAACGTGTCTCGTATTTTCCTTGCGTAACAACGTAAATTTTGCGAGGGTCGCAGTTGCTGGCAAGGAGTGCCTTCGGCGCTCCATGCCAGCAACTGAGGACCTCGCTTCGCGGGGGCCGCAGGCTCGCTACATGAGCCCGCAAGCGTTAGCAACAACTTGCATGCTCACAACTATATATGTGATATATATATATGTAAAAAATAGATAAGTATAAACATATATATAACAGCAATCCCAAATGGAGAAAAATCTCCCTGATCAGACAACAGCCTAACGCGTTTAGCCTAGCAGTTCCACCATAGAAGCAAACTGCAGGTAAATCTATGGTTTTATGGGGAAGTCCGACCCCTTCAGTGACATTTCAGGATGATGTGAGTAATTGTACAAGTTTAGAGAAAAGCAGAGCTAGAAATATTATCCTTTGCCATACGTAACAGGGAAATGAGTGCAGGCATTTAAAAGATCACATCTGAAACATTACAAGAATATATTTTGTATGCATGGATAAAATTGATCTACAGTATAAAAAAAATCACACTAATTGCAGACAGTGTGGAATTGTTTTCTTCTCCTCTGTCCTGATATGTAAACTGTGGAGCATTGAACCTTATGGATGTCTGGATTGCAATATATTGCCATTTTGTTTGCATTGGATGTGCTCAATGAGTTCTTCTTTTTCACTTCCTCTTAACTCGCTACCAAGATAAAGGCTGATCAAACGCATTGTTTTTTATCTGCCTTTCTGTTAGTGTTAATGTTCTTTAATTTATATATTTTATAATTTTACAGTGTAACTATAAAACATGCTATTTAAATGCATGCCATCAATTTTTGGTCTACAGTGGTCCTTGAATTGTACTTCAGTGTGTCTTCATGGCAGCTTGTGTTTGTATGTATGCATCAGTATTACATGGCAGATGGTATAAGGATCTCCTGAACATGAGCCCATACTTGGCAGAGATATAAATATAGACCTGCTATTGCCTTATAATGCATCTTAAGCCAGGACCCAGGGAAATCATTTTTGGTTAATAGAAACAAGGAGCCTGGGGCAGTTATATATATAGCTTTAATTCAATATTTACAATTTGGGCAAAATAAAAATCATAAATTGTTGTTGTTCAGTCGTTCAGTCATGTTCAACTCTCTGTGGTCCCATGGACCTCAGCACGTCAGGCACATCTGGTTGTGCCAATCCTTAAGGTTTTCATGACAAAGATACTGGAGTGTGTTGCCAGTTCCTTCTACAGTGCACCGCAATTGACCTGCCTATCTTGGGTACATGTTATAGCTCCTAACTTCATTGAGGTACACAAGCCCCTTCACCACAACAAGGTAGCAATCTAGAAGCAAAACAACATAATTCATTAATTTATTTATTATAATTTATATTTATTTTATTTTTTATTTTTTTTGGCACTCATCTTTTTAGTCATTCTAGGGAAGTGTACAACTGATAAATCATTCTTATAATTCACATTTTCTCCCCCACATTGATATTCTTCCCACTTGCACTGCATAGAGCCTCATGCCACATATGTAACAGCAAAGCCCTAGTGGATGCTTCTGATTGGATATCCACATTATGAACCCATTTGAAACAATCCAAATGGGTCGAATTAAAAATAAAACCTGCTTAAATCTGTTTTATTTTATCAGTGGCATATTATACCAATTTTATAAAGCTGTAGAATCCACTTAAAGCAAATAAAGTATTTTATTGTATTATTCTGCAGGCTTGATCAAGATCTCAAAAGACAAACACTGGAACCATGAACGTCTCCAAAACGTAAACAAACTTTGGGTTATAGCTTACAATAGACCTATAAAGAATACATTATTCTGGCTCTATAATATTAATGTCTTAGAAGGGAATATTTTAAATGCAGTTATGATGTTCATACGAATCAGTGAAATAATCACAGTGCATTCTGTTTATCTCAGGAGCACTACCATTCATTTACATCTATTTAAAGGGTAGTAAAATAGCACTAAGAGTATGTATCTATGAGTGATTCTTCTGTGTCATGTTTATGGATATTATAGTAAGTGCTCCATGTAAATTCACTTTACAAGGACATTTATTTTGCCATATTTTGTGCTAGATAATATATGTATTTTTTGCAGCACAACAATTTTGCATGCTTTCATTGGCTGTGCGGTGGACAGGGAGAATATAGTATTTTGTACCGGGAGACAAACCAAAAGAGAATCCCATTAGTTCACATTTAGCAGATTGTTAATCATCAAAGTCTCTGCAGTGGGTTGCAAATAATACTCAGTCTGCAGCCGCACACAGATATGAATAGCAGTTGCCCTGCAGCTTCTAATGCATATTCATAAACATTATATATACATTATATATGCAAACAGGCATATATTATACACAGTGATCATGCATAAACATTCAATGGTCATTTATCAATGTAAAACAGAAGAAACATGGAGACTGTACATCATTGTTAATGGGGATAAAGCAATTTCCGTGATAATGTGGGTTATCCTGAGTTTTTGCCGAAGGGTATATGAAAATAAATCAACATAGTATACAGTTTGTACAGTAAAATGGCACTGAGGACACTTATTTGAATTTAAAAAATAGACTTAAAGGATTATCGAGATTCTTTAAAATGTATTCTTTGAAAAAAATGTTGTTTTTTTTAACAAAGTAAGGACCTCCTTCTGAATAACTCTAATTTGGGTGTGTCCGTGCACTGCACCAACGGGGTTATGGGATTGTATGGAGACATCAGGTACCCCCTCTACTGGCTGTATATGATACTGCAAATAAGTATTTCGGAGAGAGAAGGAGTACATGTGACTCAGGCTGCATGTGGACCATTTGCTTACTGTGCAATAGAGAGTTCAGCTACACCCTACTGACGAGGCCCAGAGATGCCGAAACATATGTCTGGGTTTTGTTGTTTTTCCAGTTCAGGGTAGAATTACCTGGTATTTTGGGGCTGGATCACTGATGGGGGTGGGATACAACTGATCTACGACAGGATATTTCTCCATTTGAAGGGCACAAAAGAGCTAAAAAAGGCTGCTCTATGAGTAGGTAATTGTTTTTGCTTGCAAGTATGGGGGGCATTACAAAAATAATGAATGTCAGAAAATAAATTCAATGCAAAATTAGTTTTTATTTTAATCTGTTATTTTTAAAGAATGACTTTTATAGAAAAGTGCTATTTTATATTTGTAAGATAAAAGAATATTGAGGCATTCCTGGTATGTAACATAGTTTAAAGTTATATGGAAGGTTCCCTGTTTCAATATTTACTTAAACTACCTAGGGGTCCGTTTGTACATCTAAACATAATTGTATTAACAATTTCTTAAAAGCTGTTTTTTCTCACTGAATCCTTCCATATAGTTCCAACAAAGCTCCGCCCCCAGCAGCTCATGCACGGAGTGCCTCTATTGGTACTAGGTGTACAAGCCACTATGTTTTGAAATACTGCTGAGTAACAATCTGTGACTGGTTAGTACATGTACTACTACAGGGGCAGACCTTTGTTTGGACTATCTGGAAGGTGTCTGTGTTAAAAACAGAGCTATTAATCACTTGTTAATAAAATTATGTTTAGATATGCACACTCTTAACTAGTTTATGTTAATATTTAAAACAGGGGAGCTTCCATATCCCTTTAATGATGTCTATTTATAGTGTTAGCAAATTACATGGATGTAATGGTGAGAACACACATTAGGGAAGTGATATGATTAATGGTTGGGCATAATAAGGATAGAAATGAGATGCAAGAGAGACGTTAATTAAGGGTTCTACTAACAGCTGTTCATTAAACATAAATATTCAATATGGCCAATGTATAGGGCAACCATACAAGGCACAGCTATATGACATCACCGATGGTATAAATGTGTCATGTGACCGCCAAACCATAGAATATATTCATATTTTTTTTAGTTTACTTACTAACGTAGAATAATAAAAAAGAGCTTATAAAACAAATACATTTTTAACATTTCTATTTTATATATCAACTCATCACATGCAATAAAAAAGAGCATAAAAGTAAAATGCAAAATTAATATACAATGATAAAATTGCTAATTCAAATAGTTACATCACATAACATATGAAAAAAATATATATATATCACACCACTCAAGATGTTAAAAGTTAGTCCCCCAGTTCTAATAAATTAGTCCAATAAACTACTATCTTTAAATTCAACAAGTTCGTTGTAATCTAATCTTATATCTTTATATAAGGTTTTTTTTGTTTGTTTTTTTAGAAAACCAGCTACATTATTACTAAACTTATATGAATGTATATGCTATTGATTATCAATATTGGCACTTTCTAAATAAAGAGTAATATTTATAATAATAATGAGAATAATAATATTAATAATAATATTTATATTAATGTAATGAACCCGAAATGAAAATGAAATCTATCTATCTATCTATCTATCTATCTATTTATCTATCACTCTATCTATCTATCTATCTATCTATCTATCTATCTATCTATCTATCTATCTATCTATATATATATCACTCTATCTATCTATCTATCTATCTATCTATCTATCTATCTATCTATCTATCTATCTATCTATCTATCTATCCCTCTATCTATCTATCTATCTATCTATCTGTCTGTCTGTCTGTCTGTCTGTCTGTCTGTCTGTCTGTCTATCTATCTATCTATCTATCTCTATCAATGTGTGTGAAAAAATTATATCTGTACTTTAATAATCTTTGCATATTAACATTTTATTTTTAATATGAAATAAAAATCACATATAATATAGGCTGTTCAGTGGTGGGTCATTATTTATATTTTATTTTTTATATATTTATTTTGGAATTAAGATTTATTTTTTAGTACATATATTTATTTGGGACCTTATTATTAACCACTTTCTTTAATCGGTAAAATTACTTTAACATCTCTGCATGTGTACTGTACAGCACCTGTGACACGCACACATATGTTCCCTGCCGTGTCTTACAGTCTGTAATTCTATCGGCTTCAGACAGAAGCTTTTTTACGGCATCCACTGGTTTTCGACTTTGTTGTTTCTTCACTTCACTTTCTTTTGGCACTTGTCCCAGCCGCTATGTACACGTCTCTGTCTTTGTTTGACACTTGTGGATTAGAAAGTCTTGGCAGATATTTCTAAAAAGGAGTCAATGTACTCTTGTACATTTGTGTAATTGGCCCAGTGCAATAGAAGAAACATGGGCCAGGAAAACATGAGGAAATACCCAAGACATATAAATATTGTTGTACGTGACAAATGGTCAATGTCGAAATGTAAAATATTCATCAATAAAGGCACAAGTCGGTCACCATTTCTGTTAGAATTTAATATTTGCTGCTATTATTTAATATACTATCAGCGTTTTTTTCCTGGATTTTACTTGATTTCCCTAATTTCCCTATTAAATACTTTACCCATTTACATTATTTAGTGTTAACAACTAGGAAATTATATAGGTCATTACATTATACTATAACTGCTATTATTTACCAGAAACTCATTTCAAAGTATCTATTTTTCTGAAAGCATCCAAAATTAATATCATAAGACAATCTGTATTCTCATACTTTATTTGTTGATGTTATTTAACAAATACTTTTATAGCAATGCAATAAAACATGGTCTGATTCTGATCTTTGGATAAGTATTCCCAAATCTCACTGAATTTGAATTTCCGTTAGGTATTTAATATAAAAAGGTTTTTGAAAAATCAGTTTCTGGTAAGTTAAATGTTGGGATCTTTCCTCATTCGTCGCTGCCAGCAGTGGCATGAAGTGGCCACTTGGTGGCACGATGGTAGTGAGGCAAGATTTTGTTTAATTTGTTCTTAGCGTGAGGGCTAGACTTAGTTTAGGGTTAGTATTAGTGTTTAGGGTTAGGGTTGAGGGTTAGGGTAGTGGCAGATGATTTACATAGTAAAATACTGATGCGCACAGTGACGCTTATCGTCTGCCACTACCCTAACCCTGAACTGAACCCTAACTCTAAAAATAACCCCTGACCCAAAGTCTATCCCTAAACCTAACCCAGACAACAAATTGAACAAAGATTTGGTGCAACAGCATTGCGCCACCTATTGGCCTCTGCACGCCACTACTGTGGGGACAAAACAGAACCAGTCCGAAATTTGCATTTAAATTTTGAAATGGTCGTAACAGTATTCCTTTAACTTTACATTGTCTTGTGTAATTCCATCATTTTCTTAATGTGCATAAACATGCAAAAACACAATTTACCCATTAATAATGGTGAGTCAAAGCATCAACTCTCAATAATTAAATGATAGCTCTGAGCACTGGTAGGTTAACCCAATGCAATAATTAAATAACTGCTGATAAATAATATAATGTTTATATTATATCCATATGTGCTTTTTATGATGTATCAACATTATAATGAGTATTAATGTTCTAATTTTATTTCAGTAGATGCTTGAAAAGGTCAATGGACCAAACCAACCAATTTCCCCTAAATTCATATTTTTTCCCTGCTAATGGTTCCCTCCGTGCCTGTATTGAATGTATTACCTAGTATGTGAAAGATTTATACATTTATTTAACATAGAAATAAGAAGAACATTGCCCAATTATATTTAACGGTAATGTCCCAAATTAATAACAAGTAAGGTTATTTCTGGTTAACATAAGATAATATAATGCTTTCAGAAATAAATAATATTTGTTAACTCACTGGTGCTCAAACAAGGGCTTCCTTGGAAGATTTCCTTTTCTTGGCCTATGATAAATGAAGTTGAGAAACATTGATAAAGGACAACTGTGGTTAATGTTTTTTTTTTTCTATATGGGCTTTTGAATAACTAAACTTGATAAATGGAGATAATATTTTTGGAAAGTAAAAAATAACAAAAATAAATAAATCTTTCACATTTTTAACTTCTGTATGCAACTGCTGGGTTCCATATTCTCGTATGACCTCATCCTGCCTGTTACTTCCTTAATATCAGTTTTCCATTAATCCTTTTGACAACAATATTGGCAGTTGTAGCTGATATATTCCAATTGTGCAAATAGAAACTTTCTATGCATCCCCATTCTCCTCCCACCTCAGAGAGCATAATTACATATAAGCTGTCCCAATTTTTTTTGCTTCCAAAAATATTTTGCCAATTTTTAGGTGTAGTACTTAAAAAAGATGATATAGAAAATAATTAACTACAATGGTCACTTCAAATGGTAATTTTATGTTGCATGCGTGTCTTTCAAATCTCATATGTCTGTCTTCCATAAAGTGTGTGATTAATACCCAAATTGTTCTTTTTTTGTTTTTCTTCCCTTTTCCCTTTTTGTAGAAATTATTGAGCCTTCTGCCACTAGTCCTGTCACGAGTTCAGGTCAGTATCCACATACAGTCACAAAGTATGTTTGGGTACTCTCTTCTCTCATCACTGTCATGTGAAGCAGTTTATTCCATACATGAGTCTTGATGTGTCTGTGTGTCACTGTCGATTTTTGTTTGAGTTTTATACATTGCCTGGAAAAATAGTAAAAAATGGTGGAGGGTTTCCAAAGTGTTCATTAAACAGTCTTGACCCAAAACTGGCCAAATTCAGCGCTTGAGGGTTGGAGACAGCAAATTCCTGTGTAAGTAAATAAATAGGAATAAGCCACTGATTGACATACATGAGCTTAAAAACAATACAGTGGCACCTTGGTTCTAAATCTCCTCAGAACTTAACATTATGATACTCAACCTTTCTGGATGAGCAAAAAACCTTGGCACTAATTGGGCTACCTTGGCCCAAACCAATTTACATTACTCCTATTGGAGTTGGGTACTCAATCTTTTTGGTACTCAACCTGCCGTCCAGAATGGATTACGTTTGAGAACCGAGGTACCACTGTATCATGAACACAGCACATTAAGGGCGCTCAAGGACTTAGGTCAGACTGAGGCTATGTAATGCTATAGGCTGTTAGGAACCTTTACTAGTATTTTTTTTTTTTGTCTTTACTTATCATTTAAATAATCTCGTTTAAAACAAACAAACATAGAAATAGAAACAATTGAATTTATGCATCCCCTGTTCTGTACCTAACCATTCCAGAAATGATATATAAAGTGTGTTGTATCTGGTTAAACTCAATACATAAAACTCTATTTCTTATTTATATGTTCTAGTCATTCTTAAATTGCAATTATTGATTTTTCAGCGTCTTTTGAATGGCATCAATATGTACTAAAACTGCCAAAAAAAAAACCCCAAAAAACTACATGGAAATAAAGAGAAAACATACAGAATCTTCACAAATGCTGAGATTATATTTTTTAATTGTATTGAGAAATTCATTAAAGTAATTTTTATTGGTAAAGATAATAATTGTAATAAATTGTTTTCTTTAAATGCATTCCAGGTTGGCATTCCCAAACTGATTTAAATGAATACAATGTATTTTTATTTCATAAATATAATACATAACTTATAGGGATCTTGTGCTAAATGTTACCATATTGTTAAGGACGCAGCTGACTTCAGTGATGATGGTACTTGGGCATTTACAGCAGTGCAGCAGTCAGAGTTCTTATTTTCTTTTTCAATTTATATAGCTTTTCCATAATTTCATTTAATAATTGTGATTCCTATTAATTAATAGACGCTCTTGCTCATCATATATTACAAACCAACAAAACTACAGTCCAGCTTTCAAATGTTACTGTCTGCTTGTTTGAGAGTTCTTGTGATTGTCTACACTTCAGCTGAAACTGTGCAAATATTATTTTGTCTTGATGAACAGCAGAGTAAATAGTTATGCGTCTGTCACTTTCTAGATTTTAGATCTCTGATTAAGAACAGGGCTTTCCTTACTTTGTATTTGTTGCTTTCTTTGAATGATGCTATTTGTTGCATTCTGATTCCCCCGGTACATAAAATGCATTGTCAAAGTATTGACTGTTTAATCCATTGTATAATCAACATGTGATCGTGGATAATTATGTTATTTGTGAAGTTAACAGCAATTTGCAGTTATTATTGATCGGCCTTTGTCATTATCATAATTGAAAGATATTCACTCATGTTACAAGTATAAATTAAACTATATGATATATTGCAGTCTTTATGTGTTCATTCTTAAGTTATGTATATAAAAACATATTGGATAAAACACAAGAAGTGCATAATAATTGGGCTTCATTTCTGGGTTTATAAAATAATGAGAGTCAAATATTTGTAATATTTAATATTTTTAATATCTTTAATTGTAATTTAGTAGTGGTTAGTGCTGCAGTTTAACTACTCACACTTGGGCCATGAATTGAAACTTCAACACTTGGGCCATGAATTGTCGCTTCAACACTTGGGCAATGAGTTGATGCTTCAACACTTGGGTCATAAATTTAAACTTCAACACTTGGGCCATGATTTGATGCTTCAACACTTGGGCCATGAATTTAAACTTCAACACTTGGGCCATGATTTAATGCTTCAACATTTGGGCCATGAATTTAAAATTCAACACTTGGGCCATGAATTGATGCTTCAACACTTGGGCCATGAATTTAAACTTCAACACTTGGGCCATGATTTGATGCTTCAACATTTGGGCCATGAATTTAAAATTCAACACTTGGGCCATGAATTGATGCTTCAACACTTGGGCCATGAATTTAAAACTTCAACACTTGGGCCATGATTTGATGCTTCAACACTTGGGCCATGAATTTAAACTTCAACACTTGGGCCATGAATTGATGCTTCAACACTTGGACCATGAATTGATGCTTTAAAACTTGGGACATGAATTGAAACTTCAACACTTGGGCCATGAGTTGATGCTTCAACACTTGGGCCATGAATTGATGCTTCCACACTTGGGCCATGATTTGATACTTCAACACTTGGGCCATGAGTTGATGCTTCAACACTTGGGCCATGAATTTATGCTTCAACACTTGGACCATGAGTCCCTTCTTTAACACTTGGGCCATGAGTTGATACTTCAACACTTGGGCCATGAGTTGATACTTCAACACTTGGGCCATGAGTTGATACTTCAACACTTGGGCCATGAATTGATGCTTCAACACTTGGGCCATGAGTTGATGCTTCAACACTTGGACCATGAATTTATGCTTCAACACTTGGACCATGAGTCCCTTCTTCAACACTTGGGCCATGAGCTGATACTTCAACACTTGGGCCATGTATTGATGCTTCAGCACTTGGACCATAAGTCCCTTCTTCAACACTTGGGCCATGAGTTGATACTTCAACACTTGGGCTATGAGTTGATGCTTCAACTCTTGGACCATGAGTCCCTTTTTCAACACTTGGGCCATGAGTTGATACTTCAACACTTGGGCCATGAGTTGATGCCTCAACACTTGGGCCATGAATTGATGCTTCAGCACTGATACAGTGAGTAATGATGTCAATTTTTCAAGCTGTCAACGATTCTTTTAGGGTTGAGTAAGCCAGAATGCAGCAACCTCTAGCAGTTTTCTTTCCAAAACTGAGGACCAACTGAACCATTCTTCATAGATGAGAAACAAATGTAGTAAAACGTTCTTCTCCATTGTCTTTCCAGAACTTATAAAATCACATACATTACATCTTTAAGTGACTTGACACTTGAAGAAAACACATTGGAGGATTTTGTATGCTCTAATGCTCAGAATCTCATTTATGAAGATTTTTTTCAGTCGGTCCTTTTACAGACATCACAAACTTTCTTTTTTCTGGACCAAAATGGCACTTCTGTGCTACAAACACTGGGGAAATTGCTACGCGTTTCACACCATTAATCAGCACTCCTTTAACTATTTTTTATATGTGCGACTGAAAGAATGAACTAGTAAATACTTTATTTTATTACCTATTTTCTTGTTTTTTTGTATGTTTTTACTTTTATTGATTCTGAGGGAATATTGGGAACTACCTTGAGGAACTTGGTTTTAAGAGATATTCCTGGGAGCTCGTTGGATATGCACATTTATTTTTACTGTTATGGTTGCTAATACACTGCAATAAAAAGCTAGGCGAAACAAATGCAAATTATGTGTACCACCATAAACTATTTTCAAACTGAAAGATCTCAACATTAGACAGTACAAATGTATTTATTCCTTATCTCACCAATCTTTCTTCTAGCAAAAAAATCTGTGAAACATTTTGCGAGATCCTCATCTGATACAACACGCTCTTCAGGTATAAACTGACCTCTTTTTGTGACTTCATCTTAATTGAAATGACAATTAGATGCTAAGACTCAATAATGAAATGTCATCCGTCACATCATTAAGCTGTATTTTTTAATTCCGTATAGCAGAATCATCTGTGTTTTTTGGAAGTTTATTTGCCTGTAACAACTATTTACTTGATGGATATTAGTGCCGCAGTAAAGCTCCCAACAGGTGTTATGAAAAAGTGACAAGACTGCATTGGTTTTAATGACCACATACCGAGTAAATCCTATCAAGAAAACATAAAATAGATAGCTTAATACATTACATGAAGAGCTTACTCTTCCCTACATCTTTTCAGTAATTCTTAAATTTCTTCATTGTTTATATGACATTAAAATGAACACTATTGAATCTCCTTTTCAAATAGATAAAGGAATATCTTAAATTTGCCCCAAAAAGGAAGTCAAAAGAGAAACAAAAATGTCCATTTTTCTTTAAAATGAGAATCCCATGTTGACTTATGAGCCAGTCATGGAGGATTATATATCAAAATATCCCAATAATTGCTGATTTCATATTTACAAGCTATTGTAATATCCTTGTTTTTTTTGTAGTTTTTACCATATGTAATTTTCTTCGTTTTTTTTTATATTTATTGTTGGATTGGCATGGAAATCTAAATAAATCTTGCACAATGAGAGTGTCAAAATATTATTATCACTATAAGTTTTACATGTACATTTTTATAAAATATGTTTTTGATTTATAATAGAGGTCTTTTATTGAAGTTTTTCATGTATTCATAGCTTTTTGAGATATTAGCTATTACAAAAATTGTTTTCATGGTGTGAATCTACAAAGGAGAATAGAGGCTAGGACATTGTTGCAGAAGATCTTGTTTCACTGATGTTTTTTTCAGCTAACAGCTTTTCACTTAGTGTGAACATTGCCTTCTGTTAAAATACCATTATTATTTTTAGTAATATTGCATTATCATTGACTTCAATTTGAAATTACACTGTTATGGTCTTCATTTGTTGGTAATATCCCAAGGTTCTATTTATATATGTACTTAGATCAGCAATATATCCTAAAAACGTACCAAAATGTCATATGCACCAACTGTGGAGATAGAGATCCAGTTGTGCTTTCAGACAGAGGACATCGTGCCAATTAAACTGTGATATATGCCAAAAGGGTAATCAGAAAGCTTAGGCCTCCTACCTCCTCACTTTAAGGGTGATGACACTCCAAATACAGTTCATAGACAATAATAAAATTTTTGACAGAACTCTAAATATACAATGGAAGTAGCTTCACAGACTTCACAGGTGTTGGATTTAGACCTACATGGAGGAACTCCAAAGTACCATCATTTATGAGACATAGGGCCCTAATGTTATAAAAATATATTGTAGAGCAACATGAAACTTACTTTGAACTTGCAGTTACATTTATTACTAGGAAAGATCACGTAATAAAGATCAAGTACGGTCTGTGTTTGTATTCATAAAGAAAGTCATCCCTGACATGAGACACACAAAGAAGACTTTTGTGGATTTGTAAATTCAACCGACTGAATCATTTTGTGTAATAGAAGGCTGTGGAGAGATTCCAAAACATGCAAATGCAATGGCGATTTTCTTTAAAAAAATATTGTTCAGGTGAGGAGGGATGGAAAAAGCAATAGAGATATGTTTTTTTCTATATTTTAAAAATGAAAAAAGATTTTTGTAATGGATAATCAGTTGAAATCATTAGAGCTCAACAGCCGGTCCTTGGACCAGTGCTGGTCCCTGAAACTTTATCTGTCTGTCCTCAGGGAACAAAATGGATGAGGAGAACACTTTAATCTTAAACAACCAATATTCATAGATATAGACATAATATCAATGAGAATATTTCCAGTTAAAATATACTCTATTCAATATAACTAGATGAAATTTAGCATGTCACATATTTTATCACCCTGTTAAGGTTTTGTATCTCGAAGGTGGTCCCAAAGAGTATTAGATGCTCAAAAAAATTTAGAGCCACTTTAGAGGTCTCAGGCTTATATTTTTGATGCAAAACTTGATTCTTGTTTTCAAACAACAACCATGGTTCACAATGGGAGTCAGAACATTGCACACCATGTTCAGCACTATGGACAGCTCCTTCCACTTTTCAACCCGAGAGGACTACGGTGTTCGGAATTGTAAGAGTACATGTTTATATATAGGGACATATATTACATTTATAATGTCATATTCAATAATTGATGTGTTACAAACAGATTGGTAATAAACTGATAATCAAACCAATCCATTTTTCAATGAAGAATGCCTCTGGAGAACTGGGTAGCAAAATATATTGTTTAATCTACATACTCATAAAGTAAAGGCTATAATTTAGATTCTAGTTTTTAATAGAGAACTGATAGTCGTGGCCAAAGCACTTATAGCCCTTATTGTGAAGATCAATGTATCCAGGCCTGGACTGAATATGTTAATGTTAGATTGGGCAAGACATCTTGATGTTGAAGTCAGCGAGCACTGTAATTGTAAAGATATATATGTACTGTTTATACTGTTACTCTATATTATGTATGTGGTTATTCCAGAAAGGGGGAACATGACTTGTAAAACTGACTGTTGCAGAGCAGGTGGTGCCGTACACCTGGGATGTTCTGTTGGATATGGGCACATGTGTTCCCAAGGCAACTGAGAATGCACATTGGCCTGATTGGTGGTTACTAAATGTTCCATCTCACACATAGGCATGTCTTGATTGGCTAATCAAGAATGCACATTGTAGGCATTGGCTGCTCATAACTAGGGACAGGGTATAAATATGTGGGATTTGAATTAATAAAAGTCAGTTATAGTTTTCACATAAACAATGTGTGGGGCTCTTTACTGTGTGCCTGTACCCTGAGTGGGGAGGAATCCATTAGTATCCTGCCTGCATCATCTTCTATACATATTTTTGGACATTGTTCCTATACTGAAGTCATCTTTTGTGCCAAAGGTAACAAGACCTACACGGCCCTGCTGGGGTAGGTTTGAACCAGGTTCTTATCAAGCCCCATTGAAGAAGCATGTCTTGACACTGAATAACCAAACCATCCTATTTCTTTTTTTTATGTTACCTTTTACACACTAAACAAAAATTCTATATAAGCTTATTCAAACTCCTAGAAATAATGTGTGATCTTGTTGTTATCCTGCACTTTAATTATTGGCAATGTTGTTAATCGAATGTTCATTTTATATTTGATATTTGTAATTGCATGTGTTCAGTATAAAAAGTACCGACTAGTTTTTAGTCAAAGAAAAAAACTCCTTTTGAAAGCAAATCTGAAGAATACGAAATGTCTTCAAGGTTGGCGGTCTAAAAGGTGTGGAGTTTTAAAAGCATTATAGAGAATGTACAAACGTTTATCCTTTTTCCGATTTTTATGTGCTATTTAACTCTCTACTTATTTCTAAAATTAGCAGCATATTTTATTCATGTATGGATGATTTGATTTTTTAGTACTATGAACAATTCAAATGCTGTCAGTTCATTGTATTTGTAGATCAGTGAACCCCAAAAAGTACCTCTAGCTCTAGGTGTAGATCACTATCAATCAATGGATTTCTAAGTGGTGGCTGTGAATGATAGCTGACACTTAGTGAGATGATAGATCTTGTAAGGATGACTCCTGAGTACAGATCTCTTTCACTATAGTCTTGGCAAGCTTGTTCTAGGGCCAAACTATACAGAATATAGTGCTTCAACTGCACCTAAGGATTCTGGATAGTGACATGCAAATGAGCATCACAATATATCACATTTTACTCTATCCATTTAGATCCCTTTGATATATGCACATTAGGAAACATTTGGAATGTAGATTTGCGGAGAAGTCACATTTTTAATCCTATGTGGGACTAATCACTGGGTTAGAAGACAGCTATTTGTCATTTATGGGACTCAGGACAGCTAGTTTAATATTGGTCTACTTTCTATTGGTTTACAATTCGTACTTTACAAACACTTTTCTTCCCATTTACCTTAGACCTTAGGTAATCCATTTAGTCCATCTAATTGGTAGCTGCAGCTTTCAGTTACTGCTGTGCTTCCAGATAAAGTGGTATTGTAAAGTGATGTAATTAGCAATGGCATTAAAAATATATATGGTAGTAGGATTCAATGTGGCAATGTATCTACACATTTCAGAAGAAGCCCTATAGAGGATGAACCACGTTGCAATGCTACCACACCTGAAAGTACAAAGTGAACCAAAAACTGCAGCTACTAGCTACCAACCTAATGGACTAATGGATTACCTAAGGACTACAGTAAATTTCAATTGCACAAAAGATTGCTTCGTAATATTATCTTCAGACCTTTAAGACCAATCCGAACTACAGCAGTCTCTCAGTTATCTGGCGCCCTTGGTTACTATTAAAATAGGCCTAGATTAGATGCACATACTCTGCTAAGTATATGTGTCAGTGAGGGCTGTTCTAGCAGCAGCAGCTTTCACTCCTCACTTACACACAGGTACATTTGGCTGGAAGGTGCGGTGCTGACCCCGGAGAATGTAACGCCAACACTGCCCTGGCTCAGTCACTCATGTCAGTCTCCTTCCAGGCATATATTGTTCTATATGTTTGAATACTAAGGAGCTGCACTTATCTAGTACCTCACTTCTACCTAGCTCACTGTTACCTATCTAATTGTACTTTTCTAGCCAGCCTACACAATATGTGTCTGTTTCTTGAAATGCTTAGGAAACACTTTCTGTAACATGTTAAAGATGGATGGAATTTCCAAAATGATATGATATTTCATAGTAGTCAGTTACCATCCGTATTAAATAACCATCTTCCTAGCTGGTGGTCTAAAAATACAGAAGCTGATGAGCAAATGAATATATTTAATATACAAATGAACAAATTGCTCCAGAGAATTAATAAGTAATGTTCAGTCCAATATCCAATCAATTTTAAAAGACATTTGATATTCTAAGAGCTGAATATGGTTCAAATGACTAAATTAGCATTTTATGGTAATACAATCTATCATTACAAGTCAAATATAGCTTTTCATGTAGCAGGCAAAGTAACGAATGTGACCTAGTTTTTATTCATTTACAGGCTCCACGTTTAGTGATCAGGTTGCTTATCTAAAATTAACATATTAAAGCTGCCAGTTAAATACAAACCCCAAAATAATAGATATTAATTTCATTTTTCATGTAACCTAGAATAAGATGTTTTTTTTTCCCTGAGCAGCTACTGTGCAGTGTGTGATTTATTCATCAGCTCTTTAATTGCTACTCTGTATAAACTTCAGCTTTTAAGGCATTTATACCATTTGATGTGCTCCAATATGCCATATGCTCATTTCTAAAAATCTGTTTCTTTACTTCTTGTATTCAAACGGTTTTGTCCCCCAAAGGGGTTTTGTCTCCATTTAATTTATTTTAGAGCAAAGTTTTTGTTTGGCCTTTTCTTCCCATTATCATTAAAATGTGTTTATTGTTAGGGTTTTAATTCACATTTTGGCTTATTAAAATTGGATAATTTCCTTGGATGTATAAAGATGTTGACTTGCAAGCTGTTCAAGTGTTAAAGATTATTTTAGTTTGATACACAAGGAGCCAGCAAACACAATATAGTATACTGTAATGTTAGTGTAGTGGATATATGGGATTGCCTTCCTGTAGAATGTTGTTGTTTAATTGTTCAGTTGTTTCTGACTCTCTGTGACCCTATCTACCGCAGCACACCAGGCACATCTATGTTTTCTTGGCAAAGATACTGGAGTGAGTTGCCAATTCCTTATACAGTGGACTGAGATTTGTATGCCCTCTCTTCTATGAACAGTCCATCTTGGGTGACCCTAGATGGTAATGCTCACAGCTTCATTGAAATACACAAGCCCCTTCACCATGACAAGGTAGCGATCCAGAAAGGGAATCAGTATAATAGTTCTGGACCAAGAACGAAGTGAGGTGAGCCGTCGATCGTGCAGGACTTAGGCTGCAATGAGCGCCAAATGTGCTCATTGCACTGCGAGCCTTGCAAAGCGAGGCGATCAGTTGAGGCACGCCGGACTTAGGCTGCAATGAGCGCCAAAAGCTTTCGCCCGCTCATTGCAGGTCTCGCGCTGAATGCCACAGGCATTCATTCGCCGGTAGCGCAAGCAGGACTTACATACAACCCATAGGACTTAGGACTTAGCACTGTTCTCCTTGCAAAAATACGACTTTAACGGCCGAACCATGGAACTCGAAAGACCTGAAAATAACAACAAATGTGCCTCAAATTAACTTACACACTCACACATAGCACAGTGTGAGAGCCAGGGAGCCTGTGAGTGCGGTTGCAAGTTAATTTGAGCCATATTTGCCATATTTATCACAATCAAAAAATTCCTAAGCAAGAAAAAAAATGGCTGCCGAAGAAACGCAGCACGACGAAAACGAGAGGGCATAAAAAGGAGCTCTAACCAGTAACACTTAACGCAAGCCAGTAACACTTAATCCAAGCCACTAAACTAACATTTACCACAACACAGTAACACTTAACCCAAGGCAGTAACACAACCCATGACACTAACACTCAAGCACGACTCCTATAAAGTACACAGGGTGAGAGGCATGCAATGATAGCCTTTGGCGCTCATTGCAAGCCCGGCGTGCCTGCGTCGCTTAGTGGTGCTCAGAGGGCCCATTGCATTGCATTGTGTGACAAACAGCATTGCCAGGCTTACAATTTTAAACCTGTCATTTGTGACGGGCAATTTCCTAGTAAGATTAATAAATATGGGTTAATCCCTATTCTTTTTGCAGTATGCCCACCGACTTAAAGAACCTCTGAGGTTTAAGAAAAGTGGGGTTTTTTGGGTGTATGTAACATACTAATAACATTAAGAACATTAAATAGCTTTTATTTTACATACTATAAAGGAAGAAATCTTTCCTTTCCAGTGCATGATTGGACAGTTTGAAGTGCGACCATTTGTATGGGCCCTCCAGTTTGGGCATTTTAGAGTCAACGATTTTAGAGACACCAAGATTTTTTTTATTGAATGCAACTATTGTGGAAGAAAGTCATTGGGGGAGAATGACTCTATTAAGGAATTAATTTGGGAGGACCACGTAGGGCCATTGCTAGGAATGAGAGGGAGGGGCAATAGCTACATCTATATGATTGATCTATCAGTATATATGTGTAACATATTTCAAGCAGTTGAAGTGTTACCTCTATTGTTGTTGTTTAGTCGTTCAGTCATGTTCAACTTTCCATGACTCGGTGGACCACATCATGCCAGTAATCTCTATAGTTATGTCTCTGGTTATACTCGTCCATAAGATTATCATGGCAAAGATACTGGAGTAGCTTAACAGTTCCTTCTAATGTAATCTGCAATTTGTCTGACCTTTCTGCTATGACCTACCCATCTTGGGTGACCCTACATTGTATAACTCACAGCTTCATTGAGGTACACAAGCCCCTTTAGCATGGCAAGGTCTTGATCCAGCAGTGGATTTCCACTATAATGTCCCTTTAATTAAAGTGAAATACACCAACATTATAGAAGCAAAATTAATGTATAGGTTTCAATTGGCTTGGTTGAACAATAGCACTTGACATGAAGCTGAGTGGTAGAGGATTTATGGGTAATTTGTATACTTCACAGATACATGGCCTATCCTTCTAGGGGAAATGGTAGAAAACAGTACAGTAAAGGAAGTATTAGCCTATATTATAGGTTAAAGACTATGCGGATTGGACATCACAGTTATGGTAGGATAATAATTTACCAATACAAATGTGAATATTTGTAATTGAAAGATGTTAAAAAATGCAGTTTAGTATTAGAAAAATAACTTTGAATTTACTATATTTTGATCCTCCCACCAGTCTGGTCAGTATCTAATTAGTTTATGATCAATGGCTTCCTTTTGAATATGTCTTCAGAGTTATCAGTCTGTAACCAGCCAGTCTGTACTGATACCTCAGAAGCCATATGCAGAAGGAAACCATTAATCCATGGAGCCATTCATCAGTCATGAGCTAATTAGATAGTAACCAACCTGGTGGGAGGATCTCTTGAGCTTAGTGGCCGAAAATGTAGTAAAAGTCAACAGCCTTTTAAATTGCAATTCGGCCAATTGATTAGGGCTCTATATAAGCACATAGCTTTTTTTTTTTTTACAGAAGTTTTTAGTTAGTGAACTTCTATCCAAAAACAAGGTCTTCACTAAACTTCTGTAAAAAAAATAAATACTATGTGCTTAAATAGAGCCCTAATCAATTGGCCAAATTGCAATTTAATAAGGCTGATAATCTGTACTACCATTATTAAATAGCATAAAATAAAATAAATTCCAATTACAAATATATATAAATAAAAAAATAATTTTATTATCCTTGCATAATTTAGATATTTTGTGTGGCCCTTTAAGCCTATACATTTTAGGAAGATGGGAGAATTGTGACAGTAGATCATATTATTGGTTCTTATGTATGGTTCAAATATGGCAACCAACTTATTTATAATGCAAGCCAAGAGTGCGGTGGACAACAGGTGGCCCGGGGGCCACATGCATCCCTCAGGCACTTTCCATGATGCCTCTAGCCTGTTTGTTGGAGTGGGAGACCATACCTCCCTTTCACAAAACACAATTCATTAAATTTCTAGCAACAAGTACCATATCGTGGTCCTCATTCAATTTGAAATGTGTCAATTGAATAGGGCTCTATATAAGCACATAACATATTTTTTTGACAGAAGTTTTTAGTTAGTGAAAACCTTGGTTTTGGATAGAGGTTCAGTAACTAAAATGTTTGTATACATTTTTTTGTATGTGCTTATATAGAGCCCTATTCAATTGAGCAACTCGGAATTGAATGAGGCTCTGTGTGTCTAAATACTTCTCCTCATTACCTTCACCTCTATCCTACAGTGATTTCATGAAGCCCATTTAAGGACCACATATGAAGTCTTTCAAGTGAAATCGACTGTCACTGGTCTAAACTGACCCATCAAATGGAAGTGTAACAGTGTATAGATAATATCATCTATTGACAGGGTTAATACAGAGATGTTGGGAGCTTTCGGTAACTCTGAAAAAAGATGACAGTTTGAAATACAGACTTCCACTGAATTGACGTTGAACCCGACATTTTTTTTTCTTCCTTAAGTGAAATTCTGAAATAATCAGTTGAGTAGTGAATATATCTTTTAATTCCTATACTATCTCCTGTAATTAGCTTGGCAGAATACCTTGATTATGTCTTCTGCAGCGCTATGCATGACCCAGAGACTAGTAATGAGGCTAGGTTGTGTATAATTGCTTTGTATAGCTTTGCTGGAAGTTTGCCATATCGGGCTGATTTACTGACTTCACTGACTACATTATTTCGCCCAGCATGGAAACTTCTTTCAGTAAAAGAAAAAAGAATAAAAGATATTTTTCTGAATACCTATTTTAACCTGACTAGTACAATAGGAACATGTCTCATTAAGTGTAGTTAAAATAAACCTTCCGATTAAGTCAGTAGCTTCATTAATTAGTAGCATATTTCAGTGTATATATGTCTATTTGTTTTATTGATGATCATGTATGTTTAAAGGGACACTATAAACCCAACAGAAAGTTGATTTCATACTAAAAAATATTACAACTGCATATACATGGTGCATACTTGCTTTCTTTAGTAAATCATTTCTGAAATATATCAGAAAATAGTAGCACCTTTGCTCCTTTATGAAAAAAAAAACAATTCAAATTTGTATTGTGTGCATCCAATAATAAATAAAAGGATAATGATAATATTAATAATATTTAATGATCAGGATACAATATAATATAATATTTATTGATCAGGATGGGGCCCATTTACCTTAATGGTTTTAATACCCCCAAAAATGCACTTTTTGTTTGAGTCTTAGCTACACACAATAAGCACGTGAGTCCCAAGTATGTCCTTGGATTTGGTTCCTCCATGACAGAGCAGAGAGCGAAACGCGTTGGATGGCATGGCCTAGTGACACCAGCAGATATGCAACCTGGACTGGTCAAAGTACACGCTTACTAGTGGATGGACCAAATAAGCTGTTTATGATAGTCTTAGAGGTAGATTCTTTTGAAATCGTAGATGCTGTGTATTGTTTTATATGCGATTCCTGAAATATTCAGCATTGTTTAAAGGCTTTATTATTTATTTTTAAAATTTAAGAATATGTTGCCTATTCTAAAGTGTAGTTCTTCAAAAAAGTAAATTTAAAAAATATGACTATAGTGGTCCTTTAATATATTAGCTGATGTACATGATTTTCCTTAAGGGAGGCAGGCACTAATCTTTGGTTGCAGATAAGATTTCCATTCAGGCTAACAGAAAGAATTCAAGCTTTCAAAAGAAATCTTATAAAAATCTTACATCCCTAACAGGCAGACAGTGACAAGAAGCTCACTCCCAGTGGACATTAGTTTACAGCTGTGTATAGTAGCACCTCTCTTGATGGAGAGAAGACAGGAGGAAGTTCCAAATAGTAATATTCCTTTATTCTGGGTGCTACTTAAGGTGCATGATGACACCTCTCTTGAAGGAGAGAAGGCAGGTGGAGGTCCCCAAATGGTAACATTCATGCATTTTGAGTGCTACTTAGTGTGAATGATGGCACCTCTCCTAAATCCTTTAGATTGTAAGTTTGCAAGTTTTTAATCTTGCGAGGTGCTTTGGGAAAAGCACTATGGACAGTGGATTCTAAGCTTAAAGATAGGGCCCTCCGTCCTTTGCAACAGGATAATACCTCTATTGCCTTGAACTTACCCATGTATAGCACTACGGAATATGTTGGCTTTACAAATAAACAATAATAATAATAATATTATTAATAACGATAATTATAAAAGGAGAGAAGACAGGAGGAGGTTCCAAATGGTAACAATCATTTATTCAAGCTGCAAATTAGTGTTCATGATGGCACCTCTCTTGAAGGAGAAAAGACAGGAGGAGGTTTCAAATGGTAACACTCATTTATTTTGGGTCTAGTTAGTGTGCATGATGGCACCTCTCTTGAAGGAGAGAAGACAGGAGAAGGTTCCAAATGGTAACCATCATTTATTCCAGGTCTAGTTAGTGTGCATGATGGCACCTCTCTTGAAGGAGAGAAGACAGGAGGAGCTTCCAAATGGTAACACTCATTTATTTTGGGTCTAGTTAGTGTGCATGATGGCACCTCTCTTGAAGGAGAGAAGACAGGAGAAGGTTCCAAATGGAAACCATCATTAATTCCAGGTGTAGTTAGTGTGCATGATGACACCTCTCTTGAAAGAGAGAAGGCAGGAGGAGGTTCCAAATGGTAACACTCATTTATTCGGGGTGTAGTTAGTGTGCATGATGGCGCCTCTTGAAGGAGAGAAGACAGGAAGAGGTTCCAAATGGTAACCATCATTTATTCCGGGTGTAGTTAGTGTGCATGATGGCGCCTCTCTTGTAGGAGAGAAGGCAGGAAGAGGTTCCAAATGGTAACCATCATTAATTCCAGGTGTAGTTAGTGTGCATGATGGCACCTCTCTTGAAGGATAGAAGACAGGAGGAGGTTCCAAATGGTAACCATCATTTATTCCGGGTGTTGTTAGTGTGCATGATGGCACCTCTTGAAGGAGAGAAGACAGGAGGAGGTTCCAAATGGTAACCATCATTTATTCCGGGTGTAGTTAGTGTGCATGATGGCGCCTCTCTTGTAGGAGAGAAGGCAGGAAGAGGTTCCAAATGGTAACCATCATTAATTCCAGGTGTAGTTAGTGTGCATGATGGCACCTCTCTTGAAGGATAGAAGACAGGAGGAGGTTCCAAATGGTAACACTCATTTATTCAGGGTGTAGTTACTGTGCATGACGGCACCTCTTGAAGGAGAGAAGATAGGAAGAGGTTCTAAATGGTAACCATCATTTATTCCGAATGCTACTTAGTGTACATTTTATATCATCATTTCACTGAGAAAGATAAAAAACAATCAATCTAGTTAAACATTTATATAAAACCAAAAACATACATAAAAGTCCCTTTAAATTATTCTGGTTTCTATTTAAAGTGTTAAAATATATTCAGCTCCATGTTGCTTTTCTGAACCTTTGTGACAATCTTTTTATTTTATTCTTAGTTTTTCTAAATTGTTTACCTGTTTGACCAGGGTTGACCTTCTTCCAATCCATTATGTTTCCAGACAGAGTATTAAAAATGAACCTTTTTATGTTTCAAATGGCTAGACACCAGTCTATTTGTCCATGGTTGCTATAGCAACAGTGCCAAGACATAACGCACTAGACTAGTCACACAAGGTCTGTACATTACCTTTAACTGTTCTTTTTTGACATGCAGCAAATTGATAGATTAAATTATGGATTGTAGAAGTCTAGAAAGTAAAGGGGGTTTTGGGGTGTAATTTAGACTCAGACCTTGTGCTTTTAAGGATATATCATGGTCCCTAGAGAATATCTCATGATCCTACATGATTGCTTTGCACTGCATTTGACTATTATTCTTTTTTTTTTTGTTGCTGTGTTGTGTTTTCTTCTTTTTTTTCTCCAAATGATGCCAACCGAGCACAATTAACTGATTGAAATATGTCAGCCAGTGAGTAATAATATAGATTTATGAGGTATGTGCATTTACCTGTGAGACCTTCATACTATCATGAAAAGAGTGTATGATGTCCCTTTAACAAAATGTTATTATTCTTTACTTGGGTTTTAAGATTGTATTGTGGGTCCTAGACCTCCTCGTGCTTTTATACCCTCTTTATTCAAATGTGTCCTCATCATCTTTGAAGATATGGTACATACTGAGCCATAATACTGCTGTTAAGCCTATTGTATATTAATGGGCCACTGTAGCCCTATTTTTATACTATAAATAAAAATATACTCTTTTATATATATACTCTATTTTTTGAGTATAAATATACTTCATTTGGATATGTCTTTTTGGTTTCTATTGATTAGCATCCTGTGGTAGGAGTAGGCTTTTGAATAAAATTACGTTTTTTTTCCTGAAAACTGTTCTGTTCATCCCTGTACAAACTGCTTTTGGAAAAAAGTTAAGAAATATTTGTCAGTTGTTTTAGGTTCAGCCACTAGAGGGAGCAACTGATTTTGCTATATGAGTCCATGACTAATGTAATACAGTGCATTGACTTCCCCAAGTTATATTGATAAAGACTGACACTGCCCCAATGGTGGGATTAGTATGATTCTATGTACACACTGGTAAGTTTTGTGCCAATATTTAATTTTAATATTATTATTATTATTATTATTATGTATTCATTGTTTATCCAAATTAAAGTTAATTAGAAAGAGGGCATGACTTTGTTCCAAAAGCAATTTGCAGGGGGGGGGGAGCAATACTTTTTCATGCAAACAAAAATGAGTCCTATTCTATTAGAAGCCCACAATTGCCTCTAACCTGTAAATGTGGCTTCAGGTTTTTGTCTCTAAATGTTTAGATGTATTCTATTGACTCAAGTCTCCTCCTTACGCCTAAACTTGTAAACCCTACTTTTTAAGTAGGATTCCAGATGGTGATCATGTAATCTGACAATATTTAAGCAAGCCCGTAATTTACTTTTTAGACACAGCCAACAGTAAATGAGACCGTCATCATGACTTCAGAAAGACATTGAAGTTACACGTAATCTGCAATCGGAGGCTAAGAATTATTGAGAGCCAAAAAGTAACATTTGCTGATGAGGCTTGCAATCAAGCAATCTAGCACTCTATAAAATGCATAAGATCATCTGTTTGAGTCCATGTGGGTTTCATGATACTTATTAACCCCCTTAGTCCCAGGATCAATATCTCACAGAAATAGCATTTAAAAATAATATTTTTTTATTGCATATTTGTGGGTTTGTGACTGTTCTGTAATTAATTATAATGTGTTTCCATACTATCCTGTGCCTTTAAAGTACAGCACTGTGTGTTTAATTGCTGTTACAGCTCTAATAAGTGTTTGATTAATCCCTTGTGAATCCTATTTAGCACCTGTAATATTTTTTTGACAGAAACATGATACTTTTTTCAGTTGTGATTTAGACTTTTTTTGTAAGGTAGCGCAACGGGTCTAAAAGAATATCGATTTTGTGTAACTGTAATTATTTACAGCTTGTAATATTCTAGCTGTGCTAAAACCAATGGAGTTCCAAGGCTGGTTTTGGGTCTTTGGCTGACTAGTAGTGATTGTTGGCAGGGAACTAGTAATCTGATTGTGAGTAGCTAATAGAATATGTGGCAATATTAAGAGTGATTTTAAGTGTGTATACATTTACGAATTGGACAATAGAATAGGGCCTTTGTTAAAACCTATTATGTTGGGATAACAATTTTATGACAATGTATCATTTAGATTCATTCTGTGAAGTAAACCTAAAACATAGATTAAAATTAACAAATAATATAATAAAAGATATAGGCAATTTAAAGGGATATGGAAGTTTACAGGAATATCTGGGTATATAATATACTTGTGTATCTATTACTTTTATAGAAATGCTCATAGGCTCAGTTATTACTGCATAAAATCAAATAGTCCTTGGGCCTCATTCAATTGCGATTTGGCCAATTGAATAGGGCTCTATATAAGCACACATATTTTTTTACAGAAGTTTTTAGTTCTGTCCAAAAGCAAGGTCTTCACCAACTAAAAACTTCTGTAAAAAAACATGCCCTGTGCTTATATAGAGCCTTATTCATTTGGCCAAATCACATTTGAATGAGCCCCCTTGTATGGGTCTGCCCATATACAGATACAGACTCTGGAGTGCTAGACCTGCAGTGTAGTGTCCTAGCCTATCAGAGATCACATCTCAGTAGCACATTGCTGAGATGGTCACTGATTGGTTAGTACAAGACACTGCACTCCAAGTACTACAGAGTCTGCATATACTGCAGTGGGCAGACCCATACAGGGACTATTTTTTTTATTTCAGGCAGTAAAAACAGAGTTTTTAATAAAATAAAGTACAATAAAGTAAGTAGATATATGGGTATATTATAATATTTCTAGTAAAATCCATGAAACTTCCACATCCCTTTAATACAATTTGACCCAAATGGATACAATTATCCTTTAGAGGGGGGACATGACTTTTCAAGAAATTAATCTTTAGCTGTCCCTATGGATTAGCTATGCATATCTGCACAGTCTCTCTAAAAGGCTCGGGTAGCAGCACACGGCATATGTCTAACTCACAAACGATTTCAATCAACTTGAATGGTATGAACAATTATACTTAGACCATATTTGAACTCCCTCCAGTTCTATGAATACTTAATATCACGTACGGCATCCAAGAAAAAAAAATGCTCTTGTATCTTAAGAGCAAATAGCTCAAATTCTGATGAGTTATGAGTTTTTATTGCAAATACAGGCCAGTGGAAATTGCAATCATCTTTTATGAAAAGGATGGGTAGTTTTTATTGTAGGGAAGTAAGGATGCCCTTTGCATTTACTAACTAATATAATAAATGTAAAATTACTAGACTGACATGCTTTATTATTTATGCTTCCAGCCAAATAATGTCCTCATGGTTTCATGGAAACATATATTACAGGCATTTCAAACAAGTGCGCCATATATCTAGTTTATGTGCGTGGCTTATCAGATGCCCTTAGATTTTGGCCAACGCTAGTAATGCATGGAAAGGCTTGGATATATAAAATCACTATTCATCCTGGAAACTGTCAGTTAATAAAAAGTATATTATGTATAGTGTAACAGCTCTGTTGTGTGGCAAAAGAAGAGTTTAAGAAAAATAAAACTGAATAACAATGGTGGGGAGAGTAATATTAAACATGTTAAATGGACAAGCCTCTTCTGGATCGCTACCTTGTTTTGGTGAAGGGGCTTGTGTCCTTCAATGAAGCTGTAAACTATACTATGTAGGGTCACCCGAGATGGGCAGGTCATAGCAAAGAGGTCAGGCAAATGGCAGTCCACTGGAGAAGGAACTGGTAACCTACTGCAGCCAAGAAAAACACTATTCTCAGAGATGTTAAGACATAATTTAGCCCTACCAGAGCTATTATTGTTATTGTTGTTTATTTGTAATTCACCAACATTTTCCGTAGCGTTAAACATGGGTAAGTTCAAGGCTAAAACAATATTAATATTAATACATTGCAAAAAATGGAGGGCCCTGTCTTTGAGCTTGGAATCCATTGGTCATAGTGCTTTCCCCAAAGGACCATGCAAGATTGAAAACTCACAAACTTATAATCTAAAGGAAATTGCAAGTAGGAGAAAGGAGTTCAGTCCTTTCCCTCTTCGTGCACACAAAAGATTGGCAGCAGCAGTGCCATCGACAATTGCTAGATGGCGCTGCCGATTTTCGGAATACTGCTGCACATTGCATATAAGGCGCGCAGAGAGAAGTGGCCATAAGCTATGAAATGCGCACCTGAGGCTCTCGAGGGCCGAGGGCCCGCGCTGAAAAATAATTATAGGCCTTCCCTAAAACTGAACGGCGCCATCTAGCGGCTACTTGCTGGCACTGCAGCTGTCAGTGCTGGCGATTTCTTGCACATACACAACGGGATAGATCCAAGGAGTTATACTGATTTACCTGGCGTGCTGTGGTCCATAGGGTCACTGAGAGTTGGACACACACACATATATATATATATATATATATATATATATATATATATATATATATATTTATATGTATATAAAATCAATTTTCTTACTGTCTCTCCTATTAAATTAAGAGTTGCCTTTTATCCCATTCTTCTGCCCAAAGCAGGAGGCCCATACCCTGCAATAGACCCTGTAATAGGCTCAATGCTCTCACCTGTTGCACCTGCAGTAACTCTGCCCCTTAAATAGACATAGAAATGTAACAGAGGTTATGAAAAGCAACTTTTTAATTTGGATTTTTTTTTTGAACGCATAAAAGATGTAATTTACCAGTTTAAAGTGATATCATAGAGCTATGTATGAAATGATCATTCTCATCCAGTCTAAAATGTCCATAATACTTGACACATCTGATAATATTGTTGAAAACTGATATAAAACCTTCTTATTTTAGCTGGTCAATTCACTTGGACTGTTATTGCTTGGATCCATATGAGTAAATGACATTACTATAACATAATTCAAATATAAAAGTTGTTATCTTGGCCTGAACTATTAAAATCTTCTTTAATTGTGGCCTCTTAAGGGCAATTTTACTTACTTAAAGGACCACTGTAGTGGAAAGCTTTGTTTTAGCTTTTAATCTGTAAGTTTCCCCCTCAAGCAGAACTGTTTATCTCCATCTACCTGTGGCATCAGGGGCATTTCCAGCTATTTCTGTGTGCTAGGCTATCATAGAGCTTGGAAGCAGGCTGGGCTGATGTCACTAGCCCTGCCCCATGATACCATTAGCTCCGCCCCACAGCCTACCCAGAGATAAAAACTATATTGTAACATGATTGCAGCTGTCCCACAGGAACCACCCAGTGACAGTGCATGAGCCTTCACACCCCCACCCCATTTATTGAGCATGCTCAGTCTGAAGCAGAACCTGCACTGGTCAGACTTTGGGGTCTTTTCTATTGCCCAATTTATACATTTATACACACTAAAATCACCACATATTCTATTAGCAACTCTCAATCTGATTATGAATTACTCGCCCACAATCACTACAAGCCAGGTAAGGTGCAAATTTGGCCTTAGAACTCCATTGGTTTTAGCACAACTCAAATATTATGGGCTCTAAATAATATTAGTTACACAAAATCGAAATTATATCAGACCCATTGCTCTTGCTTGCAAATAAAGTCTTAAACGCAACTGAAAAAGGTATCACGTTTCTGTCAAAAATATTATGAACTAGCGAATTGCCCGTCAAAAAATGACGGCAATGAAATTGTAAGGTAGCTAAATTAGTAAATGAATATAGTGTACCTATTTTGAAGCATTGTGATGAAGAGCTGGCAATCTGTGTTGATGTTGCTGCAGCATTAGTGGTGTGGAGCTGCTGTATAAGCATGCTGAATGTGTGCAGTGTAACACTGTGCGTGCGCGAGACCAAACCGTTAGCGTAGTCGTGTACTTCCGCATTGGTGTAAAATGGCGAGTAATGTGTGGTATAGGTCTGTATCGGAATATCCGTAGGTGTTTTGTGGTGTTTTGCGAGTTTAGAGTGCTGTAGCCTCGTTTTCGTTTTGTTCGGCGGCCATTTTTTCTCTCGCTTAGATTTTTTTTTAGTCTCTAAACTGTTTTATTTCGCGTAAAATCGAGGTGTAAGTTGCATTTTTGAGGTGCTGGGTGCTCCCTCTTGGTGTAGGTAAGTTTTTTATGTATGTGCTGTGTGTATGTATTGTGTTTTAAATGTTTGTATGTCGGCGTGTTGCGTCCGATGTTTGCGAGGTCGTAATGTGTGCTAACGTGTTTCGTACGTTGTTTGCGTTCCTCGTAAAATTTAGCGAGTGTCGTAATTTGTGTGTCGTGTTTTTTGAGTAGCGACGTGAATTTTGCGAGTGTCGTAATTTGTGTGTCGTGTTTTTTGAGTAGCGACGTGAATTTTGCGAGGGTTTGAGGCCCTTGCCCAGTGACCTCGCCAGCAACTGAGTCCCTCGCTTCGCGAGGGGCCTCAGTTGCTGACATGGAGCGCCTTCGGCGCTCCATGCCAGCAACTGAGGCCCGTGCCCAGTGACCTCGCCAGCAACTGAGGCCCTCGCTTCGCGAGGGGCCTCAGTTGCTGGCATGGAGCGCCTTCGGCGCTCCATGCCAGCAACTGAGGCCCTTGCCCAGTGACCTCGCTACGCGAGGGCCGCGGCTCGCTAGGCGAGGGCCGCGGCTCGCTTCGCGAGCCACGGCCCTCGCTACGCGAGGGCCGCGGGCTCGCTACGTGAGCCGCAAGCGTGAGCAACGACTCGTACGCTCACAACTATATATGTGATACTAAATAGGACTCGCAAGGGCTTTATCAAACACTTATTAGAGCTGTAACAGTAATCTAACACACAATACTGTACTTTAAAAGAATGGAAAGACATGGAAAGACATTAGAATTAACTACAGAACAGTCACAAACCCACAAATATACAATTCAAAAATATTATTTTTAAATGCTATTTCTGAGTAATATCAATCTTGGGCTCAAGGGGTTAATACATGTCATGAAACCCACATGGACTAAAACAGATGATCTAATGTATTTTATAGATTGCTAGATTGCTTGATAAGAGCCTGATCGGCAAATATTACTTATTGGCGCTCATTAATTCATAGCCTCTGATTGCAGATTAAATGTAACTTCCATGTTTTACTGACGTCATGATGATGGTCTCATTTACTATTGGCTGTGTCTAAGAAGTAAATTACGTTCTTACTTAAATATTGTCAGATCATATGATCACGTCCCCTAAAATCAGACTTAAAAAGTCAGGGTTTACGAGTTTAGGCTGAATGACGTAAATTGCGAGTGCATTCAGTGCATTTTGGACCACATCACAGGGAAGATCTCATGTTGAAATAATTTCTGCATTTTTTAAACGTGTGCATTTTTCACTGAAAGATTAAATAATATAAAAGATGTGTTTACATGTGTAACAGGCTGCCCACTTGCATTACTGCAGTCCATCAGGTTGTAGGGGCATGTCCCCCATTCAAGTCAATGGTAATGCTGCTTACATTTCCAGGATGAAGGGATCACATTTTGTAATGGGTTACATTTTTTTACTTACTGCAGAAAAGGCAGCTTTCTGCTATCTTGCCTTTCTGGAATTTGAGCAATGTAGACCAACCAAGGGCAATGATTGTTCAGCTCCAGAAAATAAAAATAAAATAAATCCTTAACAAAACTATCTGTGTAGGGATGGAATGCTGGAATCACCTAAAGAGGTCAGTTATGGGTTAACTGGTCAGTGTGGTCCTGAGTCCAGGGAGAAACTGCTATCAATCACTTTGATATAGACAATCACCACACCATGCGCTTGCCCCTCGGCTGTTATTACTCATTATTACTCATGCAACAGCCAGTAGGCAGGATACACTTTGCATGTAAACAGATATGTAGTACTTTAATTAATTAAACAACAAATAAAAAGGCACTTTTTTGAAACACTTGACAGTTTCAATTATTTTGTTGGTTACTCTATTGGGTTGATATTTATTTGTCAATTTCTGAAGGACGGTGTTCTAGAATTTTTTGATGCAATTATTGCTTTTTAGTTTACTTTTTATTTTGTGAGTATCAGAAGTGTGAGCATGTCTTAATAAATATTTCTACAGTTTACATTATATTGGACCTTTGGGATTATTCCAATATATATATATATATATATATATATATATATATATATATATATATATATATATAGTTAAATCTATCTATCTATTTATCTATCTATCTATCAATCTATCTGCCTGTCTGTATATATATATAAATATATAAATAAATAAATATATATATATATATATATACTTTATTTTTGTCCACATCCATAAATAATAGTGGATGATCTTACCATCAGAGATCGACACAACCCTCCCTCCCTTTTTGTTTTTGTTTACAAATGCCATATAGTTTTTATTTAGGCTTTAGCATCAATGTGTTTATTTACATTTTTAATGATACAAAATATACCAATATGTGTAGTGTAAAAGGAAATAATACAAATATTTGGATCTTATATTGATATATATATATGACGTTTCACAATGTGTAAAGTACTATCTTATAAATACTGTAAAATGGGAAAACACATTAGGGAGTAATCAGTGAATTTTATAACATATAGAAGAAAGTGTCACAATGTAATTATCTTCCAGGATACATTTGTTTCATATCACTTCTGCTAATTTTGTGAGTATAAATGACAAATTCAGCACAGATGATACTTACATCAAGTGTGATATATAAAGCTAGCTGTGTGCTTGCATGATACTAAAATGCACTTGATAGATGACAACTATCAAAGGTTACTAGGGAATAATATACTGTTTAATGCAAGAGCACGCTTACAATGTGCGGATCCACATAGGGAATTTAAGTGGTGATTCTGGAAGTCACTTTATGTGATGTAGAAATATTATTTGAAAGAAAGACAGAAATGAAAAATGTCTGTATTTACTCTCTTGACTTGTAGATTTTTATCCACATCTGAGTTTAGCTTGTTAACAATTTGTTAGTTATTTCAAATTATGATGAATTAAAAAGAAAGCACGTTTCTTAAGTATTCCATATCATGTTCTGATCATCTCTTCCTTTAAAAGGTCATAGTGGATGACCCATATAGGGTATGATAGTTGAATAATATTTACTAAATTTTGACTGTCACTCAACCCAATAAATTCATGCATCAGATTGGTCATGCTATCAGGTCTTACATTCCTAATTATGGTATCCTCTTGCATGTGGCTTTTGAGATACTATTCTGAAGAGTGCCTCTTTGGAAGCCATATGCAAAAGAAAACCATTAATCCAAGGAACCATAATAATAATTATTATTATTAATATTGTTTATTTATAATGTGCCGACATATTCCGTAGCACTGTACATAAGATAAGTTCCAGGCAAAGGTAAGTACAAATCAAAACATAACAAAGCAAGGAGAGCCCTGTATTTGAGCATTGAATCCAGTGTCCATGGTGCTTTCCCCAACCATTCATCAATAGTGAGATAATTAGCTACTGATTACATGACCAGTCTACTGGCAGGATATCTTGGGCAGAGTGAAAGCCAAACTGTAGTAAATGTGTGTGTGCATTGTACAGTCGAGTCCAAATCTCTGTGACCTCATGGACCATGCTAATCCATTGGGTATTCATGGCAGAGATACTGGAGTGGGTTGCCAGTTCTTTCTCCAGTTGGCCACAGCATACAGCTCCTGGTATTCCTAGGTGGTCTCCCATCCAAGTACTGACCAGGCCCAACCCTGCTTGGCATCAGGGGGGTGTGACTTCTTGGTTCTCTAACTGGAATCGAACATAGGTCACAGTGGGGAAAGCACCGAATCCTAATCACTGGATCACCAGGGAACCCATAATGTCACAAATTACAATATTGTACATTTTCACATATTTATTCATACCTTACTGTCCTACAATAATAAGGAGCTGTGCCATTTTTTCAGATAAGATCATCGAGAAATTGTATTGGCTCCTATTGCCTTTCTAGCCTTAAAACCCATATAGGGCTTTGAAACCAATGGGAATGTAATAGAATATTAACTGTATTTACATCTACTATGTAGCATTAAGAGATCAAAATATCGCAATATATCAGGTCTAAGTACAAATAAAAACCAGAAATAGCGAAAAAAAGGAAACATCACAAAAATGACAGTCCCACAAAGTCTTTGACCATATCTGGAGCAACTAAAATAAAAATCATTAAAGGAAAGTATAAAAAATTTAATAAACTCCAAAAACATGAGTTGTTAACCTACAGTTTTACTGTGTTTACTGTGTTACTATATATTTTAGCAAAGGCGGCTAGACAAGACCATTAATGTAAAAAACATATCTATCATACTGTGGTCACATGACTGGTCATATTTCATGTATCTGCTCAGCATCCTCCGTTTCAATTAAGAGCAATGTATAGATAGGGGGTAGGGAAAACATTTACAAAATAAATATAAAGCTTTTTAAACTGCCATAGAAAAAACACATGGAATTGTAAATAATTAAAATTTTATGCCTTTGAGCCACCCAGATGGAGATGTAAAGACTGAAGGGGTAAAATGCATTTATTTAAAACTGGTAAAGAAGAGTATTCCCTTCTGGATCACTACCTTGTTGTGGTGAAGGAGCTTGTACACTTCAATGAAGCTGTGAGCTATATAATGTAGGGTCACCCAAGATTGTCAGTTCATAGCAGAGAGGTCAGACAAATTGTGGTCCACTGGAGAAGGAACTGGCAATCCGCTCCCGTATATTTGTCATGAAAACCTTATGGATAAGTACAAGCAAACACAAATTGTGACTGGCATGCTATGGTCCATAGGGTCACAAAGGGTTGGACACGTCTGAACAACTAAACATAACCAAAGGAGATTATCAGCCTTATTAAATTGTGATTCGGCCAACTGAATAGGGCTCTATATAAGCACAGAGCATATTTTTTTACAGAAGTTTTTAGTTAGTAAACTTCTATCCAAAAGCACTGTCTTCACTAACTAAAAACTTCTGTAAAAAAATATGCAATGTGCTTATATAGAGCCCTATTCAATTGGCCGAATCGCAATTTAATAAGGCTGTAAATATTTACTATAATAGTTATTAGCTTGTGAGTAACGCCTGTGTGGTGCGTTCTGCGCAGGCGTTACTCACAAGCAACTAACTGTAAATTCAGGCGATTGCGCAACCGTACATGCATAGCTGCGTCATATTCGCAGAGAGGCAGAGAGGGAGGGCGGCAGAGAGGGAGGGAGGGATGGAGAGTGGGGAGAGAGAGAAAGGGGAGTGTGAAAGAGGGAGAAAGAGAGGTGGAGGGAGAGAGGCAGGGGGAGATGGAGAGTGAGGGAGAGTGAGGGGGGAGGGAGAGAAAGAGAGAGAGGGACGGAGGGAGAGTGAGAGAGGTAGAGATAGGGAGGGATGAGAGATGGGAGGGAGAGAAATGGGAGAGGGAGATAAAGAGAGGAGAGGGAGAAAATGAGAAATGGGAGGGAGAAAGAGGGGATGGAGAGACAGAGGACAGAGAATGAGACGGCGCACAGAGAGAGAGCACAGGGAGGTAGAGGGCGCACAGAGAGAGAGAAGGCACACAGAGAGAGAGAGACAGAGGGCACGCAGAGAGAGACAGCACTGAGAGAGATACCGTTTATGACGGGCAAGTTACTGGTTATTGAAATAAAATAAAGGCAGTTTTTGGATTAATATATATATATATACATATGTACATCACCCTTTGCCAAGGCTTCCTGCAATGACACCCATGCTTTGTGTGTATATATCATGCAATGCTGTATTTTCTGTGAACATTGCCGCTCAGTATTAGATCTGTACATGCTTTAGAATCATTTCGCAGCTGAAGCCTGCAAATTGCACACAATTTTGCCCATGTTATAAATGGAATAATTACTTCAAGATGGCATGGTTTTATGTCCAAGCCACAGTGCACCTATTTATCCAGTTTCGGAGTAGCGGCCAAGTGGTCTGCACTACAGATGGCCACATGAAACTTGCCACACTGATAAGAGGTCGGACAAACATCTGCTGACAATTACGAATATGAGAATCTTCATCAGGCACATAAAATAATGTCAGTTCAGGAAGATGAAATTAAGTCAAACAGCAGTGCAGAAGAGAATTAGATCAGGGCATAAAATCTTAGTCATTTCCTCTAAATGTTTTGTAATGAACATACCTATTAAAACGAGCACATTTAGCCATATCTTGAGAAATGTGCATATTATTAATATATCTTTTTCAGTGGATGATATTTCTGCATTTGAAAAGAAGGTCTCATAGCATCTAATTGCTTGAGATGGCTTATAACCAATGCAGGAAATAAACATTGTATGATAGTTATTGTTTAGTATGATAGGGTACGAGCTACGTGGGAATAACTAGACAGTGTAATATACAAAGTGCAGCGTACACTGAGGAAAAAACGTAAAAAAAGGATAAATTCAGTTTATTGCTGAAAAATCATGAATGAAAAGCAATGATAAATATAAATGCATTAATAGACCTGTTAGCTTGAAGTCTTAGGGTCTGGCGTTATCTTATATATATATATATGTATATATATATATAGAGAGAGAGAGAGACAGAGAGAGGGGGAGAGAGAGAGAGATTCACTGGAACTGCCTGTTCCTGAGCATATGTGTGGGAAGGGGGTAGGAATAAAATTATAAGTGATCATATACATATGTATATGATCATATACATATATATAGTGATTACTGTATATATATATATATATATATATATATATATATATATATATATATATATATATATATATATATATATTATGGTTTTGGATAAAAAAGTGAAAATGCATTGTGGGCTCATTTGCATAACCCTGCCCAGTTTTCCAGAGTGCTGACCAAACACAGTATTTCTTGAGATTTTTTGATGGAAATAAGGCAAGTAAATGTATACACACATATGTACTATATACATACACATACACACATATGTATTTGCTTTAGCAGTCACTTGGTTTAATTAAATCATTCTGATCCACCTATGACCAAGCAGAGAAATGCTGATATCCTGGCCTCTTGGTATTACAATTGGTGGTATTATAACTCTTCGCCATTGCTATATCCTTTTCCTTACTAATGTGATGATTTGCAGTTCAAACCATCACCCCAAATTATTTGAGGTTTAAGAGGATACCACGAAAAAAATGCACCTTGATCTGGAGCTGTCTGATTATCTACATGTTTCTCTTTAATGGGAGTCTGAATTCCTGTCATGAATTTAAAAGAATATAGTTTAAATATCGTAAAAGATTTAGATGCATGAAAATTAGTGCTACAAGTGTTAACAAATGTGTTCTTTTATACCCTGTACAAGCTGCTTTTGGAGCAATGTTAAGAGTCCCTTATGAAAATCTCTAATCAGTGTGTGTCAGGGCATTGCAACAGCAGAGTTTTTGGGCTCTATGGTAAAAATAGTTACTCCCTCTACTGGCGGCACCTGATACAGCTAGGAAGTGCTCAAATTGGTTGTACAGATCATTTAAATATTTTATTTTCAGCTTTGAGAGCAAAATCTGAAAAAAAGAAAGCAAGCAATGGTACCTTATAAAATACCGTATTTCAGATGTAACAAATAAACAAGTGCTTTCACTGTCCCTTTAACTGTCTGGTATTGTGTAGATTTTCCTTTAAACATACTTTGCAAGAAAGTCAAGGATAGATCCAGGAACCTGCTTTTAACATTTAAAGAAAAATTGTTTTCTTCACTGGAAAGGTGTGAAACACTTGGTGCCAGGTATTCTAGTACACAAGAGTAGGAATAAAACATAAAAGCTATACTTTAGCGCCGTTAAGTGCATCATGTGATCCGTGTAAAAACCATTAAAATCATATACAAAAAAGTGTAATGAAAAATCATAGCATTTACTGGAAAAAGAAACTCATAACATCATAGTCCTTTGTACTTTTTCATTTAGTTATTGCATCCCTTGTTTCTTCTGCCAGCTTCAGATTAGGAGTAAATGCTTGAGGAATATTATAGGTTCCTGTAGCACAGTGTGGTAAGTGCCTGGTCCAGCTGGGTGAATGATTTAAGAGAGATTCTGCATGGCTTGATATAACTTTTCTTTCTTACAACATGTTGATTTTGATGTTTAAAATGTATATATTCTGGTTCTAAGTGAAAACCTAAAGTATCTCACATAGACACTAGAAATAGGCATTTAAAAAAAACATGCCTATACCCATGGCCGGATTATCCATTAGGCCAACTAGGCAGCCGCACAGAGGCTCCTCCACTTCACTGCCTAGGGACTCCAAAAAGGTTGATACGGCCCTGACTATACCCTAATGGTTCTAATACAGTGTATGGATACTTTTAGAGGCATATTTAACTTTTAAAGATTATAAATCAATATGATAGAGGAGAATCAGTAGTGTATGAAAACATTTTTTGCATGAAAAATTACCAACATAAACATTATTAAACTTATTCTAAAGTTTGCTAAATCTCTTGAGTTAGCAATCAGTTGATTTAGAGAGTTAACACCCACCCTGAAAAACCCTGCTAAAATTTGAATTAAATTAATAATTTATTTTGGCCAATCACAGCCAGTTATAGCACTGTGTCAATCTGTAAAGTCATTTTGTGCAGCAAAGCATCATAGAATGTGTAGTGTTCTTTTCCCCTGCACAAGGAATCACGGAGGAGCTCAGACATTGCTGTGTGGATTGCTGCACTGTGCTGCTGCTGACTTGCAGGTCAGTATAGGGTTAAAATGTACTTGAATACAGTATTTCTATTGTTTGATACTAGGGGGCTGTGTGAGCAGCTCTGGGGGTGTGGAAACCAATTGTTTTTTTAAAATAAAATAAATCTGTGTATAAAATGATTTAATGTAATGTGTGTGTCAGATATAAGCAGTTTATTTTAGATTAGAAAAAGTTAAAAATGGGGAAACTTAGATATATATTTAAGAACAGCTACTGACTGAACAAGGAAAGATTATCAGTAATCATCCTGTGCGAAACGCGTTAGACATTGGCTTTTGATAGTTCTTAAGAATAGTACTTTCTATGGTTTGTTTTTACAGGTTTTGAAATAAATCTTGATATTTTATAGTTAATATTAATTACATGTAATTGATTTACTATTTTTAGGTGAGTGAGTCTCCAACTCTAACTATGGGCCTCATTCAATTGCGATTTGGTCAATTGAATACGGCTCTATATAAGCACAGAGCATGTTTTTTACAGATCTTTTTAGTTAGTGAAGACCTTGTTTTTGGGTAGACATTCACTAACTAAAAACTTCTGTAAAAAAAATGTGCTTATATAGAGCGCTATTCAATTGGCCAAATCGCAGTTGAATGAGGCCCTATATGTTTAGCTGTCATTTGTTTTTCTTGTTGATTAACAAGGCATCATGATGACATTTAAATAATCGCATGTACATCCCTATTTGGGCCCAAATTAATTTGGATAATGATGATGCCACATTGTCCTTTATATATCGTAACCAGTGGTGGAATTAATGAATGGAGTTGCAAAATAATTTGAAGCCCAATATTGCAATTTTTTTATTCAAGGAGGTCAATAAACAAAGCCATACTATATGTAGGTGGTCAGGTCATCACTAGGGTGATCAGAAAGCATGTCTTTAAAATAATTATCTACCTCTCTCCCCTAATAAATTAAGAGACCCTATATTCCAAGTAATAGGGGCCCTGCCTGGTTGTGTGCCCAGATAGGGGATATTATTGTAAACAGGCTTTTCCATGCTTCTTTAGATTGCATGTTAACTCAAATGTTCACATTATCATGCATGTAAAAGGTTATTATATAGTCTTTAACCCTTCATTTGGTTTAATCCTAGACTGGAGATGATGTACACTCAACACTAATGGTGAATGTATTAATGGTAATGGGATTTAGGCACAGGTCCACTGTGTGATATTTTTAAACTCATTATATTAATGAATCTACTCAGACTGTGCAGTATTACCAAGCTCAATATGATCCTATTCTAATGAGGACTTAACCAGCAATACCACCCAACCTAACATGTTTATGCCAACTTCGTTCTGTAATAATCACTGGGATGGAAAGGTGTTTTTTCCAGAATTACTGCTTTTTGAGCAGCTCAGTGAGCAGACAGTTTTTGTAATTCAAAATATAATGCATCATAGGGGTGTTAAATATGCTGTACTATATGATGACTTATATTTAATTTGTATGCTTAGTAACTGCTTACAGCATCATAAGACAGGCCACAGCTGTGAGACTTGCATTCTAAACTAAGAGAGAATGTGAGTCTCCAGAAGCTGAGGCTTCTTATTCTTAGAATTAAAGGCATATCTAAGTTTTCTGGATTATGAATGCATCTGATAGAGGAGAATCAGTAGTGTATGCAAACAATGTTTTGCATGAAAAAATACAAAAAAAAATATTTACAAACTCACCCTGATGTTTGCTGAATCTTTTCAGTTTGCAAGCTGAGGCTTTTGTTGGTTGACACCCCTGAAAATCCCTGCTAAGATTAGCATAAAATTCATAATTTGTTTTGGCCAATCAGGAGAAAGAATAGATTATCTGATACATTTGTATCATACTCTTGGCTTCCTGTGTTGCAAAGCAGCCTGGGATATGTAATCTCTTTCTCTCTATATGCATGTGCTCTGATTCAGATGTGAGCTCAGACCCCACCCAACCATGTCATTCCATCCTTCAGCAAGTACTTCCTTTGAAAGGTCAGACTCTGTACCTGGGTGCTTTCCTGTGTGTGCTTGGTTTTATGTAAGCTCCCTGTGGGTGTACCAAGCTGGATTTTGCTTTCCTGCATATAACATTTGTAGGTACAGGGAACACATATTTTTCTCATAATTACTGTCTGTTTCTTACCAAACATTTGAAACCCAGGAAACGTATCTATACCTTTAAGTAAAGTGTACATTACATATAAAAATGTATTTAAATTAAGAAGGAAAACTTAGATACATTTTAGTATATTATGACATCATAGACCTTTTACATTTTACAATTAAAAAAATAAATTATTTCTCTGTGTCAAACTTACAATTTCTTCAAAAGAGCATAATATACGTATGTACGGTAACTTTAGTGGTTCTTTACAGGTCACATTAATTTTATTCTTTGTAGTGTTTCAAATCCTCTACTTTCTCAGGAGGTTTCCATTAGTTCCAATGAAAGCACTGGTAGTTTCGCTGGCACGTTTCCATTGTGCTTTCCCTGCAATCCCATGGTTAAGTCCTCTTCCGGTTATAGGTGATCTTAAACCAAAAAGGTAGATTCCTCTGTAGCAATGTAATAAATGCTGTATATTTTCATTATTGCACTTTAAAAAAACATTTTCACTGTTTTCAAGTTTAGTTCTTCAAAAGAGTATATTTTAAATATAACAGTATAGAAGATCTTTAAGTGCTGTAAAGTTCCCTGTTTTAATGATGCATTGATCATTAATAAAATTCATATTTGATTATTGATAATACCATTATTGTAGATTAAATTCCCTTCTAAAGGTTAGCATTATGGCTGATTGCCACCACCCTGATAAGGTCATCAAGGGGGGAGGGGTCACGTCTAATGGGCCTGTAACAACATTGATAAGAAGCCAAACAAACCATTGCTCCCAGAGCTTGTTGACAATGGATATTGTTTTAACACAGCAAAGGAGAGCATGTTGCTGGTTACAGATTGGGTCTGAAAATTTAGCAGTGGCCTGCTAGGCAAAGCTAACTCTCCGCATTGACCTCATGGTGGGCAGAGACTAGAAGCAGCTAAGTCTAGTGTCTGAAAAATGGTTACTATTGAAAATATTTTTTTAAATAAATGAATATAAATATTATTAAAGGCCATTGCTTAAAGTGTCTCTTAATTTTGTACAACTTGGACCACATCACAGCAAAGATCGCCTAAAAGCATGTTGAAATATGTTTTTAATTTTTGAAATATGTGCATCTTTCACTGAGCAATCAATACAGTAAAATCTTTTTTTACATGTATTATTGACTGCCCACTGCCAGAATCTGTGTAGTGAGCAAAAAAAAAAAAAAAGACTATACTGGAATCACATAAACATTTCACTTATGTGTTAACTGCTCAGTGCATTCCTGAGTTCAGGGGAAAAAAATGCTATCAATCACTGTCTTCACCGCATGGCTCGGCTATCTGTTATTAAACATGCAACAGCCAGTAGGCAGGATACACTGCATTTGTAAAGAGACTTTTTTTTAGATTTTTTTAGCTGTTTAATTAATAATAGATAATTTTAACATACAATCTTGTGCTCTTTCACACCATGAAGTGCACTTACAGTGAGATAAATTGCCCTTTAGGTAATAAATCTAGCTCCTGTTGTTAGGACACCACAGTGCTCCTTTAACTCAGTGAAAGTGGTTGCTTAGATATGGTTTCTCTCTGTTTTAGCTGGACCTGTTTTTTTTATTCCTTACCGCAATTTTGAAATATCCATTTGTTGCTCATACAATCCCAATCTTCGCTGTAGGTAAACAACCCTATTCCGGCTCTGTTGAAGAAGCAAGGTCATTATAATCATATTCTTTTAATCTTCAGGAGCCGCTTTTCAATTTTAGCTCTTGATAAACTTCCTCATGGTCAAAACACTCAATGTCAGATATGATAAACTTCAAGATGATTATCTATTCCATCTCAAGCCATCACTCTAATTCTTTTTATAGGCTGTCAACATTCAATTTGAAAGTTATAAATCTTCCACGAACACAAGTGTAACACAATATTTGGAAGTTTATCTCTGAAGCTCTAGAGAGAAATGAAAATCCTTCCTATGACACCTTATTTTATAATGTCTTGACAAAGCAGAAATGTTACTCCCGCTGAGGTTATACAATTTTCATGGCAACAATTGTGGCTTTAATTATATATAATATGTGATAAGATAATGCATTATAGAAATTGCCATTTAACAAGTGCATGTGAACAAAATAGAAAACAGCATTTAAATATAAAAAAAATTTGGAAACCTTAAAAACAGCTTTTTACATTATTTTTTTTATGAATGAAATCTTCTATTTCATGTTTTTGTGCACCAGTGTAAGCTCCACATGAAGGACTGTGAGTATCTACTGAGTTTACAAAATAAAATCTACCTGTTTCCCATCTGGTATGCTGTTGACAACTCCCTCCTGTCACGTGATGCATATTGTTTGTCTGGAAGCCATTGAAAACACCTGTAAGCTGTTTAATTATTCTGTGGTTGTGCTACACCCAATGGTCCTTATTCAATTGCGATTTGGCCAATTGAATAGGGCTCTATATAAGCACAGAGAATATTTTTTTTTACAGAAGTTTTTAGTTGGTGAAGACCTTGCTTTTGGATAGATGTTCACTAACTAAAAACTTCTGTAAAAAATATGCTGTGTGCTTATATATAGCCCTATTCAAGTGGCCAAATCGCAAATGAATGAGGCCCAATGTCATTAGTGATGTTAATAGTTCATTAACCAGATGAAAGTAATGCTTATTTCTAATTTCCATAATTATTAAATGGCTGCTAGATAAATTCAGTGGCTGGCAGAGGAACAATGTGAGTCGTGTGACAGAAGGAACATGGAGACAGACCCACTACCAGGCAGGTTAACGTTTATTTTCAAACCAGTTTATTTACAGAGTTTGTCTTTGGATGAAACATTTAGTACTATAGAAACATTGTATATATGAACTACAGGTGTGGACCTTTACATAGACTGTTTGGAAAGTATCAGTGAGTACAAAGTGAACATTTAAATAAGTTAAATATACAAATACACATTTAGCAGTTTAATTTAATATTAAAAACAGGGAACCTTTAAATGTACTATTTATTTACTGTACTACTGTACGGTGGAGGGCTTCTATTGCTCTTTTGGCCACCATATTATAAATGATTGTTGTGGTGAACTACCTACTCATAAAGTCCACAACACAAGCTAAGATCCCACTCCATGCTGAGGATAGCCAGTAAGCTTGAAACAGCTGTACGTGGATAGGATTCTCAGCTTGTGTATAATCCAACCTTGGCTTTGCATAAAAGCTGGGTAATGCAGCATGCATAAGGTTAAAGGAAGCCATGTTTGAAATGGTTTATGCATTGAAGAGCGAGGCATTTGTGGGCACATTTACATGGCCCTGCTCAGCTTCCCAGAATGCAGTGTAATAACTGTTTTTCTAGGAATTCTGTGCTGTTTTAGACATTCAAATGTGAACACAGATGTACTATTTATTTGCTATATATATATATATATATATATATATATATATATATATATATATATATAATGTCAGAAAACGTTACATTAAGATCACTACATATAGACGTTTCTGTGCATACACATACATCTTTCAATGTATTGCATTGCATCTTCAGACAGCCTGCCGCCCCCATAAAATGTGCTGTGACAAAAAAACTAGACGCTTAGAAATGACATCATCGACCTGCGACAGCGTTCCTGCGTAAACCCGACGCACGTTTCTTGAATTTCATCACCCTTGAGCGTCTAAATCGCGGCATGCATGCAAGAAAGTTAGCGTTCTAACCACAGGCCCATAGACTAAAGTCCCTTTCCCTAACCAGCCAGCTTATGTAGCTTAGAGAATCTGGTCAATAAGAAGGGGAGCTGGACACTATATTGGGGAATACCTGGTTATAGAACGCTACGGGATTGGGCCAGCACCAGAGGGGATTAACGGACATAAGCACTTCCGGTGCTTGCCATTCTGATGCTATTTTGGCACCATATAGCACTGTATGTCCCCATAAATTGGAGGAAGCAGCTAGAATCTCTTTTATTATTAGCACACAGTTGTATATAATATCTATTTAAACCCCTGTAGCAATTTATACTTAAATCTTTAGTCTCAATCCAACAGGATTGTCTTTTTTAACCATATAATTATATCACATAATATAATTGTCTAACTGCGATTCGTCGTCACGCTTGCGACGAATCGCAGTTTGACAATGATAAACTGCGCATTGCGCAGCAGTAGCCGCGCTTGCGCAGAGCGCGGCGCGAGCCGCGCATGCGCAGAGCGCGGCCCGAGCCGCGAGCAGATGGGAGAGTGGGGAAGAGGGGGGGGAGAGGCACAGAGGGAGAGTGGGGAAGAGGGGGGGAGAGGCACAGAGGGAGAGTGGGGAAGAGGCACAGAGGGAGAGTGGGGAAGAGACACAGAGGGAGGGGGGAGAGACACAGAGGGATAGGTGGGAAAGAGACACAGGGGAGGTAGAGGAGGGGGAAAAGACACACGGGAGTGAGAGAAGGGGGAAGAAACACAGGGGAGGGAGAACAGGGGGAAGATACACATGGGAGGGAAATGGGGGGGGAAGAGGGGAACAGATACAGGGGGAAGGGGCAAAGAGACACAGGCCAGGGGGGAACAGACACAGAGGGAGAGGGGGGAAGAGGCACAGAGGGAGAGGGGGAAGAGACACAGGGGGGAGAGATACAGAGGGTGAGGGAGGAAGAGACACAGAGGGAAAGGGTGGAAGAGGTACAGAGAGAGGGGGGAAAGAGGCACAGAGGGGGGAGAAACAGAGGAAGGGGTGAAGAGACAGTGGCGAGACACACAGAGAGAGGCGGGGGAAGAGGCACAGAGGGAGAGGGGTGGAAGACACAGAGTGGGGAGAGACACAGAGGGTGAGGGGGAAGAGACAGGGAGGAAGAGGCACAGAAAGAGGAGGGGGAAGAGACACAGGGGAGTGAGAGGAGGGGGAAGAGACACAGGGGAGAGAGTGCAGGGGGGAAGATACACAAGGTAGGGAAATGGAGACACGAGGAAGGCCGGAACAGACACAGGGGGAGGGGGAAAGAGACACAGGCCAGGGGGGAACAGACACAGGGGAGGGTTGGGGGAGACACAGGGGGGGGGGGAAGAGATGCATGGGAGGGAGAAGGGGGAAAGAGACACAGGGGAGGGGTTTAGAGACACGGGAGGGAGACGGAGGTAAAAACACAGGGGGCAGGAGATACAAGGGAGGTAGACGAGGCGGAAGGAGACACAAGGGAGGGCGAGGAGGGGGGAAATAAGACATGAGGGAGGAAGTAGACAGAGGGAGAGACTCGCAATGAGCTCCAAAGGGGCTCATTGCAAGGCCTGTGATGAGCGCCAAAGGCGCTCATCACAAGGCCAGTAAAGTAGAGGGGGAGAGGCTTACATTGTGTGGCAAACAGCATTGCCAGGCTTCAGTTTTTATTGCCGTCATTTTTGACGGGCAAGTCGCTAGTAACTATATAATTAACAGCATTTGCCACTTTTTTACCACTAGCACTTCAAATATTTTTTTGTCACTAGCAATCTACGCAACACTGTTTAATTGTCACTTCAGCACTTTATTATAGATTGCCTAGGAAGGGTAGAATATTTGACTTTTACATTACTTAGGTTCTACATCAGCTAATTTAATAATCTCTAATCCTTGCATCCTATGTTCACATATTTTAGTATGGATTTTACTGTTTATTAAAAGTTAAGTTTTATCATTTAGTTTATTCTCTTTTTTGAGATTACGATAATCAGGTGTGCCCTATAAAAGAATCTTTTTTTTTTTTTTTTTTTTTAAATATGGTATTGATCTATTTAAAACTAACACCGGACCCCTTCCTCCTCACATGGTGAGAAATAGGCTGCCTGCACCAATAGATGCAAGCATTGCTTTCCAGAAATGTAAATGTCCCACTCCCACCAGTGTATCATGGATGCCTGCAGTTGTTAAAATATGTTTATTTTTTTCTAATTATAACTAGCCATAGGATTCTTTTCTTATTAATCATGCATTTAGTCAAGCTCAAAGTATTAAAAAATAAATCTAAATATTTTATTTATTGTACAGTGATGCTTTAACAATGTGTGTTATTACTCACAATTCTGAAGGAGAAATGATCAGATTTTAATATAAATATTATATATGTAAGGAAGTATACACATCATTTAGACATTTGGACACACATATAGATTGTACATACATATATATATATATATATATATATATATATATATATATATATATATATATATATATATATAATTTATGGGTTAAAGCTTTCATGGGAAAGACATACTGCTCCATAGCCCTGGCCTAACCCTCTAGTGACCAAATCTGGTGATGCATGATTAAATTTAATTTTGCTAAGTTTTGTGTCCCTTGTTCATGTAATCTGGGTGGGATTTCCCCCCCCCCCCCCCATCCCCCACAGTTACCTACGCCCCAGATACATTTTTCTTTCAATATTTCATATTTTTTTGTCTTTATTCTGTTTCCAAACTTATTCTTTGCATTTTCCTCATCCTCCATCACCTCGTCTTCAAGCTATACTGGAGTGTTAGGGTGAATTTTGGCAATAATGTTGAAATTATTTATGAATATTTATATATAGTAGATAATAGATGTTGGAAGTTTGAGAAAGGTCCTTAAGACAAAATGTTCTCTGTATAGGGATATAGTGAGCAGGGGTGTAGAATAATTCTGTGGGGGGGGGGGGGGATACATCTCATTGTATACACAGGCCATAAAATAGCTTATTTATACATACATACAAACATCAAAAAATCTGGGGGGGATTTGTCCCCCCCCCCCCATCGCCACCAGTTCCTACACCGTTGATAGTGAGGTTATACACATATTTTTGGTTCAGTTGTTATCAAGAATCTCTCCAGCTAAGAAATTAAAGATGTGGGAATGTATTAGGGGGAATGCAAATTGAGGAATAAGATTGTATATTAAGCTGTTTGGCTTGTATAGTAGGTATAAGATATAGTAACACATATACAAAATGAATTAAGGAAGGAGAAACATATAATAGGGGAAACAACTTTTCCTCATCCTCCGATGTGTGTTTGTATTGTGGTTTTCTTAAAATTATTGTTAATGTGATATAAGGCATATTTCATTTAGAGCAGCTGCATAACTTGGGTATAGGATCCTCGAATATCTTATAATTGTGTCTTAAACACACCCCTTGGGACATAAAAGATCCTTGCTTGGACACCGGATGACAAGTCTGGCGCATTTGTATGGGTATTGGAAATCCATGCTGAAAATGCCACTGGCTGTGTCAGTCTCAGGTTTCCATTATTAACAAGATTTGTTGCACATTGGTGATGTGTAGATCATCCAGGTCACCGAGAGGATACAGAGGGCAGCACCCCATGGGTAGCATGACTAATTCTTACAGTTCTGCAATGCCCAGTACTTCTTAAAGAAAATATAAGGAAATCTTAAACATTTTAATTTGATTCTACATATATTTCATCTTATCCACCACGGATATACTTTAAAATACATTTTAGTGCCTTTCTTTTTTATATAGGTAATGGAGATATCCACTTATAGCACACATCCAAAGATTAAAGTGTTGCAGCGCTGCCAGCTAATATGCATCAAGTCTCTTTACTGAAACTATAAATACTTGTATCGGGTGAGAGGCTACTTTATTTCCCATGTGTTTCAATTTTCGTTCTGTGGAATACCAGACATCTACAATTGCAATTTTATAGTGCTCTTTGTTACATAGACACTTCCCAATTAAGATAAGGTCTGAAACCGGTGTGTTCTCAGCAGAATAATCCATTGTTTGTTTTAGAGCATTTAATGATTGAGATCAGTGGGACACTCGGGCGCTGTCAGGGCATGATGTCTATAGAGTCAATTCAGGTTACTGGTGTGTGACCTGGGGGCAATGGAGGAATGTTCCTGTAATTCTAGAAAATATCACGTAGCTTTATATAGTAACACACTGTGGTAGATTACATTGAGAAATAGCCTGTTATAGTGTACAGCGTTGCAATTTACAGAGTCCATCCGTTACAAACAGTGGTTCAGTATACTGGCATTGAACATCAACGCAGTTTGCACGATGGTTACACATAAATATGCAATCATTAAATTACCACTTTAGTGGTCTCTAAATATAGTTCCCCTTTTGTATCACTACCACCTTATCATGGTGAACGAGGCTTGTATATCTCAATGAAGCTGTGAGCTATACCATGTAGGGTTACCCAAAATGGGCAGGTCATAGTAGAGAGGTCAGATAAGTTGTGGTCCTCTAGAGAAGAAACTGGCAACCCACTCCAGTATCTTTTCCAGGATACCCTTATGGATATTGCAACCAGGGACAAAAATATAGATGTGCCTGGCATGTTGCAGTCCATTGGGTCACTGAAACTTGGACATGACTGACCAAAGAATAGTTAGGTAAGGCTTGATAAGGAATAAAACTTTATGAAAAGTTTAATGTGGATTTAAACAATTAATTAATATTTTTCAATAACCCCCAGGTTGTGTCAGCTCTGCATCTCTCCACCTCTTGACTGAAGTATTGTGGCTGTAGTGGAACCACCAGGTGTACTAAATTGAAAACCACCCCCCCTTGGGCACCTTCCCTCCAGCCATCATACTTCATTCAGAGGGTGTAAAATGTAGAGCCTATATATTCTGGCAGCATGACTGAAAATAGTAATTATTTTTTTAAATACACAGTAAGAGTTTTAAAAAGTTTTTTCTTATCAAGCCCTATCTATTGTTTTGCTTTTTGCATCATTCAGTCATTCCCAACTCTCCGTGACCATGCTCATGCTGATCCACTTGGTATTGATGGCAGAAATATTGGAGTTGGTTGCCAGTTCCTTCTCCAGTGGGCCACAGCATACAGCTCCTGGTATTCCTAGGTGGTCTCCCATCCCAGTGCTTACCAGGCATCTTTTGTTTAGAAAGCCCTTTATAAGACCACTAAAGTAGACATTTAATAGTAAATTTTCTGTTCTAAAAACACATTTGTAAGATGTCTTCTTACAAAATACATAAACAGTGTACAAAAATTCAGATTTCCTATAAAAATTGTATTATGTTCATAGCTTACACAGTTGCTAATGTTCTTAATCTGTTGCATGCAGTCGTGCGCAAAAGTTTGCATACCCTGGAATCATGCCAAAAAAATGTATTTTATTGAAGGATAGTGATCATATGAAGCCATTTATTATCACATAGTTGTTTGGCTAATTTTTAAATCATAATGATAACAGAAATCCCCCAAATGGCCCTGATCAAAAGTTTACACACCCTTGAATGTTTGGCCTTGTTACAACACACACACAGGTTAAAATGGCAATTAAAGGTTAATTTCCCACACCTGTGGCTTTTTACATTTTAATTAGTGTCTGTGTATAAATAGTCAACGAGTTTGTTAACTCACACATGGATGCACTGCGCAGGCTACATACTGAGCCATGGGGAGATGAAAATAAATTTCAAAAGACCTGCGTAACAAGGTAATGGAACTTCATGAAGATGGAAAAGGATATAAAAAGATATCCAAAGCCTTGAAAATGCAAGTCAGTACTGTTCAATCACTTATTAAGAAGTGGAAAATTTGGGGATCTCTTGATACCAAGCCAAGGTCAGGTAGACCAAGAAAGATTTCAGCCACAGCTGCCAGAAGAATTATTAGGAATACAAAGAAAAACCCCACAGGTAACCTCAGGAGAAATACCGGCTTCTCTGGAAAAAGACGGTGTGGTTATTACAAGGAGCACAATACGACAATACTTGAACAAAAATGGTCGAGATGCCAGAAAGAAGCCTTTACTGCGCCAATGCCACAAAAAAGCCCAGTTACAATATGCCGACAACACCTTGACACGCCTCACAGCTTCTGGCACACTGTAATTTGGAGTGACAAGACCAAAATAGAGCTTTATGGTCACAACCATTAGCGCTATGTTTGGAGAGGGGTCAACAAGGCCTATAGTGAAAAGAATACCATCTCCACTGTGAGGCATGGTGGTGGCTCAGTAATTTTTTTTTGGGGGGGGGGGGGGGGGTGAGCTCAAAATGCACGGTGCATCTTGTGAAAATCCATGGCAATATGAATGCAGCATCTTATCAGCAAATACTGGCAATTTTCATTCTTCTCCAAGAAGGCTGCTCATGGGACGCTCTTGGACTTTCCAGCATTACAATGACCCTAAGCACAAGGCCAAGATGACCCTCCAGTGGTTACAGCAGAAAAAGGTGAAGGTTGTGGAGTGGCCATCACAGTCTCCTGACCTTAATATCAACAAGCCACTCTGGGGAGATCTCAAACGTGCGGTTCGTGCAAGACGACCAAAGACTTTGTATGACCTGGAGGCATTTTGCCAAGACGCATGGGCAGCTATACCTGCAAGAATTAGGGGCCTCATAGACAACTATTACAAAAGACTGCACGCTGTCATTGATGCTAAAGGGGGCAATACACAGTATTAACAACTAAGGGTATGCAAACTTTTATCAGGGCCATTTGGGTGATTTCTGTTATCATTATGATTTAAAAAGGAGCCAAACAACTATGTGATAATAAATGGCTTCATATATATATATATATATATATATATATATATATATATATATATATATATATTTATTTATTTATTTATTTATTTTTTTGCATGATCAGTCATATTTTCAAAATAAATGCCAAAATGTCACAATTTCTGCCAGGGTATGCAACTGTAACATCACAAACAGTTTTCTTGAGTTACAGTTGTCCTTTAAAAGAAACCAGCTCAGAGGAGCTTTATTTTTTTTAAATGAACAATTAAAAAAAAGGTTTACATCCAAAATCCAGCTATTGGCAGTTTTCCTTTTGATTCCCATCATCATTTTAATTTTAAGTAGTTAAAAGAGATGAATAACGCTATATAACAACAATTAGGAGTATAGAGTAACTGTGTCATCTAATTCTTGCATTGCAGAATCGTGAAATTTTAATATTCTAATTATGCAGAAATGTAAGCAAAATCTTTAAAGCTCCAATTTAGTTCAAAAGCAATTATTTGTAAAGCTGCAAACTCTACTTACTTTTCTTCATACCTGCCAGTGAATTTCTCGTCTATTTCTGCATGCAAGTTGTATCTCATAAATGACTAATCTGGTTAAGTTGATACTGACAATATTCATATAAAACTAGGCCATGTTTTGTAAACATTACCCAAATTTGTATTTATTACTTGGCAGGCAGTTTAATAGCAGGAGCAGACAATTGACATGTGGGGAGATACAATTAACTTAGCAACACAACAATTGTAAATATGAGATGCATTAAGGAAACCACCAAGAGTGTCAGATATTTATATACTGGATGATTGCCTGTCATTAAATACTGGGCCAAGAAGCTCTCTCTGCCTCTGCTCTATCTCTATTGTCTGCTCCATCTGTGTCTGATATCTACCTTTCTACGGGCCTTTTTCTTCCTCTCTACTTTCTTTCTTCCCCTTTCTTTCTCCCTTAAACCCATAATTTTTTCTCCAATTTACCCCCCATTCTGCCATCTGTATTTTTTTCCAGTATCTCCCATATAGTTCCCGTTTATGTATTTTCTCTCCCTCTCTCTCTCTCCTCTCTTTCCATTCTGCAATTCCTCTTTGAGACTAGACACTAAGGGCCTCATTCTATTATCGGCCGTAAATCGGCCGTAAGGCTGCGATTCCTTGCGGGGGTTCAGTTAACTCGCGATTCTATTATACGGCCCCGCAAGGATCTCATCTTACGGCCGGCCGCATATCTTGGAACCGGCCGTAAGCTGTGAAATATAAAAACGCAAAAATAAATTCAAGCCTGCACTGTACAGCTCTGTAAATGCTAGGGATCATATTGGGGGACATGAGGATTAAAAGTAACTCACTCTCAAGCTTGCACATCTGCCCAAACCCAAGTTCAAATTAACTGTTTATTTTCCGGCTGCGGCGTGGGTGTGTCTGAGGTGCTCCAAGCACTCTGGACTTTTTACATGGATATTTTACGGATATTAAAAATAAAATATTTTACGGATTTGAGTACAGGATAATTATGTGCTATTTTTTCTAACACCTAAAATCCCTTTATAGTCTTCTCAAAGTGCAGGATGGCTTTATTTGAGCTATTTTATGTGCTTAATTGGTGCTAGCGAGACCTTTTTCCTGCAAGTAACTGCGGCTCGCTTTTAGCCTTGCAGAGAGGTTTCCCGGAGCAATTGAATTGCAAATCTCTTGCGGCCGTTTTAGATCAAAGGCTTTCCTCCGGCGCGAGCGGCCGCAAGAGATAGCAAGGCACCGGCCGCAAGCCTGCCGGAATCCCCGGCCGTAAGGGAATAGAATAGCCGAATAGCTTGCGGCCGGTCCTTGCGGCCCCGCAACGGCTGCGGCCGATAATAGAATGAGGCCCTAAGGGCATCATTCAATTGCGATTTGGCCAATTGAATAGGGCTCTATATAAGCACATAGCATATTTTTTAAATAAGTTTTTAGTTAGTGAACCTCTATCCAAAAGCAAGGTCTGTACTAACTAAAAACTTCTTTAAAAAATATATACTATGTGCTTATTTAAAGCCCTATTTAATTGGACAAATCGCAATTGAATGAGGCCCCAAGGGTCCTTATTATATTACCCAATTCGTAAATGTATACACACTTAAACTAATTTTGAATATTGCTACATATTCAGCAAATATTGCTTATTGGCACTGATGAATTCTTAAGGCAATTGAATTCATATAAACATTTATTAAAAAAACACCCGAAGCCAAATTTATGAGTTCAAATAGAATATGGCCCTAAGTCCTCGATTGCATGACTTGTGTACATTTTTACAAGTAAGTTTGCAAAGCTGTTACATTGCTCCTGTTTTTTACAGACTTAGGGCCTCATTCTATTATCGGCCGTAAATCGGCCGTAAGGCTGCGATTCCTTGCGAGGGTTCAGTTAACTCGCGATTCTATTATACGGCCCCGCAAGGATCTCCCCTTACGGCCGGCCGCATATCTTGGAACCGGCCGTAAACTGTGAAATATAAAAACTCAAAAATAAATTCAAGCCTGCACTGTACAGCTCTGTAAATGCTAGGGATCATATTGGGGGACATGAGGAATAAAAGGAACCCACTCTCAAGCTTGCACATCTGCCCAAACCCGAGTTCAAATTAACTGTTTATTTGCCGGCTGCGGCGTGGGTGTGTCTGAGGTGCTCCAAGCACTCTGGACTTTTTACATGTATATTTTACGGATATTAAAAATAAAATATTTTACGGATTTGAGTATAGGATAATTATGTGCTATTTTTTCTAACACCTAAAATCCCTTTATAGTCTTCTCAAAGTGCAGGATGGCTTTATTTGAGCTATTTTATGTGCTTAATTGGTGCTAGCGAGACCTTTTTCCTGCAAGTAACTGCGGCTCGCTTTTAGCCTTGCAGAGAGGTTTCCCGGAGCAATTGAATTGCAAATCTCTTGCGGCCGTTTTAGATCAAAGGCTTTCCTCCGGCGCGATCGGCCGCAAGAGATAGCAAGGCACCGGCCGCAAGCCTGCCGGAGTCCCCGGCCGTAAGGGAATAGAATAGCAGAATAGCTTGCGGCCGGTCCTTGCGGCCCCGCAGCGGCTGCGGCCGATAATAGAATGAGGCCCTTATAAACTTGGTTACTATTTAACATTATAGGACTACAAAATGTTCTCTGCATATATATATATATATATATATATATATATATATATATATATATAGTATAAAAATAGTACATCTGTGTTCACATTTGAATGTCTAAAGCAAATTTAAAAAAAACTGCTTCCAGCTCAGAACGCAGAAAAACAGTTATTACACTGCATTCTGGGAATATGCCCACAAATGCCTCGCTCTTCAATCCATAGCCCATTTCAAACATGGCTTCCTTTAAGCTTATGCCTGCTGTATTACACAGCTTCTATGCAAAGCCAAGGTTGGATTATACACAAGCTGAGAATCCTATCCACGTACAGCTGTTTCAAGCTTACTGGCTATCATCAGTACAGTATATATATATATATATATATATATATATATATATATATATAGTTCAAATAAATAATTTAGTTTAACTTATAGAGTGTGTTGGTGTACTGGTTTTATAAAAGATTTTCATTAGTAAGTCACAACCTGATTAAAGTATAGACTACATCGTATTTGAGGTTGAAAAAAGACCTTTCGTCCATCAAATTCAACCTTTTTAGATCTCCTCTGATCTGCAATATGCGGATTAGTTGATAATTGATCCAGAGGAAGCAAACAGAAAAAATCCCAAGTGAAACTTTGCCAATTGAATAAAAGGGGAAAAAAATAAATAAATAATTTCCTGACCCCAGATACTGGTGATCAGATTCCTCCCTGGATCAATACTCACTCTTTAATTAAACAAAATAACCCTTAATGCCCTTTTTATTTAAAAATATCCCTTTTTAACGTTATCTATCGAATCCGCTTTCGCTACCTCCTGATAGTGAATTCCACAGTTTAGCCACCCTTACTGTGAAGAACCCTTTTCTTTCTTTAAGGTGAGATCTATTAAATTCTAACCTTCAAAGGATGTCCCCTTGCCAGCTGAAACCCTCTTGGCACAAAAAGTTCATTTAACAAAGCCTTGTATTGACCCTGGACATATTTATATAAGGTAATCATATCTCCTCTTAGATGCCTTTTTTCTATAGAAAATAAGTTAATTTGGTTACTTTTTCTTCATAACTTATAAACAGAGTCTTCATAAATTCAGATTTATAAAAACATGTCGGTGGCTTATTCAGCTGTTAATATTGCTAGTTTGGTCCATACTTGACAGACAAGTGTATTTTCCTTGAACTACAGTGTCCTTTATGGGCCGACCCAATTCCTTAAGTTTATTTTTCATTTATTCTCTATATACATCTCATGTCTGCGCAGCACAGTACGTTCTGGGACTGATAATACGACATTAATAGATTGTTATTTTTATGTATACCGTAGTTATTTAGATTGGAAGCTGCAAATAAAAGACCCATATACTTGTACAGATAGCTTTGTTATTATGATGGGGTATATTATACTTTGATAATCGCCCCCTGCTATCCATGAGTACAATCAGTACTGATATTACTGTAACATCTCCATTATTTTACCCAACAAAGACCCTGCATGAGGTAGGCAGAGGTAAACATGGCCTTTCAAACATCATTATTACAATGCCACTTACGTACTGTTCCATTTTGTACAACTACTGTATTTATTTATGCATGTTTGTTATAGGACAACTGCAGTTCAAGAAAAAAGACACTGGTTTGTCAATTAAATACAAAACTACCAATATTATTAGCCGTCTAAAGCTATGGACAAAGAATATTTATTGTGAAAATATGAATTTTTGAGCCCAGAAATCTATTATATGTTTTATAAAAGACGAGAGCTGGACGAGGGTGGGGGATTTGTAGTGAACACCACACACTTTCCCTTTATTGGCCCAGAAGTAGGATGTTGCATCAAAGGATGCAACCATAGTTCTCCAGATGTGAAAAAGCCCCTCTCACATACAACTTCCACCAATGTATCATGGATATCATGAATCACTCCAGAGTACTGCATCAAAATATATATTTTTTTGTAATTCATAATTAGCAGTATGACTTATTTTTAGTCAATTATACTCTTACATAAACAACTGTTTACTCAAACATATATATTGTTTCACTGTGTAGTGGTCCATTAAGAAAAATCTTGGCAAATAGTTAATCCACTTTATTGTTTCTTATGAAATTTGACACAGGCCAATATATATATATATATATATATATATATATATACATATAATAAATAAATAGTACATTTGTGTTCACATTTGAATGTCTAAAACCAGTTAGAAAACTTGTTTCGTGCCCAGAATTCCGAGAAATACAGTTATTACACTACATTCTGGGAACCTTGGCAGGGACATGCAAATGCGCCCACAAAGGCTTTGCTCTTGCAATCCATAAACATTTCAAACATGGCTAACCTTAAGCATATGCCTGCTGTATAACACAGCTTTGAGCAAAGCTAGGGTTGGATTTTACACAAGCCAGCAATCCCACCCACTTACAGCTGTTTCAAAGTTACTGCCTACTGCAACTTAACCCTCTTGGCGGTCTGGCCATGTTAGTACCCCGAGTCTTAAAGCGTTACACTCGGGGATACTGACATGACCTTCCTCCCCATTCCCCCCTTCCTTCCCCTTCCCCCCTCCCCTCCTTCCTCCCCCTTCCCCCTCATTCCTTCTCCCCTTCCCCCCATTCCTTCTCCTTCCTCCCCCTCCTTCCCTCTCCTTCCTCCCCCTTTCCCCCATCCTCCTGTGTTACTCTCTCCTCCTTCCCCTGCAGCACGTCTTTTGGCTGTGTCCCGGAGCTATTGACGTGACTTGCGTGGGACATCACTCGGGACTCCGGGACACAGAGAGTAACACAGGCGGAAAGGGGAGTAGAGGAAGGAGGAAGTGTGTAACCCCAAGCATGGCTCAGGGTTAATGATTTCGGTTAGAAAATTAATCCCGAGCCAAGCAGTTAAGTACATTAATTTGAAGAACATTTGTTTTCTTGTTTTTAATCAAGATTTAAATGAGAGAGAAAACTTACATCAGATGTTTATAAAGCTTGTAACAAATTAACAACATTAGCAGCTATATTATCAAGGGGCATACATTTATTTTTCTGTAAACATTTTAATTTAGTAGATACTGTTTCTTACCCAAATAAAGTACAAAAAAGCAATTAAATAAATAAACATGTTATATTGCCTAGTGAAATCCAGAAACCTTCCATGTCCCTTTAAATATATGACTATATAGCAATGAATAATTTTAAGTTTAAAAATATGATTGTGATGTAAATATTGTTATCCACCTTTTTTGGTAAAACCAATAATTCAGCAGAGGGCAGGATCTTTCTAACTAATAGTATAAATGAGCCCGCAAGGAAGGTCAAACTGTACCGTGCCATCAATCCAGCAATTTATGCCAATTAGCAGGTTCATGGTGCATGGGAAAAAAGTACTTGCTGATTTGCATGGAGAATAAAGCACTCTACCCATGAACCATTTCAAAAAAGTTAATACTATTTGTAATATAATTTGTAATGGTTATAAAAAGAGAATACATTGAATTATTGTACTGAGTAAAGAGGAATCACCTAACCATAAATAACTGCTCAGAGGTGCTTGGGCTATAACTCAGCTGCTAAGCCTTCCACAGACATAAAGCAATATCGAGTTCAACTAAGCTGTATTGTAAATTAGAGTTGTGTGTTAGGGGAGTATTTGGGGACACCATCCATAAAGCATTTTTTTTTATCAGAAAATATAAAGCATATCTGTCCACCACAAATAAACTAAAAGAGGATTACTGCAAAAATAGATAATTCAGCCAGGGTCAAAATTTGGAAAATATATTATACTAGCGAATTGCCCGTCAAAAAATGACGGCAATGAAATTGTAAGGTAGCTAATGGTGTTTTGTGTCTACTACTGAAATATATAATACAATTAATAAATGAATATACTTTACCTATTTTGAAGCATTGTGTTAAAGAGCTGGCAATCTGTTTTGATGTTGCTGCAGCATTAGTGGTGTGGAGCTGCTGTGTAAGCGCGCTGAATGTGTGCAGGGTAATACTGTGCGTGCACGAGACCAAACCGTTAGCGTAGTTGTGTACTTCCGCATTGTTCTAAAATGGTGGCTAATGTGTGGTATGCGTCTGTAGCGGAATATCCGTAGGTGTTTTGTGGTGTTTTGCGTGTTTCTTGTGGTGTTGTGCGTGTTTAGAGTGCTGTAGCCTTGTTTTCGTTTTGTTCGGCGGCCATTTTTTCTCTCGCTTAGAGAATTTTTGAGTGTTTAAACTCTTTAATTTTGAGTTAAATAAAGGTGTAACTTAATTTTTTGAGGTCCTGGATGCTCCTGCTTGCTGTAGGTAAGCTTTTTATGTATGTGTTGTGTGTATTTATTGTGTTTTTCATTTTTTCATGTCCTCGGGTTGCCTCTGATTTTTGCGAGGTCGTAATGGGTGGTAACGTGTCTCGTATGTTGTTTGCGTTACGACGTAAAGTTTGCGAGGGTCGCAGTTGCTGGCAAGGAGCGCCTTCGAGCAAGGAGCGCCTTCGAGCCCGTAAAGTTTGCGAGGGTCGCAGTTGCTGGCAAGGAGCGCCTTCGAGCAAGGAGCGCCTTTGAGCCCGCAAGCGTTAGCAACAACTCGTATGCTCACAACTATATATGTGATTGCACTAAACTTTCCAAGTACCGGTAACACAGATGGGATAAAGCTTACTCTCCATTTTGTCTGTGTTATGATATATTAATATGGTCTGTGTTATCTTGGGGTAATATGTGAATGTTTTTCTTTTGTGTTTCATTGTACAGAAAATGTGTGTGTTGTTCAATAAAAAAGAGTTGGTAGAGGAAATATGTTTTGTAGGAATCACTTGCCAAATGTTACAGCTTTTCTACTAAGGGCTTGTATTCTCCTGGATCTTGAGGGTATTTAGATCTGCTGGTAGCTCCATCTGGCCGGTTCTAAGAGGCTACACCCACAGGGGATGGACTTCATATTACCAGTGCCTCATACTGCAAGCAAGCTGACAATGGCATATTGTCTGTAGCTTGAGACACTAATATGAAGCCTCTCCCTTGCACTCACGGCCTTTGGTCACACCTGTGAAAAATGGCAGTCTACATAAGAGAGAACAGGAAGAAAGGTAGAGGTTCTAGAATATTAGAAACTTCAACTTTTACTCTATGAGCTTCTTAGAAGTAAGTTCAGATTTTATATGATAATTACCTTGAGTAGGATAAAATAAATTAAGTAACCAAGTAAAACATTTACATAAAAACACAAATGTTTTGCCTAAAGATTCACTTTAAGATTGTAGAGTTGGGGCTGAATTGCTCGAGATTATGGTGGCTAACCCTTTCACTGGAGAGAAAAATGTTTAAGTTTATAAATCAAGTACTCTTGAGCAACTCCCTTCTATATCTAAATTGTTCAGTAATATGCTACAAGAATGTAAGACAGTGTACCCTTACTTAAACTATTGGAACTATAGTGTATAAATACATATATATATATATATATATATATATATATATATATATATGTCGACCCGCCATGACCCACGGACCACAGAGCACCAGGAACATCTTATCTTTGGTTCTGCTCATCAATAAGGTGTTCTTGGCAAAAATACTGGAATGGGTTGCCAGTTCCTTGTCCTTATCTGACCTCTCTGCTATGACCTGCACACCTTGGGTGACCCTACATAGTTTAGCTCACAGCTTCTGATACTCCACTATCATGTTATATTTTACTTGTGTTTTTACAGAAAAATAAGAAGTACCTAGACATTGAAAACTTTTTTGAAAAAGTAATATCTTCTTGATATACCATATGCATCCTTGTTTGTGCTGCTCCAATAAGCAATTGTGCTTATATACTCCTACACCACTGATACACTTCCCCTTAGTTATTAGTAATTATGCAGACCCCTCTCTATAACATTCACATGCACTACACCTCAAATTATAATGTTTGACCCCCACATTAGCATATTGTAGTTTCACAGATAATGGTATATAAATGTGGCATCAATTTTACTGCAGAATATATGAATAGTCCAATTAATATCCAAATTTGTAAAAAACTCAGTTTATTTTTGGTGAGTGATTTTAGAGGGAAAGTGAAGGTTTTGTTCTGTCAGATGCTGTCGAATAAAAATCATTTATTTGTGAATATACTAATGACTATGGCCCTCATTCAATTGCAATTTGGCCAATTGAATAGGGCTCTAAATGAGCACATAACATATATTTTTTAAAGAAGTTTTTACTTAGGGCCTCATTCAATTGCAATTTGCCCAATTGAATCAGACCCTAAATAAGCACATAACATATATTTTTTAAAGAAGTTTTTAGTTAGTGAAAACCTTTCTTTTGGATAGATTCTTGCTAACAAAAAACTTCTTTAAAAAATATATGTAATGTGGTTATTTAGACCCCTATTCAATTGGCCAAATTGCAATTGAATGAGGGCCATAGTAAGCATCTATCCAAAAGCAAGGTTTTCACTAACTAAAAACTTATTTAAAAATATATGCTATGTGCTTATTTAGAGCCCTATTCAATTGGCCAAATCACAATTGAATGAGGGCCTATGTAACCAAAGGTACTGGAAATAAATAGCTTTTTAAAAGAGATCATAAATGTTATTAAGTTAATTGAAGTGTAATGACTTTCTTATACCAATTATACAGATGTAACAAAATAATAGTATAATAATTGGCGTAATCATATTTAAAAACTAGGACATTTTTGTCAAGATGGCGGAGTCTTCTCTCAATGTTATTTGTAGTAACATGTAATTCAAAAGATTTCTGGTTAATCTGGGATTTATTTACTATTGAAGTATGTTTTTTTTTTTTTGCTTCATTTTTTTTTATATTGAGCATTGTTCCACTAGGCCAAAAATGTTGTAAAAATATAATATTGCCAAATTTATATTGTCTTGTATTTGAAGTACTTTGAAGAAAAATAACGGAGAAGTTTCCATCACCTGTTTAACAAACCCCAAAAATTACGAGTACCAAACTCCCATAAGGAATAACATAAATTGGTATTTGCAAGGACAACGAGTACCAAGGTAGCGTTACAATTACCAAGGTTTTCTTCTCATCCAGATGTGTCAAATGCCGAAATCAACATGTTTGGAGGTAGTCAAGTACCAAGAGTCCACTGTATCAACTATAATAGTTGTCATCCTGCGAGTTGTTGTCACGCTTTGCGGGCCTCATGAAGCTTGTGGGACTTTGAGAGTGCAAAAGCGTTCATCGCGAGGCCCGCGGGACTTAGGCTTCAATGAGCGCCGCAGGACCAAAGCCCGTAAATACAGCTGCGGCCCTCGCAAGCCAAGGCCTGCAGTTGCGGGGCTGCACTAAATGATGAATTTAATGGCCAAACCACTGGAAAGAACAGCAAAAAAAAATTACTTACACACACAGCACAGGGGGAGAGCCAGGGAGCCTGTGAGTGAGGTTGAAGGTTAATTTGCGGCATATTTGGCGTTTTTTCATTATCGAAAATCACTGAAGCAAGAAAAAAAATAGAGGCTGACAAAACTTAACAGGATGAAAATGAGGCCGAAGGCAGTAAAAAAGAGCCCCAAGCCAGTAACACTTAACCCAAGCTAGTAACACTTAAGTCAGTAACATGAGCGCCAAAGGTGCTCATTGCAAAGCAGGAAAGTTGCAGCTTGCCAAAAACGGCAATGAGCGGTGAAGCCGCACATTGCAGAGCTCGCCATGAGCGCCAATGGTGCTCATGGCGAGGCCTGCAAAGTACACGGGGGAGAGGCTTGCAATGAGCGGCTCGCAATGTAAATGCTTTTCATGTTAAACCTATTTTGTAATTCACCGTTAATTAACATAAAATCATTATCCTGATTTTGTCCTGAACACCACTAAATGAAAGATTTCAACTGAGATAAAATAATTCCAGCCTTATCAAGACAGCCTAAATTATTTTTCTGTCTAAATAATTGCTTTACTGCTGTTTGCTCTTGTATTTTAAATGCCAATTAAAGGTATATCTAAGTTTCCCTGTTCTTAACTTTTTCCAATCTAACACGTGCTGCTTATATTAGACATACACACATTATATTAAGTCATTCTCTAAATATAAAGATTTAGTTAATTTAAAAATAACATTTGTTTTCCACGCCCCCAGAGCTGGCAACATAGGCACCCAATACCTACCAATAGAGACACTGCATCAGGGTACAGTTTGCAACCCTTTATTAATCTTCAAGCCAACAGCAGCACAATGCAGAGTTCCACATAGCAATGTCTGACCTGCTTGATACTTCCTGTTCCCGGGTAAAAAAAGGATTACATATCCCATGATTATTTGTTGCACAGCCTCGCTTCACATATTGATACAATGTTATAGTTGCCTGTGATTGGCCCAAACTAATTATGTATATTATGCTAATTTTAACCAGGATTTCCTGCGGTGTTAACTTACAAAATCAACGGCTAGCAAACTCAAGAGATTTAGCAAACTTTAGGGTGAGTTGGTCAATATTTATTTTGGCATCCTGTTCATGCAATAACATATTTTCAAACACTGCTGATTCTCCTCTATCAGATGCATTCATAATCCAGGAAGCTTAAATATGCCCTTAATGGTGAACTGAAATATGTTTAACATGAAAAGTGACCCTTTGGACCTTTTTGGCTACTAGGTGGAATGGTAAAGATCTTAGTGAATTTCCTAGCTTTAGGGTTAGGGGTGAAGGGTTAGGGTAAGGAGTGAGGGGGTAAGGTTAGGGGTTAGAGTTAGGGGTTTGGGGTGAGGGGTTATGGTTAGGGGTGAGGGGTTAAAATTAGAGGTTAGAGGTGAAGGGTTAGGGTTAGGGGTTAGGGATAGGTGTTAGAGTTAGGGGAGAGGGGTTAGGGGTGAGGGCTTAAAGTTAGGGGTTAGGGGTTAAGATTAGGGGTTAGGGATAGGGGTTAGGGATTAGAGTTAGGGGTTAGGATTAGGGTACTGGCAGATAATAAGCTTTATACTAACATGGCATTTACTAAAGTCTCGGCTGGGCCACCTAGTGACCAATGGCGGCATCTGCGTGTGGTCAGCTAACAGGAATGACTTGACCCTTTAAAAGACCATAGCTAATATTAAATAACTTGTATTCTATTTTTTTTCAGTTGAGTATCTCACATTTAATTTTTTAACGTGACATATTGCAAAATTATATTATAAAAAAAATAATTATATAAATATATATATATACTCTTTCTATGGGTGTAGGAGCCAAAGAAAATCGGGGGGGGGGGGGGGGGGGGGATACTGCATTGATAATAAAAATACAACACAACTGCTTCTCTACACATAAACACGTACATATAAAAATCTGGGGGGTGGATTGTCCCCCTCGCCCCCCCCAATTCCTATGCCCATGCTCTTGTAAGTGAGTAATACAGTCTTTGCGACTCAATTCTTTGCATAATGTGGCTACAAAATCAACACAGAATAAATATGGAGTTATTTTAAAACATCCAAAAGAAAACATGGATGTTTACTTTAACTTAAAAGAGCATAGCTAATTTTATATATAGCAGAAAATAAACTAAATTCAAGGCATTGCAGTGAACACAATGGCCTTTTCTCTCATATCCACCTGTGAAAAATGGCAGTCTACATAAGAGAGAACAGGAAGAAAGGTAGAGGTTCTAGAATATTAGAAACTTCAACTTTTACTCTATGAGCTTCTTAGAAGTAAGTTCAGATTTTATATGATAATTACCTTGAGTAGGATAAAATAAATTAAGTAACCAAGTAAAACATTTACATAAAAACACAAATGTTTTGCCTAAAGATTCACTTTAAGATTGTAGAGTTGGGGCTGAATTGCTCGAGATTATGGTGGCTAACCCTTTCACTGGAGAGAAAAATGTTTAAGTTTATAAATCAAGTACTCTTGAGCAACTCCCTTCTATATCTAAATTGTTCAGTAATATGCTACAAGAATGTAAGACAGTGTACCCTTACTTAAACTATTGGAACTATAGTGTATAAATACATATATATATATATATATATATATATATATATATATATATATGTCGACCCGCCATGACCCACGGACCACAGAGCACCAGGAACATCTTATCTTTGGTTCTGCTCATCAATAAGGTGTTCTTGGCAAAAATACTGGAATGGGTTGCCAGTTCCTTGTCCTTATCTGACCTCTCTGCTATGACCTGCACACCTTGGGTGACCCTACATAGTTTAGCTCACAGCTTCTGATACTCCACTATCATGTTATATTTTACTTGTGTTTTTACAGAAAAATAAGAAGTACCTAGACATTGAAAACTTTTTTGAAAAAGTAATATCTTCTTGATATACCATATGTATCCTTGTTTGTGCTGCTCCAATAAGCAATTGTGCTTATATACTCCTACACCACTGATACACTTCCCCTTAGTTATTAGTAATTATGCAGACCCCTCTCTATAACATTCACATGCACTACACCTCAAATTATAATGTTTGACCCCCACATTAGCATATTGTAGTTTCACAGATAATGGTATATAAATGTGGCATCAATTTTACTGCAGAATATATGAATAGTCCAATTAATATCCAAATTTGTAAAAAACTCAGTTTATTTTTGGTGAGTGATTTTAGAGGGAAAGTGAAGGTTTTGTTCTGTCAGATGCTGTCGAATAAAAATCATTTATTTGTGAATATACTAATGACTATGGCCCTCATTCAATTGCAATTTGGCCAATTGAATAGGGCTCTAAATGAGCACATAACATATATTTTTTAAAGAAGTTTTTACTTAGGGCCTCATTCAATTGCAATTTGCCCAATTGAATCAGACCCTAAATAAGCACATAACATATATTTTTTAAAGAAGTTTTTAGTTAGTGAAAACCTTTCTTTTGGATAGATTCTTGCTAACAAAAAACTTCTTTAAAAAATATATGTAATGTGGTTATTTAGACCCCTATTCAATTGGCCAAATTGCAATTGAATGAGGGCCATAGTAAGCATCTATCCAAAAGCAAGGTTTTCACTAACTAAAAACTTATTTAAAAATATATGCTATGTGCTTATTTAGAGCCCTATTCAATTGGCCAAATCACAATTGAATGAGGGCCTATGTAACCAAAGGTACTGGAAATAAATAGCTTTTTAAAAGAGATCATAAATGTTATTAAGTTAATTGAAGTGTAATGACTTTCTTATACCAATTATACAGATGTAACAAAATAATAGTATAATAATTGGCGTAATCATATTTAAAAACTAGGACATTTTTGTCAAGATGGCGGAGTCTTCTCTCAATGTTATTTGTAGTAACATGTAATTCAAAAGATTTCTGGTTAATCTGGGATTTATTTACTATTGAAGTATGTTTTTTTTTTTTTGCTTCATTTTTTTTTTATATTGAGCATTGTTCCACTAGGCCAAAAATGTTGTAAAAATATAATATTGCCAAATTTATATTGTCTTGTATTTGAAGTACTTTGAAGAAAAATAACGGAGAAGTTTCCATCACCTGTTTAACAAACCCCAAAAATTACGAGTACCAAACTCCCATAAGGAATAACATAAATTGGTATTTGCAAGGACAACGAGTACCAAGGTAGCGTTACAATTACCAAGGTTTTCTTCTCATCCAGATGTGTCAAATGCCGAAATCAACATGTTTGGAGGTAGTCAAGTACCAAGAGTCCACTGTATCAACTATAATAGTTGTCATCCTGCGAGTTGTTGTCACGCTTTGCGGGCCTCATGAAGCTTGTGGGACTTTGAGAGTGCAAAAGCGTTCATCGCGAGGCCCGCGGGACTTAGGCTTCAATGAGCGCCGCAGGACCAAAGCCCGTAAATACAGCTGCGGCCCTCGCAAGCCAAGGCCTGCAGTTGCGGGGCTGCACTAAATGATGAATTTAATGGCCAAACCACTGGAAAGAACAGCAAAAAAAAATTACTTACACACACAGCACAGGGGGAGAGCCAGGGAGCCTGTGAGTGAGGTTGAAGGTTAATTTGCGGCATATTTGGCGTTTTTTCATTATCGAAAATCACTGAAGCAAGAAAAAAAATAGAGGCTGACAAAACTTAACAGGATGAAAATGAGGCCGAAGGCAGTAAAAAAGAGCCCCAAGCCAGTAACACTTAACCCAAGCTAGTAACACTTAAGTCAGTAACATGAGCGCCAAAGGTGCTCATTGCAAAGCAGGAAAGTTGCAGCTTGCCAAAAACGGCAATGAGCGGTGAAGCCGCACATTGCAGAGCTCGCCATGAGCGCCAATGGTGCTCATGGCGAGGCCTGCAAAGTACACGGGGGAGAGGCTTGCAATGAGCGGCTCGCAATGTAAATGCTTTTCATGTTAAACCTATTTTGTAATTCACCGTTAATTAACATAAAATCATTATCCTGATTTTGTCCTGAACACCACTAAATGAAAGATTTCAACTGAGATAAAATAATTCCAGCCTTATCAAGACAGCCTAAATTATTTTTCTGTCTAAATAATTGCTTTACTGCTGTTTGCTCTTGTATTTTAAATGCCAATTAAAGGTATATCTAAGTTTCCCTGTTCTTAACTTTTTCCAATCTAACACGTGCTGCTTATATTAGACATACACACATTATATTAAGTCATTCTCTAAATATAAAGATTTAGTTAATTTAAAAATAACATTTGTTTTCCACGCCCCCAGAGCTGGCAACATAGGCACCCAATACCTACCAATAGAGACACTGCATCAGGGTACAGTTTGCAACCCTTTATTAATCTTCAAGCCAACAGCAGCACAATGCAGAGTTCCACATAGCAATGTCTGACCTGCTTGATACTTCCTGTTCCCGGGTAAAAAAAGGATTACATATCCCATGATTATTTGTTGCACAGCCTCGCTTCACATATTGATACAATGTTATAGTTGCCTGTGATTGGCCCAAACTAATTATGTATATTATGCTAATTTTAACCAGGATTTCCTGCGGTGTTAACTTACAAAATCAACGGCTAGCAAACTCAAGAGATTTAGCAAACTTTAGGGTGAGTTGGTCAATATTTATTTTGGCATCCTGTTCATGCAATAACATATTTTCAAACACTGCTGATTCTCCTCTATCAGATGCATTCATAATCCAGGAAGCTTAAATATGCCCTTAATGGTGAACTGAAATATGTTTAACATGAAAAGTGACCCTTTGGACCTTTTTGGCTACTAGGTGGAATGGTAAAGATCTTAGTGAATTTCCTAGCTTTAGGGTTAGGGGTGAAGGGTTAGGGTAAGGAGTGAGGGGGTAAGGTTAGGGGTTAGAGTTAGGGGTTTGGGGTGAGGGGTTATGGTTAGGGGTGAGGGGTTAAAATTAGAGGTTAGAGGTGAAGGGTTAGGGTTAGGGGTTAGGGATAGGTGTTAGAGTTAGGGGAGAGGGGTTAGGGGTGAGGGCTTAAAGTTAGGGGTTAGGGGTTAAGATTAGGGGTTAGGGATAGGGGTTAGGGATTAGAGTTAGGGGTTAGGATTAGGGTACTGGCAGATAATAAGCTTTATACTAACATGGCATTTACTAAAGTCTCGGCTGGGCCACCTAGTGACCAATGGCGGCATCTGCGTGTGGTCAGCTAACAGGAATGACTTGACCCTTTAAAAGACCATAGCTAATATTAAATAACTTGTATTCTATTTTTTTTCAGTTGAGTATCTCACATTTAATTTTTTAACGTGACATATTGCAAAATTATATTATAAAAAAAAAATTATATAAATATATATATATACTCTTTCTATGGGTGTAGGAGCCAAAGAAAATCGGGGGGGGGGGGGGGGGGGGGGGATACTGCATTGATAATAAAAATACAACACAACTGCTCCTCTTCACATAAACACGCACATATAAAAATCTGGGCGGTGGATTGTCCCCCTCGCCCCCCCCAATTCCTATGCCCATGCTCTTGTAAGTGAGTAATACAGTCTTTGCGACTCAATTCTTTGCATAATGTGGCTACAAAATCAACACAGAATAAATATGGAGTTATTTTAAAACATCCAAAAGAAAACATGGATGTTTACTTTAACTTAAAAGAGCATAGCTAATTTTATATATAGCAGAAAATAAACTAAATTCAAGGCATTGCAGTGAACACAATGGCCTTTTCTCTCATATCCACAAAGCTTTGCTTAGAACTTGATTGGAGGCTTCAGATGTTGGAAAGCTGTTGGCAGACTACCTTCCACATCTGCGCTTTAATGTATTCAAAAATGCTTTTCATATACAGTACAGTACCTGTGTTTATTGAAAGCACTCTGTATGATGTCTGCAATTCAAAGAAAAAAGAGCACGAGAAAGAAACACTATGAGACTGTCATAGATCTTCCATAATGTGTCAGGAATGCAATGCGCATCTGTTCCTGCTACGGTATTAGAAGTATAAAAAGAAATATCTGCTTTAGAAATCCCAACCGGAGCGGTGTCATCGTTTGACATAGATGTTGATGCCTCATTAATGAATTATAGACTGAAACAGAGCTCTATTTATTTTTTACACATCTTATTACCCTACGCAAAGAAGTAACACCAAAGAATTACAAATTAGTGAATAATAAAAAGATTAAAAAAATAAATTAATAAGAATAGAAAAGACACTGATACCATGTTCTGCCTGATCATGACTAACAGATTAATCAGTAAATATTATTTTAATTTTAAATGATATTATTTGAGATTTATTTTTGTAAACTAATTAAAGGCATATCTAAGTTTCCCTTTTTTTTTTTTTTTTACAGTTTTCTAGTCTAACATGTGCTGCTTATATCATTCTATAAACATACAGATTTCATTTATTTAAAAATAAAACTTGTTTTCCACCCCCGCAGAGGTGCCTACATAGGCACAGTGTACCTACCAATGGAAACACTGCATTTGGGTATGGATTTTAACTTTGTACTAACCTTAAAGCCAACAGCAGCACAATGCAGAGATCTACAGACTAGTGTCTGGCTCCTCCTACTTCCTTCTATAGAAGGACTACACATCCCATGATTCCTTCCTGCACAATATGCCATCACTGATTGTTACAATGTCAAGATGAATTAGCTGCCTGTGATTGGCCAAAATGAATTATTAATTGTATACAAATGTTAGCGGAGATCCCCAGAAGTTCTAATTAACACATGCAACTGCTAGCAAACTCAAGAGATTTAGCAAACATTAGAGTGAGTTTGTTAATGTTATTTTGGTATTTTTTCATGCAAAAAATGTTTTCATACACTACTGATTCTCCTTTATGAGATGCATTCATAATCCAGAAAATTTAAATATGCCTTTAATTTGATAATATTTGATATTTTTTATCATTCTGATTTTATGTTAAAAAAGAAAATCTTTAGAAGAAAGAGGTTGCCTAGCAAGCTGTTGGCTTCAAGTCCCACCTACTATCTTATTGTTTGTATTCACACGTTGACTAGAGGTGCATAAGCTGGTGGTCCACAAGGTTCTTTCGAATAGTCAACAGAGCTATGGGTATTACAAACAAATATGAAATATACAGTGCCTTTCAAAAGTATTCACCCCCCTTGACATTTACCGTGTTTTGTTGCCTCACAACCTGGAATTAACATGGATTGTTTGAGGATTTGCATCATTTAATTTACAGAACATGCCCACAACTTTGAAGATGTTTTTTTTTATTGTGAAGCAAACAACAAAAAGGACAAAATAACAGAAAAAGTCAATGTGCATAACTATTCACCCTTACACTTTGTAGAGCCACCTTTTGCGGCAATCACGGCTCCAAGTCGCTTTGGATAAGTCTTTAGTAGCTTGCCACATGTTACCACTGGGATTTTTGCCCACTCCTCCTTGCAAAACTGCTCCAGCTCCTTCAAGTTGGATGGTTCGCGCTTGTGAACAGCAATCTTTAAGTCTGACCACAGATTTCCTATTGGATTGAGGTGGGCTGTGACTAGGCCATTCCAACACATTTACATGTTTCCCCTTAAACCACTCATGTGTTGCTTTAGCAGTGTGTTTGGGATCATTGTCCTGCTGGAAGGTGAACCTCCCTCCTAGCCTCAAATCACGCACAGAGTGGTACAGGTTTTGCTCAAGAATATCCCTGTATTTAGCACCATCCATCTTTCCCTCAACTCTGACCAGTTTCCCAGACCCGGCTGCTGAAAAACATCCCCACAGCATGATGCTGCCACCACCATGTTTCACTGTGGGGATGGTGTTCTTTGTGTGATGTGTGGGGTTTGCACCAGGCATAGAGTTTTCTTTGATTGCCAAAAAGTTCAATTTTAGCTTCATCAGACCAGAGCACCTTCCTCCATCCATTTTGGAAATCTCCCACATGCCTTTTCGCAAATTTAAAACATGCCATTTTGTTTTTTGCTGACAGTAATGGCTTTGTTCTGGCCACTCTGCCATAAAGCCCAACTCTATGGATCGTACGTCTTATTGTCTTCCTATGTACAGATACTCCAGTCTCTACTCAGGAACTCTGCAGCTCCTCCAGGGTTACCTTAAGTCTCTGTGCTGCCTCTCTGATTAATGCCCTCTTTGCCCATGAGTTTTGGTGAGCAGCCTTCTCTTGGCAGGTTTGCTGTTGTGCCGTGTTCTTTCCATTTGCTTATGATAGATTTGATGGTGCTCCTGGGAATCATCAAAGATTTGGATATGTTTTTATAACCTAACCCTGACTTGTACTTCTTAACATCGTTGTCTCTTACTTGTTTCGAGAGTTCCTTGGTGTTCATGGCAGTGTTTGGTTAGTGGTGCCTCTTGATTAGGTTTTGCAGCCTCTGGGGCCTTTCAAAAAAGGTGTGTACATGTAATGACAGATCATGTGACACTTAGATTGCACACAGGTGGACATCACTTCACTAATTATGTGACTTCTGAGGGTAATTGGTTGCACCAGAGATTTTTATGGACTTCATAACAAAGGGGGTGAATACATACGCACATGACAATTTTCTGTTTTCTATTTCCAAAAAAATAGTTTTATGTATATATTTTTCTAATTTCACTTCACCAACTTAGACTAGTGTGTTCTGATCCATCACATAAAATTCAGATTAATAAAATATTTAACTTAAGGCTGTAATGTAACAAAATAGATAAAAAGTCAAGGGGAGTGAATACTTTTGCAAGGCACTGTAAATAGTAAAAATAATACAATTCCTAAAAAGTAGTATGTTCAGTCATTCAGTCGACTCTACGTGGTACATGTATCATATGACTCTGGTGGTGCCTATCCATGAGGTTTCTTGGCAAAGATACTGAAGTGGGTTGCCGGTTCCTTCTTCAGTAGACTGTGATTTGTCTCATCTCTCTGCTAAGACCTGCCCATCTTGGGTGATCCAACATGGTATAGTTCATTGAAGTACAAATCCTCTTCACCAGCACAAGGTAGTGACCCAGTAGGGGAAAAGTAATATAAAATAATCTAAATATTACCTGTTATTATTTACATGTGCCTATGTTACTCCATATATACTCCAGTATCGCACAATGCATTCCAAGACACAGAAAAGCAATACATTGTCCCTAAAGACCGTCTCCAACTTTCTTGTGGTCAATGGGTTTTTAGAAAATTTTAAGTGGTCTTTAGGAAAATAAGTTTGGAAACTACAGTGACATTAATGAATTATCGAAAAATAGAATGCTATTCATTTTTATTTTATTACCCCTAACTAACTGGTAAATTAATCAGTGAATATTTATTTGCTAAATAAATATATGAAACATAATATTTACCTGTTTTGGGCATTTTTATTTTTTGATACTTTTTTGTACTTAGAAGAAACAAAAAGCAAATTGTTGGTTTCAAGCCCTATCCACTATGTTATAAAATAAATAAATGAAAAATGTTAAACTTGTTTTTACCATTGTGATGTTATGTTAAAATTTGAAAGTGGTAAAATCTAATCAAAATGAGACAGTGATATGAAAAGCTGTTGACTTCAAGCCATATCCAATAACATTTTGTATTCACAAACTGTAAAAAATGGTCAAATTCACTATAACAATATCAATTACGGAGAATTAGTGTAATATATGGTGAAAAGAATTGATTGGACATGAAAGAGTAACATGATAGAGAAAAGTGACTCATGAAAAGGTGTGTAGACAAACAGACAGGTAGAGATAGATAGATGAGCTATACCATGTAGGGTCATCCAAGATGGGCAGGTAATAGCAGGGTGGTCAACCCACTCCAGTTGCAAAGAAAACATTATGGATAAGCACAACCAGAAACAAAGGCCTGGGGTGCTGTGGTCCATAGAGACACAGAGAGTCAGACACAACTGAATGACTAAACAACAAAAAGCAGTAAAAGGTCATAGAGCTAGTTTTTATTTAGTCAAAAAATTTGATGCCTCTTCTGAATCCCGGAGGGATCCATAATATAGTAGGGGGAGTTGAGAACTTATGTGTAATGAGGGTTTTTACATTTCTGGAGAGCTGTAGTTGCATTTCCTGAAACAAGGAGTCTACTTCTAATCCAGTGAGGGGTGTTTAGCCAATTTCAAGCTTATCCAGTTATCAAATAAATGCCCTGGACGACTGCCTGTTCTCTCCTCCCCAACCCCTCTCACCCCTGATAACTACAACTCGCCCTCTATAATCCAGCTCTCATGATGTGATGTAACAAGCACAATATGGATTCCTGAAGTCTTCAAAATGACAGATTGTCCAATAAAATGCATGAATTACACAGCTGCTAATATTGTTGCTTTGGTACATACTTGACAAACAGTTTTCTTGAACTGCAGTGGGCCTTTAATTGTTAAAGTTTGCTTAACTGTGTTGGTATAGCAGATAGCCTGTAATTACTTATGATATATATCTTATTGGCTCATAATGACCCGATACTGCATTCCCTGCAATATTTGTGGATGGCGTTGATGAGACCCAAATTAAAAACGAGCTGTTCTCCAACCTGCAAGGCACAGTTGCCAAGTTACCCAGGTGACAAGAAAGATTTTGTGCCAGTTCTGCAAAGCAGGTCCGTCGTTCTAAGAGATTGGACACTAATACAAAGAGACGAAGGAGGTTATTTAAAAAACACTTCTCAGTCACAGCTCAGAGCAGCCCTTACCAACAAAACAGAGACAAATGAGTCCAGCAGCTACATGCAGCTCTGCCCTATATGCAGCTTAAAGTGCCACTGCAGCCTTATATTTAGCAGACTCTTTTTTAAAGAACTACACTTGAAAATTGAAACACAATGTTTTTAGAAATTAAAAAATAAAACAAAAATAGCAGACTTTTTCGTTTGCAATTATGCTGCTGTGGTATCTGCCATAGTGATTCTGTTGATCAAATCCTGATTGACTTTGAATGCACATTAAGCTTCTATCTGAACATTTGGACTATGACAGTGCTTTAAATAGAACTAATGGGCACCTTGTTTGTTTATGTAGACATTAGTTGTTCAGTCGTGTCTGACTCTCAATGACCACAGCATGCCAGGCACACCTATTGTTATGGCTCTGGTTTTGCTTGTCCAAAAGGTTTTCTTGGCAAATATACTGGAGTGGGTTGACAGTTCCTTCCCCAGTGGACCACAATTTGGCTGACCTCTCAGTTGTGACCTGCCCATCTTGGGTGACCCTAATTAGTTTAGCTCACAGCTTCATTGAAGTACACAAGCCCCTTCAGCAGGACAAGGTAGCAATTTAGAACAGGGCATTTGGGTGCTAACAACACACAAAATATGGCTTAAAATAAATACATTTAGCACAGATTGCCTTTTTCATGTTTACATATTTTTATGATCACTACTAGCCATGACAATGATACAAGGGGTGTTAAGATCAGGCAGAATATATTTTGATACAATAGATGATGTTCAAACATGTATGCTGACTCCACACATTATGCTAGCCTATATACTGTATGTTTTACAATACCATATTTATGGCTATGATGATCTTCTATATGTTAGCTATGCTTTATTTTATTCCTCTTTAACAGCTGATTTCAGGCTGTTATCATTGTTGTATAGTCGTTCAATATTGTCAGACTCTCCATGACCCTATGGACCCCAGCATGGCAGACAGGGTTGCCAGTTCCCCCTCCAGTGCACCACAAGTTTTCTAACCTCTCTGCCTGACCTGCCCCTCTTGGGTGATCCTACATGGTATAGCTCACGGTTCATTGAAATACACAAGCCCCTTCTCTGCGCCAAGGTAGCATTCCAGAAGGAGGATTTAAGGCAGTAGTAGATCCTTAATAGACCTGCATTTAAACAATCAATGCTTCTCTGGGGCATTTTTTATAACTGGAGAGACTTCCAAGTAAATGTCCAAAATATTATTATTATTATCTTTTATTTGTCATGCGCCAACATATTCTGTAGCGCTGTACAGGGGATAAGAACAAGGAGAAATACAATATTAACAAACTGTAGAAGATAGAGGCCCCTCTTTTGAGCTTAAAATCTTTGTAGAAAGTGCTTTTTCCCAAAGCACCCTACACGATTAGAAACTCTCTACTTACAATCTAAAGGGAATGAAAGAGGCAAAACCTGGGGAAGAAAAGGTAAGGAATAGGAAAGAAGTGCAAGCTGGCTAAGGTGGTGGTGAGGAGTGCAAAGTTAGAAAGATTTTTTTAATTAAATGTGAGATGGAAGGGGTCTAGCAGAATCATTTGAGGTGAATGGCTTTAGTACGCAATATGCTATCTGTCCCTAGTGGTTAGATAGTATAACCTGCAAATGGAAAAGTCAGGTGAGAGTAAATATTATTATTATCCTTTATTTGTAATGCACCAACATCATTCTCGGAACTATGTGATCGTGATTTGGAAAATATTTATGGGACATCCAATCAAAACTTACGAACATTACGAGCACTAATGTTAAATGGAAAATCTTGCATTAGTCCACCTTGCATTAGTCATTATTAATTTGCTTTTTGACCTTTATGGATTTTATGGCAGTCTGGCACCAGATAAGCACTACAGAACAGGCAGAAGAAAATAACATATCACGATTTAAAACAAAAATAATTTACAACAAAAATATGACTAGAAAAATGGCACTTACTCAAAAGCGAGAGTAGTGGTCCTACATTTAAATTTTGAATAAAAAAAACAATCAGTGTAACTCACATTAGAATGTTAGTGTATAATGGTGTAGCAAGGTTGCTTCCCTCCACCCCTGTTAGGTGTCCAGGAAGTAGGAAAGACTCTGTACAGGAAGCTGTCCTAAAATTTCTATAAGACCATTCTATGTTTACCTGCAGTTGCCACTCTAGGGAAGGAGGCAGAGAGAGGCTCCTATTGGGATAGATTATGAATAGGTTCTCTAAACTCACTGGTAAGATAAAAGAATCACAACTCACTGTATTTTTTTATTAAATTGCCTTATTTAAAGGTATATATACATTTCCTGGGTTTCATGTTTGGTGAGAAACCGGCAGTGATTATCAGAAAAATATGTGATATATAGATAAGTTCAGTGTACTTACAAAGATATAGGCAGGAAAGTAAATTCCTGCATTGCACACCCAGAGAAAACTGACATTATCAAGTATGCAGAGGAAATGTGTCTAGGTATGGAGTTTGACCTTTCAAATGAAGTACTTGGTGCTCGATTACATCATATGGTTGGTGTTGAGTTTACAACTGAATCAGATCACCATAATATATAGAGAAAGAGACTACAAATCCCAGGCTTCTTTGCAGCACAGCAACCCCAGAGTATGATACACATATATCTGCTTTCTCCTGATTGGCCAAAATAAATTATGCTAATCTTAGCAGGGATTTTTTGGGGAATCGACTGACAAAAGCAGCAGCTTGCAAATTGAAAAGATTTAGCGAACATCAGGGTGAGTTTATAAATGTTTATTTTGGTATTTTTGCATACATATACTACTGATTCTCCTCTATCAGATGCATTCATAATCAAGGAAACTTATATATGCCTTTAATATAATTTATTTTCCACTGAGAAAAAAAAAGCTTTTTGCAACGTATTAAACATTCTCTTTTAAATTGCTGAATGTTTTGGATTACATTGGCCATTTAAAGAAATACAATTTACCTTCTAATCATCTAGAAATATTTAATAATTTTACTTGGAATCTGAGATTTCAAATCAAACCTTGATCTGCTCATATGAATAAGGGCCAGTCTGGAGCTCTGTGGATTGTGCAAGACCAGTATTAAACACTGCTACATTTTTACAAAGAATGAGCCGAGCATGGGGGTGAGGTGATAACTTCTTATTTTTTACAAGATGTGAATTCAGTTGCAAAAGATGATGGTTTCTTCTTAAACTACATTTGAAATGATATATACATTGTACTAGCCATTGCTCTCTAAAGTAAATAATTCCTGAGATATTAGACAATGTTTGGGCAGCTCTAGTTTACTAATGTACTTCTCTACATATAATGCCGCACATAGTAAAGTGAATATCTCAAAAATGATTTGCTAGAAAAACATTGCTTCTTCTTCTTCTTATTAATAACCTTTATTTGTAATGCTCATATTCTATAGGCCAACTTGTGCATTTATACATGCTACTCCTGTCCAGATTACGAGTTCCCGACCCACAATCACTAGAACTTCATTGGTTTTAGCACAGCTCGAACATTACGAGCTCTAAATAATTAAAGGTACACAAAATCAATATTTTATTAGACCCGTAGCTGTTGCCTGCAAATAAAGTCCGACCCGCAACTTAAAAGTATCATATTTCTGTCAAAATTATTATGAGTACTAAATAGGACTCGCAAGGGCGTTATCCAACACTTATTAGAGCTGTAGCATCTATTAAACACTCATTACTTTAAAAGCATAGGGAGGCATGGAAAGACATTAGAATTAATCGCACAACAGTCTCAAACCCACAAATATGCAATTACAAATATTATTTTAAAAACTATTTCTGGGTAATATTGATCCCAGGACTCAAGGGGTTAATACATATCATGACACCCACATGGACTAGAATAGATGATCTAAGGCAGTTTAAAGATTGCTAGATTGCAAGCCCGATCGGCAAATATGACTTGTTGGCAGTAATTAATTTTTAGCTTCCGATTGCAGATTACGTGTAACTTCCATGTTTTACTGACATCATAATGACTGTCTATTACTATTGGCTGTGTCTAAGAAGCAAATTGCAAGCTTGCTTAAATAATGTCAGATCATATGATCATGCCCCCTGAAATCCTAATTAAAAAGCCAGGGTTACGAGTTCAGCCTTGTGGTTGGAATTTGCGAGCTATGGTCAATAGAATACATCTAAACAGCTGCAGCCAAATTTGTGAGTTTGAGGCATTTGCGAGCAGCCAATAGAATAGCGCCCATATTCTGAATCGCTAAACAGGGTAGATAGATACAAGTCAAAAACTATTTAAACAAAGTTAAAAAGAATGGAGGGTCCTGATATTGAGTTTAAAATCAAGCATATAAAGTGCTTTCTCTAAAGCATCCAATAAGATTTAAAACTCGCGAACTTACAGTTTAGAGGGTATGGGTGAGGTATAGCAATTGGGTTCTGGTTGTTTCTGTTTGAATTTCTTAGCGCAAAAAGCTTGCTATTAAGATTATTACACTATTTTGTAAACATTGCGCATTAAAGGGCAAGTGCCACCAAAACATACATTTTTTAATTAAAGGGCACTCTTAGAGATAATTAACTATCAATGTCAAAAATATGAAACTTGCCTAATTTGTTATTTATTCCTCCATGCTTGTGGAGACTGCAAGCTACCATTTTTAAGTTTCAGTTTTGTCACTGACAAAAGTTTAAGAGCCAGCTCAAGAGCCAATCAGAAAAGATTTGTTCATACTCTGTGTTCTTCATCAACTCATATCGCCTAATACATACGTATTTAGTAATAAAAGGCAAGTTCTTTTCAGAAATGAGTGTGCAGTAGGACCTTTCCATTTAAATTATTATATTGTGTTCCTGCATCATGTGAAGATAATTTATTTTAAAAAAAAAATTGCATTTTTCATTACAGATCACTTGTGATTGTATTTACACCAATTCATTCACTGCTGTCAGTGTAGAGAAATACACCAGAATGTAATAACGGGGATAGCAGTACTGTAACAAGCTAACTGCAGCAAAATAGTGAAAGGTAAATTGTCAGGTTGGAAGCAATTAGGATCGGATTTGCTCATTAAACTGTGAATTGTCAGAGACACTAAATTAAGTGGTTATATCCAGCAATACTGATTTCTCTAACTCCTATGCTATCCTATGTATCCTCTTTTTTTAAGGTGGCAAAATATGCTGTGACCCTTAAATTTATATGTAGCATCTATCATTAGTAAAACCATTGTGGCCAAATTATATATATATACGGTATATATATATATATATATATATATATATATATATATATATATATATACATACATTTGTATGTTTATATATATCTATATATATATTTATATCTATATATCTATATATATATATATATAATAGTTGTGAATCTGCGACTTTCTTGGTAACGCTCAGGAATGTTGTGAATTGCGCATGAGCAATGAGCGGCGAAGGTGCTCATCGCAAGGCGCGTACACCAAAGGCTGCAATGAGCGTCAAAATAAATGTTGAAGTAAACCTTAAAATGCAAACAAACTAAACATATTTTAAAACTGATAAATGTATGATGTAAAATTGTAAAAACTAAATAAAAATGTATAGAACATAAAATATTTTTTGGTTTTGAGTACAACTTAAAACACAAATACACACAAGTACCGTATTTGCCGGCGTATAAGATGACTTTTTTCCCCTGAAAAACATGCCTCCGAGTGGGGGGGTCGTCTTATACGCCGGGTGCACTTTGTCTACGCAGAGCTCGTGCCGGTCACAGGGAGATGCAGGGGCGGGCCGGAGGCGATGCGGTCGTGCCGGTCACAGGGAGATGCAGGGGCGGGCTGGAGGCGCTGCGGTCGCGTAACAAACTCTATATTTTGAGTGGCAATGTTGGGGGGGGTCGTCTTATACGCCCAGTCGCCTTATACACCGTCAAATACGGTATATTAAAAAAAAAAAATTGTTAAATGTACAATATTAAATTGTTAAAAGAAATGAAGAAAATATATAGAACATAAAGATTTAGAACTTAAAAACCACCCAAAAATGTATGTTTTAACATTTTTTTCTTTTAACAATTTTATATTGTACATTTAAAAGTTTTATATTTTAAAATATATGTAATGGTTTATATTTTTTTCTTTTAACAATTTAATATTATACATTTAACAGGTTTTTTTTTTAAATATATTTTTTGTGTGTATTTGTGTTTTATGTTTTTCTTCAGCCTTTATAACTCAAAACCTAATCATATTTAATGTTCTATACATTTGTATTTACTTTTTACAATTTTGCATTTTTTATTTTTTTTTAAATATATTTAAATATCATATTTATTTGTCTGTGTTTTAAGTTGTAGTTGAAAATTTAGAACTTAAAAACCCAACAATATTTAAAGTACAACTTAAAACACAAATAAATAAATAAAAAATACAACTGTTAAATGTACAAAGTAAAAATTTAAAAAGTAAAAAACAATTTAGATCATGAAATATATTTAGTTTTTCCTGTTCTAAATGCAACTTAAAACTCAAATAAAGAAAAAATATTTAAATAAACTGAAAAAACAAAACAAAACATATAATGTATTTTGTAAAATTGTAAAAATAGCATATTCATATATTTGTTATTTGTCTTTTCAGCTCCCAGTACAGCCCAGTATGGAATCACTGGAAGTGCCGAAATCCTCTTTTCGTGCTGGTACCTTGTGTTGACACTGTCCTCTTTCACCAGCACAATCTACCTGAAGAACATCATTCTACAATAAATATACAGAACCATACAAGGCTTTAAAGATTTTTCTGAAAGTGCTGATGACAGGATGCAATCTGGTACATTTTTGTTTGAAGCAGTGTGGGATATAATCAACAGTACATACTTGGGGATGAACGGCTTCTGTAGAATTGCTCAATATGTAAATACTTTATTATCCCCCTTTTTTGATTAGCCGCATTACGTTGTGGAGCAGTACACATTGTCCTTTTTTTAAAACGTGAAAGCTCTGAAATTACTTTTAGAGGATATTAATTGTGAATTCATGTTTGTATTCTACAACTTTTCAACAAAAAAAAAGCATTCAGTTATAGTCTGTGGCTATCGGTGCTCGCTACAGTTTACAAATAAACTAATATTGCAGTTGGAAAAATAATATGCTTTAAAGCACCGAGGCAACGCGTTTCGCTGCCCTCTCGAAATAAGATTTTGAACTCATGTGTATCAAACATTTTTCCATTTTTATTACAAAAGTATTGCCTTCAAAAGATTATTCCAGTTACATTTAGCTAGATCTACTGCAAGTTTAATATTTGGATCAGTATTATAAAATGGAAACTGCATGGTGCAGTTTATACAATTTATACTTGTATGTTTCGCATGGGTGTGCCTTCATAAACTTTGATTATTATTTTTTTTTAATCGAAAGGGTTTTCCTAGCTTAAGGGGTCAGCCTATAAAATATCAAATGTACAGAGCATATTTTTAGCAATTCATATCATGTAATCAAACAAGTGTGAAAGAATTATATGTATGCTAATGATCATGTCCATACCTCAGTGTTAAAAATCAGTATTCTTTAACCCATGCACAGAATACAAGTCTGCAGATTCTATAATGTAACATTCTTTTGTTGGCAGTTAACTGAGCCCAAGCAGAGGAGGCAATAGTGTCTATTGCTTAAGCTTCTTGGCATTTCATACCTACTTCATATTTTTTGCCGATCCCTACTTATAGCACAATTCTCATATGTGTTTGTGATTTCAGAGCTATTTCTCTTCAAAAAGTATTATTCAAAATTCTTTAAAAAAAATGTTGTGCAAATGAGAATGTGACAATCCATTTTATCATCCAATACGTCATGGAATCTGTATTGTTTTGCACTTGATTTTGTACTGAATTTGTGAAACTAGCTAAAATAGTCGAGAAAAAAGTGGATATATTTGGAAATGGGTCTACTCAGCGGAAAATAAAACTCTGGTAAAATCAAAGTATGTGTTTTCAAGGCGTTTTTTTGTTGTGGCCTCGATATCATAAAAATAAAATATAGAGTATGTTTCTGAGATAGAATGTGGTAAAATATCCTGCACCTTATATTCCAAATATATACACCCCAGGTCACAGAGGACCCAACTTACAGACGACCCATACTTAAGGACGGGCTCCAAAACTTTTTGTATATGTTTTTTTAATGCACATGGGTATTATTAATATTATTACAGTATTACCCTCTATTATCAGTACCACATATGAGCCATATCTCATTTATGACCTGCTCATCTTGGGTGACCCTACATGATATAGCTCACAGCTTCATTGAAGTGCACAAGCCCCTTCACCACGACATGGTAGCGACCCAGGGGTAGTTTATTGTATTCTCTTGTTAAAACTCAAAAACAACAGGAACATTTCAACAATAACATTGAGAATAAAAACTGATGGGCAACAGGAAGTAGAGATATTTATAACAGAGATATTTGCTTTTGGTAAAAAAATAAACTGAACAATGAAAACATAAACAAGTGTTATGCAAATGGGATTGAGACATATATTCCATATTAACAGAGGAAATAGACACAAGATTGTGGTTTGTATTATAATGCATATTGTATGAGTGTTACTATTACAGAAACAAGCACTTTAACATCCTATATTTCTACATAATGCTCTGAAAGCATGCAAAAGACAGGTTCACAAACTACGGCGATGGCCAACCAGTGATCGGTGAGCTTCTCTAAGGTGCTCCATGGAACAGCTGGGACTACAAAAAAATATGAAAAATACAATTTCTATATAATTATTTAATAAATATAATTTCATAAACAAGTAGTGCAAAAGTGCGTATATTTTATGTTATATTGTTTCTAATTATTTAAACTGTGCCATACCAATATAGTGTAGTAATATATTGCATTTGTAGATGTGAGGAATTGACTTCCACAATGAACTAAGATTTTCAGTAGAACAAGGATACATGAAAGATATATCCTCTGACTGGGAGCACAAAGCAAAATAAGGTACTTTGGAATATTTCCAGCATCCTGCCCCTAAAACCTGTAGAACAAGATACTTCTGGTAATAGGTATATTTCATAATATGCACCAAAGATGGCTTCTTTATCTTTTTCTGCTTCTGAATCTAATTGTGAAACATGTTGTTTTGGTCTCTCAAATTACATTTTAGATCCCATAATCCAGTCTATTGGGAGCTTCCTAGAAGTCAATGAAGTGTACATGTTATATCACAATTACATTGAGGAGGATAACATTAATTAAGCAACCTAGTAGAAACATTCATATGCAGCAAAATACATTGTGTACTTTGAGACCCTTTTAAAAAAACACTACATAATTTATCATTATTATCATTACTATTATTATTATTATTGATATTACTATTATTATCATTTAGTTCATTACAGTGGTTTGAAGAATGATTAGATGAAGATCATCATCAACTTTTCCTTGAAAAAAACATTTAGCAACCAGTGAGGAAAAGAAAACAAATCACTGATCCCTCTACAAACAGTTTTGTATTAGCAAATTCATCAAGTGACAATCACATGTAATGTAATGAAAGACGTGCATTAGATTTGGTACAGAAGATCATTGTTGCGACCCAGATTTGGAGGACTAAGCGCACCCCAACTTTCTCCCTCTTGGCGGTGCCTTTTTGTGTTCAAGATCATCACCTCCTCTCACTCCCGTCTTCAAGACTTTTCTCGTGCTTCCCCATCAATTTGGAACTCCTTGCCCCGCTCCATTAGATTATCTTCCTGCCTCAAAACCTTTAAGAAATAATTAAAAACACACCTGTTTAAAAAATCATATCATCTTCAGCCTTAACATGTACAACTGAACATTCCACAGCTTAATAACACTCACACCCACAATCTACAGTACAACACACAGACCCCTCCACTGAACCAATTGCTTTCAATTGTATTTGTCACCCCCTTGTATCACACCTAAACCCTTAGATTGTAAGTTTGCGAGTTTTCAATCTTGTGTCAGGCCTTGGAAACAAGCTCTATGTACATTTGATTTTATGCTCAAAAACAGGGCCCTCCATTCTTTACAAGGTGTTTAATTTGTTTTCTGCTATGTACTCAACCCCTGTACAGCGCTACGGAATATGTTGGCGCGATATAAATAAAGATAATAATAATAATAATAATAAGATCTCACTTTTCCCAGCAATTCTATTCAGATCAGTTACAGGCACAATCAGATCCCTTTTTGTTAGGATATAAGAAACACATATGTACCGTTGTTTAGTACAAAACAGACTGACCTTTATTCTTACTTCAGACACATCTTAAAACCAAAAACAATAAAGATCATGTGGCCCTTCCCCCACCCAGTTACTACGGTTACCAACCCCCGACATTCCTTCTTCTGAAATATGTCTGGTCTGGCATGTTTCTGTTGTCATTAAGTGAGGGGTCATATATTTTTTTTGGTCTCTAGATCTGGTGTTACAACCCCAGAGGAGCAATAAACTAGCTTCAAACACACACGTCCAATAATGTACCCAATTCTACATCAGCACCAGAAGTTTCTACTTAATGTATCAATCCGCATCTTCCACCCCCAGTGCCCTCTCTGACCAAACAAACCACCTAGGAGGTAATAAACCATCTTTGTCCTGTGACCTTTGAAGTAACTTATAATATTATGTCCTAGGGCCTACTTCTGAGCGCAAATACATTATTTAAACTTTAGACAATTACCCAATTCATCCTATTAGATCAAATCACTATTGCAAACATTATAGCATTACTAAATACTTTGTTTTTTCTTGGCATAACAGTGTCATCTCCTAATTACAACCTGAATACTACACATTATAAACAATTCTTATTAGGCCTGAATACTCACAGGCCATGCTCTTTGGGGATCCGAGAACTAACATTATACAAGTTATTACGTTTATAACAAAATAGTCTGTGAGTTTGGGGCAGTGACAGTTCAATCTTGGGCCATACAGGGCCTTGCTGGTGGGGTTCAGCGGTCCCCCATCCTCACCCCCATATGTCAGTCATAACAATCCCCTCCTGTCCAGCTGAGATATTCTACTTCATAACCTCAAAAAGTAAGCATAACAAACATCTTAATGGATTTTATTGGGATATCCTTGTATTACTAAATCTTTTTGAAATATCCATTACAGAATATTATTTATCATTATTATTATTATTATTTTTATGGCTATTATTATTATTATATAGTTCATTAATAAGAATCACTAGGTGAAGATCATCATCAATTTTCCCGTCATAAAAATGTTTATAAACCAGTGAGGAAAGGAAAACAAATCACAGATCCCTCTACAAATCAATTGAAAATCATATGTAATGTAATGAAAGACTCCCATTAGATTTGGTAGAGAAGATCCCCTCCTGTCTTCCAGCTGAGAGATGCTATCTCATAACCCCGGAAAGTAAACATACCAAGAATCTTGATGGATTGTATTGGAACATCCTTGCACTACAAAATCTAGTGGGAGAAAGAGCTCCATCATTTCAACTAATACAAGACACAATGGAATATCATTACAATTTATGCACTGAAAATAAGCAATTTAATTTCATTATATTAAAGTGTGTTGACATTTTAGAATTAAAGATGTAGTTCACTTTTAAGTGCAAAACGCAATGTTATTAATATTCTGCGATTTATCAACTCCCTCTAATTGATGGGTTCTTTCTCCTCGTTGACTGAAGCTTTATTACTGGAGGAATTACCATCTAGCACCTGCCATATAATGTAAATAGACTATATGAGCCTCAATAATAACCCCTTGTTATAACTTTGTATGTGATTATTGCCATCAATATAGTATCTTTATTGTTTAAAGTTATTTTACTAACAAGGTTGCTAGTATTACTTCGATACAGCAGGTAAGCATTGTACCAGCATATATAATTAATCCTACCTTCACAACCCAGAGTCTACATATTATGGGGTTCTTCACTTCAGAATATATTTGAGACAATAATTTCTATTTGTATAATATTTTAATGTTTAAAATAGTATAATAAAAATTAAGCTTTACATTCACTAACAACTCATGGTAACAATAGGTGCTCTTATTAAGTATGTATTATTCCTGGAATAAATGTTGGTCTTATTTGGGTTCTACTGTGTGTGCAGGAATATATTTCTTTACATATCAGAAAATGTGGTAAGATGTTACAAATTATAATAAAAAAATAATAATTAAACAATGCTTAATTCAGCTGTCTCATAATATATCCAGTCTTGAGTATTTTAATGCAAATGATAACAATGTGATAGAGATTAATTATTAGTGTTTCCTGATTTTAAATCTAGGGCAAGAAAATGGAATCACATTTATTAAGAGAAAAATATTCCCATAGGGACACTGGACGAATCTAGTGGAATTTTTGCAACATGCTTTGACAAATTACCCCCATAAAAAGAATTCAATAGCCAAGATTAATGATAATATGAGACCCTATTGAGGTCAATGGCAATGATGTGGTTGTACAGAGATTGCTACCCATTTAATTATGTTTTGGTGCATTTGTGAATTTAATTTACAGTTTGGAAAAGATTTGTGGGATATTATCAAAGGATATATTGAAATGCACAATGCAGCAAAGATCCATCCAAACCATCATCAATCGTACATTTATTCACATGGAGACACACAGTAAAATTGAATTGTATAATTCCAAACATAATGCTATGGTTGATGCTGATATCTTCAATGTTAACTACAGCAACAAAGAAATAAAGTTTATTAAAAACATTTTTTAAGAGTGTAAAATAAACCGTTCAACTCACCCACATTTGAGTTTGTTACTTAAGATTACTTCTCCATGTTTCCACTCTCTCACTCTTTATCTTTTTACTAATCATTTTCTCTCGCTGTACCTAGTACATTTCTAACCATACTCTGCCTGAGACTTTAAAAATTTTGCATTTGCTTTATTTTGGGTACTATATATGGCCTCTGAAGGTGCTGTGAAGATCTGAAGACCTCCCTGGAGTTCCAGCACCTCTTCTCTCCCGGGTTGTTCTAACAACTATCCAAGTGACCATTAAAAGACTATAATCACTGTTCTGGTTCTCATGGGATGACTTTTAGAAACATGAACTTGAAAAAAAAGCCGACCTAGAGTGATCGCAATATTCCCAAAGGGCTCCCAAGGACTTTATTGTAAATAACTAGTCAACTGGAGCCCAATTCACTGTTTTCCCTGTTGAAATGCTTTTCTTCATGCAAATTATGTGTTTTAGATTATGTTTAATACATAGCCTGGCTAAAAGTGTGACATATTCCCCATGCACTTGATTCCCCTATATGACTTCCCTCTATTTCGATAAGGGACCACGGAAAGTCAGAAGAGAGGAGGTTTATGTTCCCCTTAGTGTAACCCCTCATATCCAGGGAACCATCAGACACTCCCCATCAAACCAGAGTGCTTTAAGGGCTGGCAAGCCCCTAAGTCACCCTTCCCACTATAACCTCAGCTAATATAAGCTGGATTAGGAAGCCCTATACTCTGATATCCTTTGCCCCGGTCTAATGGTACCCAGATGGCAAACACTACTGAAGGCGACAGCCCTCCGTCCCTCTAAGGAGTTCAGACATGGTGCGATTTGGTGGGGAGATAGGGTAGCACCTGCCCAGGGCCGCAGACACCCTGGCCCCTGTGTAGAAACCTTGTAGCCCCTTCCCTGGTCCTATGCTTGGGATTTCCAACAATGAGCATGTCACAATCTGTAAGCTTATTGATGCAGAGTTGGAAAGGCCAACCAATCAGGTCAGTGCCAACTAGAAACTTATCATGATTGGCCTAGCCAAGTTAGGGAGGAATTTCAAAAGATGCCCACATTATGTTTGCTTTTGTAAATGTGTTATTGTTTTGTTGCATAAGAAAAATATATAAAAAGAGAGAGCCGAAAATGACAATTATGCTCTTTCTGGACACATAGACATGGTGTGTTTAATTTGGAGGGAAGGCTCTTATTATTTTTTTTCGATGGAGAAATTCTGCAATGTCCTGAATCCTTGCAACTTGTCCTGAGAATAAGGGAATCGGAGGAACTTTGTGGATTTGTGGGTAGGATTGGAAACCCCTTTCAAGCTTAAAGAAGAGGCAGATCTTGACAGATGCCAATTGCCAATTGATTCTGTTCACTTCCTGTCTGTGGAAAATACTGTGTCTGGAACAATATGGAACCAACCAGGTGGTTCCATCTAGCCCTCAGTTCTTTAGTTCCAAACACTACTTTACAGGGATGGTGTATTTTTTTTTTTTTTTGCTATACCTGTAAAAGAGCATATTTTTATAAGGAACAGTCTTTGGTTCTGGCAAATTAGGCAGTTGGCTGGGATTATAAACTTTTAGAGAGAAGAGCTTGAATCATCCGGTCATGTGTTCTTTGTTTTGCCAGTGAAGATAGTTGATTACACATTGAATTCATTTCTTTAGTTCTGGGAAACTGAGTGAAGAAAGAGCTGCACTGGAGAATAAGACTACCCATTGTGTCTACCTAAAACCATAGGTTAAATAAACCATAGAATAGATGTATGATAATCCCAAGCATGTTTAAATTCCATAACTGTGTTTGATGCTGTCATATTACTTCTCTTTCTTCTGTCCTCTATACTTTAAATACAGAGTTAAGGACATGTAGTCTTTTGCTATAGGTTTTTTTTCATACCATGCACCTCTGAATTATTTCTAACTTGTCATTTTGAAGCTATGATTTCCTTTAGCAGTATTCTATATTTTCTAATTTTACATTAATCAGAATTAAATTGTAGATCCCACAAATTTGACTATTCCTCCAGTTTTATTAAATCATTACACATTTGATTTACACCTCCTGGAATGTTCAACCTATTACATGTATGTCTTCTGGAAAACCTTTGAAGCCCATTATCAATCACCAATACATTAATTAAATAAAATGTGTTCCAGCACTGATCCACATGGCACATGGCAATGGAAATCACCCATTCCACTCAACTAATTCTGTTAACTATCCTTTAACCATGTCCTACTACTAAAATACAATTGAAATGGGGCTACTTGACTGATATAGCCTGAATTAATGTGTCATTAAGAATAAGAAAAATACATATCACTATTGTAAGAGAATTATCTTTTTAAAATAAACATCGTCCAAATATCCATTGGAAATTCTAAATCATTGTTTTTTTTTTGTAATATATTGGGCTAAATGATTTCTTAAAATCTCTGAAAAAAGTGTTTAATCAAAGTTAAGAAAATCCTCAAAAACAGTATTTATTCTCATACTTTAAATGAGCCTTTGAAAAATGACCCCCTTTGAAATGTTACACTCATCACAATTTGATTATCTGCTCTACTGAAAACTCCACTAATTGCACATAACATGTAAATTGCATAGATTGGCTAATTGTCTGTAACAAGTGTCTAATGAGATTTAATTACTGTGCTTTATTTTTTTAACGTTTTCTTTATTTCAATCTGATATGATTGAGCAGATCTTTTTTTTCCGGAGAAAAACTTATACAGTACTGGTAGTGCGGAAGTCATATTCCCATACGAACCGATATGATATTATTGTTTAGCTTCGTTATTAATACCTTGGTAATAGCTTCTATAATTCAGAAGAATTTAAAAATGATTTATTATACTTGCTTTTCCTCATCAGTAGGAAAAGGGAGGATGGAATATATATTTTGTATAGCTCAAATAGCTCAAACCAATAGTAACATGACAATATATATTGACTGAAAACAAACGTAGGAGTTCTGCTTAAACTCAGCTTCATATTTAAGAACATAAAATTGTGAGCTGTGATCTGTAAGAAAGTAATCAGTAAGGTAATGCATATAACACCCTTCTGCATCACTACCTTGCTGTGGTGAAGGGGCTTGTGTTCCTCAATTAAGTTGTGAGTTATACCATGTAGGCGCAACCAGGATGGGCAGGTCATAGCAGAGAGGTCAGACAAATTGCAATCCACTGGAGTAGGAGCTGGCAACCCACTCTAGTATCATTGCCAAAATAACTCTATGGGTAAGCACAGCCGGACATAACCATAGATGTGCCTGGCGTGCTATGGTACATGAGATCATGGAGAGTCGGACACACCTAAATGACTAAAAAACACACAATGCATATAACAAATGATGTTACAATAATATTAAGGAGGCTGTTTGTCTTTTGTTCCTTATGAATACTGAGCAGGTAACCAAAGTTCTCTGAGTTCATTTATTCAAAGACATCAATGGCCTAAGGGATAGTCTGAGTTCAGAAAAAATAAAATTGTCTAATAAGACATATCTGGTGTGGAAATCGGAGCCAATTAACTACACCATAGCTATTCTTCACAGTAAGGGTGATTAATCTGTGGAATTCTCTACCAAAGGAGGTGGTGACAGCGGATTCTATAGATAACTTTAAAAAGGGACTGGATATATATTTTTTATTAAAAAGTGTATTCAGGGTTATCCTGGTTATTTAGAGAATTTTGATCCAGAGAGGAATCCGATCGCCAGTATCTGGGGTCAGGAAGTAATTTTTTTCCCCTTTTGAGACAATTGGCAAAGTTTTACTTGGGTTTTTTTCTGTTTGCCTTCATCTGGATCAATTAACAATTAATAATAAATCTGAATACTGAAGATCAGATGAGATTTGAAAAGGTAGATAGAACTTGATGGACTGAAAGTCTTTTTTCAACCTCAATTACTATGCTATGTAACATGTTACTAGCCCCCCCCCCCCCCACTTAGTTACCCTATATAGTGCTTTTCTACAAGGGCAACAAATTCCTCCTGAACTCAATTTAGCTAATATAGTCCTCTTTCCCAAAGAGGGCTGAGATCCTTTAGACGTAAAAAATGACCAAACTATTTCCCTTCTTAACGGGGATGTAACAATTTTAGCAAAGATTATGGCCAAGAGGATTTTAAACTTTTTACCGAGACTATTTCATGATCAGGTAGCATTCATCCCAGATAGACAGGCTGGGGATAACATTAGAAAATGTTTAAATTTAATCCACCAAGTATAGAGCCCTAAAAAAATTGCGTGTCTCCTGGCCCTAGACTAGAGCGAGAAAGCAAGAAAGCATTTGACACTCTAGAATGGCCATATTTATATGCTGCTCTTACCAAATTTGGCTTTAAAGGACAATTCATTAACTTATTAATTACCCACTACAAAAACCCAAAAGCCTTCTTAAAACTTAAAAAAAGGGGTACCAGACAGGGGTGCCCCTTTTCACCCCTTCTATTTGCTTTGGCAATGGAACCTCTAGCACAAGCAATTAGGTCAAACACTTAAATCACCAGACATCATCATTTTAAAACAAGCTTTTATGTTGATGATTTACTTTGTACCCTGTCTGAGCCTGTCCTATCTGTCCCTAAATTAATGCAGACAATAGATAATTTTAGTGGATTTTCTGGTTTAAAAATTAACTTGGATAAAACGGAAGCTCTTGCCCTTGATCCTTCCACTCTAGAGAAGGAAATCCTTAATGAGAAATATAAATTCACATTGGCCAAACAACATATTAGACATCTAGATATCTAAATATTACTCTAAATTACTTTCCACTCTAAAATTTACTGGGGACCGACCTGATTAATGGTCCAAATTTCGTATAACATGGTTGGGGAGAATTGACACCATTAATATGAATATTCTTCCTAGGCTACTATAATTATTTAGAACTTTACCAATTACCATTAGTTTAAAGGAGTTATCAGGCTTTCCAGAGGCAGGTTTTTAGGTTTATTTGGCAGAACAGACCCTCAAGAATTCCAAAAACAGTTATGTTTAAATACAAATCTACAGGGGGCCTCTGTTGCCAAAGCCTGAAGACATACTTTCAGGTGGCTCAACTCTCTTTTATTCCGATAGTCAACTCTCCGCCCCACCAGCCCATCCTCCGTCAGTTACTGTAATGTATCCATCACTGTATCCATCACTGAGTGCTTGGGTTCCATACACCTTAAGGTTTGTGCCATGTCATCCACCCATCCTTTGTCAGTCAGAGTAATGGATCCATCACTGTATGCTGGGGTTCCATACACCTTTAGGTTTGTGCCATGTCATCCACCCATCCTTTGTCAGTCACCGTAATGTATCCATCACTGTGTGCTGGGGTTCCATATAACTTTGGGTTTGTGCCATCTCATCCACCCATCCTCTTTCAGTCACGGTAATGTATCCACCACTGTGTGCTGGGGTTCCATACACCTTAAGGTTTGTGCCATGTCATCCACCCATCCTCTGTCAGTCACTGTAATGTATCCATCACTGTGTGCTTGGGTTCCATACACCTTAAGTTTGTGCCATGTCATCCACCCATCCTTTGTCAGTCACTGTTATGTATCCCACTGTGTGCTGAGGTTCCATATAACTTTGGGTTTGTGCCATTTCATCCACCCATCCTCTGTCAGTCACTTTAATGTATCCATCACTGTATCCATCACTGTGTGCTGGGGTTCCATATAACTTTGGGTTTGTGCCATGTCATGCACTCATCCTCTGTCAGTCACTGTAATGTATCCATCACTGTGTGCTTGGGTTCCATACACCTTAAGTTTGTGCCATGTCATACACCGATCCTCCATCAGTCACTGTAAATGATCCATCACTGTTTGCTGGGATTCAGTACACCTTAAGTTTTGTGCCATGTCATCCACCCATCCTCCATCAGCCACTGTAATGGATCCATCACTGTTTGCTGGGGTTCCATATACCTTTAGGTTTGTGCCATGCCATCCACCCATATTCCGTCAGTCCCTGTAAAGGATCCATCACTGTGTGCTTGTGTTCCATACACCTTAAGGTTTGAGCCATGTCATCCAACCATCCTCCATCAGTCACAGTAATGTATCCATCACTGTATGCTCTAGTTCCATATACCTTTAGGTTTGTTCCATGTCATCCACCCATCCTCCGTCAGTCACTGTAATGGATCCATCACTGTATGCTGGGGTTCCATATAACTTTGGGTTTGTGCCATGTCATCCACCCATCCTCCTTCAGTCACTGTAAAGGATCCATCACTGTGTGCTGGGGTTCCATACACCTTAAGGTTTGTGCCATGTCATCAACCCGTCTTCAGTCAGTCACTGTAATGGATTCAACACTGTGTGCTTGGGTTCCATATACCTTTAGGTTTGTGCCATGTCATTCACCCATCCTTTGTCAGTCACTGTAATGGATCCATCACTGTATGCTGGGGTTCATTACACCTTTAGGTTTGTGCCATGTCATCCACCCAACCTCCATCAGCCACTGAAATGGATCCATCACTGTGTGCTTGGGTTCAATACACCTTAAGGTTTTGAGCCATGTCATCCACCCATCCTCCATCAGTCAGAGTAATGGATCCCTCACTGTATGCCCGGGTTCCATATACCTTTAGCTTTGTGCCATGTCATCAACCCATCCTCGGCCAGCCACTGTAATGGATCCATCACTGTGTGCTGGGGTTTCATATAGCTTTAGGTTTGTGCCATGTCTTCCACCCCTATTCCGTCAGTCCCTGTAAATGATCCATCACTGTGTGCTTGGTTTCCATACACCATAATGTTTGTGCCATGACATCCAACCATCTTCAATCAGTCACTGTAATGGATCAATCACTGTATGCTGGGGTTCGATACACCTTAAGGTTTGTGCCATGTCATCCACCCATCCTCCATCAGTTACTGTAATGTATCCATCACTGTGTGCTGGGGTTCCATACACCTTAAGGTTTGTGCCATGTCATCAACCCATCTTCAGTCAGTCACTGTAATGTATTCAACACTGTGTGCTTGGGTTCCATATACCTTTAGGTTTGTGCCATGTCATCCACCCATCCTCCGTCAGTCACTTTAATGGATCCATCACTGTGTGCTGGGGTTCCATATAACTTTAGGTTTGTGCCATGTTATCCACCCATCCTTTGTCAGTCACTGTAATGGATCCATCACTTTATGCTGGGGTGCCATGTCATCCACCCAACCTCCATCAGCCACTGTAATGGATCCATTACTGTGTGCTGGGGTTCTATATACCTTTATGTTGGTGCCATGTCATCCAGCCATATTCCGTCAGTCCTTGTAAAGGATCCATCACTGTATGCTCGGGTTCCATTTACCTTTTTGGTTTGTGCCATGTCATCCACCCATCCTCCGTCATGTCCCTGTAATGGATCCATCACTGTATGCTGGGGTTCCATAACATTTTGGGTTTGTGCCATGTCATCCACCCATCCTCCGTCATTCACTGTAAAGGATCCATCACTGTGTGCTTGGGTTCCATACAACTTAAGGTTTGTGCCATTGTCATCAAACCATCCTCCACCAGCCACTGTAATGGATCTATCACTGTGTGCTGGGGTTCCATATACCTTTAGGTTTGTGCCATGTCATCCACCCATATTCCGTCAGTCCCTGTAAAGGATCCATCACTGTGTGCTGGGTTTCCATACACCTTTTGGTTTGTGCCATGTCATCTGCCCATCCTCCGTCAGTCACTGTAATGGATCAATCACTGTATGCTGGGGTTCCATATAACTTTGGGTTTGTGCCATGTCATCCACCCATCCTCCGTCAGTCACTGTAATGTATCCATCATTGTGTGCTGGGGTTTCGATACACCTTAAGGTTTGTGCCATGTCATCAACCCATCTTCAGTCAGTCACTGTAATGGATTCAACACTGTGTGCTTGGGTTCCATATACCTTTAGGTTTGTGCCATGACATCCACCCATCCTCCGTCAGTCACTTTAATGGATCCATCACTGTGTGCTGGGGTTCCATATACCTTTAGGTTTGTGCCATTTCATCCACCCATATTCCATCAGTCCCTGTAAAGGATCCATCACTGTGTGCTGGGGTTCCATACACCTTAAGGTTTGTGCCATGACATCCACCCATCTTCAGTCAGTCACTGTAATTGATTCATCACTGTGTGCTTGGGTTCCATATACCTTTACGTTTGTGCCATGTTATCCACACACCCTTCATCAGTCACTGTAATTAATGCATAACTGTGTGCGGGGGTTCCATATACCTTTAGGTTTGGGCCATATCATCCACCCATCCTACGTTAGTCACTGTAATTGATCCATCACTGTGTGCTGGAGTTCCATATACCCTTAGGTTGGTGCCATGCCATCCACCCATATTCCGTCAGTCCCTGTAAAGGATTCATCACTGCGTGCTGGGTTTCCATACACCTTAAGGTGTGTGCCATGTCATCCACCCATCCTACATCAGTCACTTTAATGTATCCATCACTGTGTGCTGGGGTCCATATACCTTTACGTTTGTGCCATGTCATCCACCCATCCTCTGTCAGGCACTTATGTAGTTTATTTTAATATTAAAAACAGAGAATATTCCATACATCTTTAACATCACCATAAAAGTGAGTGGAATGAATTGTAAAACTCTCTTTAAAAAATTCTATATAGTTTTCATTGTGGTGGATGCAGTTTATATTATTACATGCCCATGTTTTAGCTCTATAGTGTCACTTTAAGCTCATCCCTGGAAGGTGAGCTACATTATGTTATTAATTTGTTCTCAGATGCTTTGCTCCACAGGATAACTTGCACTATTACTGAGGATGGAGACACAGGTAATTTTCATTACTTGCATAGCTTCTGTATGTGGGAAAAGATCTGTCTGCAGGAATTTCCATTGAATAGTAAAGAGGATCTACCAGGGGTAAGTTACTTACAAATCCTAACGATAAGCTGAAAAGCTTTTATTAATTCCATGGTATTAACTTTGATCATACTTTATCAGATAAATAACATTAGAAATTAGCACTTTAAGTTTGCATGCAGGGAAAAAAGGATTTACAACCTAATTGAATACTGTATAGTGAATTGTAAATCAGGATCACAACCCACAGTGGGGTATCGCAAAACAACTCTGGTTTCCACAAAAAGACAAAGGTACCTGTCAAATCAATAGCTCTGTGGGGTTACAGCTAGCTGATATAAATCACTGCAGTCCTGGAAGAGTGCAGTGCATCAGAGCAAATTGTGTTAAGCAAAGCTTACCTAGTAAAATCAAATAGCTCTATATTAACACTGATTGCTCTGTGTGCTATGACTTCCAAGTGCCTTTAACCTGTTTATGAAAAGGAAATTATTACATCTAGTGATGTCCCGAACAGTTTGCCTGGAGAACTATTTGCATCGATTTTCGCATGTTCGCGTTCGCTGCGAACGGCGAACACATGCGCTTTTCGGTTCGCCCCCTATACTTTATCATTTAGGAAACTTTGAACATTATTTATTTTATTTTATAATTTTTTTTGTGTAATCTATGCCTGCCTGCCAGCGTGTGTGTGTGTGACAGGCTAACACCTAACAGCTTATATTGTGCTTATTTTCACTACTTATACCTGGTGGTGTAACATACATTGAAAACAACCATTTTTTTCCTGTAATCTAATTTCAGTTGCCTGCCTGTGTCAGGCTCACAGCTTATATTGTGCTCAGTGACATAAAACAACACTTTTTTGACTGTAATAGATTGAATAGCAATTGCCTGCCTACAGGCGTGTGTGTGAAGCCTATTGCATCTACTCTGCCAACTTTTGCCAGTGCACAGTGATACGTCATATCTGGTGCAACCGTAGTGTACAATGACATAAAACAACACTTTTTTGATTGTAATAGATTGAATAGCAATTGCCTGCCTACAGGCGTGTGTGTGAAGCCTATTGCAGCTACTCTGCCAACTTTTGCCAGTGCACAGTGACACTCATATCTGGTGTCACAGTAGCTTGCACGCATAGTACCACTAATCGGAAAAAAAAATGACAGGCAGAGGCAGGCCACCCCGCAGGGGCCGTCGTGGTCGTGGTGCTGTGATTCCCTTTGGCCCTAGAATAATGCCCAGTTTTCAGAGGCAACGTACCCTGAACTTGAAAAGTTCTGAGGACATGGTTGACTGGCTAACACAGGACACCCAATCTTCTACAGCTTCCGCTCGGAACCTTGACGCACCATCCTCCTCCAGCTTAGCTTCGGGCGCCTCTCCAGTTACCACTCGCCCGCCTGCCGCCACCACCAACACTAGCACCACAGCCGCTTCACTTGATCCGTCAGCAGAGTTATTTACACATCCGTTGGAAGAAATGAGTGATGCACAAACATTATTGCCAGAGGATGTAGATAACAGGGATATGTCCCAGTCAGGCAGCATTACACACATGGACGTACGGTCTGATGATGATGATGTTGTACCCGGTGATGCTTCCTTTGTTGAGTTGTCAGATACAAGTGAAGCGGTTGATGATGACGATGCGTCCGTGGATGTCACGTGGGTGCTATAAGAGAAGAAGAACAGGAGGAAAGTTCAGATGGGGAGACAGAGAGGAGGAGGAGACGAGTTGGAAGCAGGGGGAGGTCGTCGCAAGTAGCTAGTGGCACAGTCAGACAGCATGCATCGGCACCCGGGGTCAGCCAGACAGCATGCCAGTCAACGCATGCTGTTGCCACCACCAGAATGCTGTCATTGCAGAGCTCAGCAGTGTGGCAATTTTTTTGTGTGTCTGCCTGTGACAACAGCAATGCCATTTGCAACCTGTGCGAAAAGAAACTGAGTCGTGGGAAGTCCAACACCCACCCAGGTACAACTTCTTTGCGAAGGCACATGATGTCACATCACAAACGCCTATGGGATCAACACACGAGTACAAGCAGCACACAAAGTCAAAGCCGCCATCCTCCTCCTGGTCCAGCATCTTCAGCCACGTCAACCACTGCTGCCCTGCTTTCCCCCTCTCAACCATCCGCCACTCAGTGTCTCGCCCTGAGCAGTCCCTGCTCATCTGCCCACAGTCAGGTGTCTGTCAAGGACATGTTTGAGCGTAAGAAGCCAATGTCACAAAGTCACCCCCTTGCCCGGCAACTGACAGCTGGCTTGTCTGAACTCTTAGCCCGCCAGCTTTTACCATACAAGCTGGTGGAGTCTGAGGCGTAAAAAAATTTGTAGCTATTGGGACACCGCAGTGGAAGGTACCCAGCCGAAATTTCTTTGCACAAAAGGCAATCCCCAACCTGTACTCGATTGTGCAAAAGGAAGTAATGGCATCTCTGGCACACAGTGTTGGGGCAAGGGTCCATCTGATCACTGATAACTGGTCTGCAAAGCATGGTCAGGGCAGGTATATCACCTACACTGCGCATTGGGTAAACCTGGTGACGGCTGCCAAGCATGGAATACGTGACTCAAATTTGAAGTGGGAAGACCGACCAAGCATCTTTTTCCATCTCCCGCTTCCAAAAATCCATGCCATATAAAAGTCCCCTGATAGTGAACGTAACAGGGATTAAACCGATAGGAATAGTACTACTTAACAGTACACACCTTATAATAACGCAGACAGAGGCAACGCGTATAATCTTCCATGCTGTGCAGTGGAAGCCCCCAGACTCTGACCTGTGTATAATCTTACATGCTGTTCAGTGGAAGCCCCCAGACTCTGACCTGTGTATAATCTTCCATGCTGGGAAGTGGAAGCCCCCAGACTCTGACCTGTGTATAATCTTCCATGCTGGGCAGTGGAAGCCCCCAGACTCTAACCTGTGTATAATCTTCCATGCTGTGCAGTGGAAGCCCCCAGACTCTGACCTGTGTATAATCTTCCATGCTGGGCAGTGGAAGCCCCCAGACTCTGACCTGTGTATAATCTTCCATGCTGTGCAGTGGAAGCCCCCAGACTCTGACCTGTGTATAATCTTCCATGCTGGGCAGTGGAAGCCCCCAGACTCTGACCTGTGTATAATCTTCCATGCTGGGCACTGGAAGCCCCTAGACTCTGACCTGTGTATAATCTTCCATGCTGGGCAGTGGAATCCCCCAGACTCTGACCTGTGTATAATCTTCCATGCTGGGCACTGGAAGCCCCCAGACTCTGACCTGTGTATAATCTTCCATGCTGGGCAGTGGAAGCCCCCAGACTCTGGGAGTATGAAGAAAAGGTGTCAGAGGAGGAAGGTGGCTTTGAGGAGGTGGAAGACCAAACACAGCAGGCGTGCCAGGGGGCTTGTTGTCACCTTTCGGGGACCCTTGGTGGCCGGGTGGAGGAAGAGACCTTCAATGACATCAGTGAGAACAAGGAACGGGACATGGCTAGCTTGGTATCCAACCTTGTGCAAATGGGGTGTTTGCGGTTGTGCAAAGGGACTGTTTGTGGTTGTTTGCGGTGCATTAAACGGGGAGATTGGTCTGTTACTGTGAAGCGGGTGTAACCCTTACACTACCTGATCGATACAACATCATACCTGATGTTTTAAAGAATGTTATTCCAAACAATTTAGGAATGTTAGGTGATTTATGCCCTTTATGGCTTAAAACCAGACTCTGCATCAACTATGTAATTTTCCGTGGGAGTTTGGCCATGGATCCCCCTCCGGCATGCCACAGTCCAGTTGTTATTCCCCTTGAAACAACTTTCCCATCACTATTGTGGCCAGAAAGAGTCCCTGTGGGTTTTGAAATTCGCCTGCCCATGAAGTCTATGGCGGTTCGCTGATGTTCGCCCGTTCGTGAACATTTGGTAAAGTTTGCGTTCGCTGTTCGCGAACCCAAAATTTGATGTTCGCGACATCACTAATTACATCATTTCTTGTATAGCCTGCCCTCTACCATGATTACTAAGATTCATTTAAAGGGATTGTTTGGCACTTATTTTACCTAGTAAATACATTAATATCCTATATTTATTTTTCCATTTCAACACCACTCTTAAAAAAAGGATGTTAATAGCAAGGGTATAGGAAGCAAAAAAAAAAAAAGTCTGGAGGGGACAGAGTATATATCTATATCTATCTATGTATCTATACACAGAGAAAGATATATATAAATATAAATATATATATATATATATATATATATATATATATATATATATATAGAGTGAGGTAGCCGTGAATGTCAGGTAATCCAGTTGAATCATCAGAGTATTGCAGTGAGTAGTGATACCTTTTTTATTGGACAAACTCAAAGTCAAAAAGCGATACTGATACTGATATGAACTAAAAACAGTAAACAGAGATTTAAAAAAAAATTGGAAAAACAAGAAAAACTAAATTCATTGGGCAGAGTTAAGTGAAAAACAGACCAGCATTGTAAATAATGTCCTGATAGGTCAGTATGTAAGTCTATAGATCAGGTTGTAGATAAGAACACAGCAGAGTAAAATAAAGAGATGGAGCTTCAGTGGAGGTTCATTCGCATGTGTAGTTTCTGGCTGGTTTCCCCAATGTAGCACCCCTTTCACATACAGTACATTGTATCATGTACACTACATTGGATGATGTACATGAATATGTGCCTCTGATGTTATAGCTCTTGTTGTTGTGCGTAGCTGTGTCCTCTTTGCAGATGTGTTGGCATAGTTTGCAGCGATTTTTATTCCAGGGTTTGGTGCCATTTTCTCTGTTATGCTGTTCATTTGGCAATCATCTGTTCACCAATGTTTGTCTTAAATTTGGTGGCTGCCTAAACGCAAGAATGGGGGTTTGGGAAATATATGTTTTAATTCTGTGTTCTCTGTTAGTTGTGATTGTAAATCCTTAAATATTTTGAGTATTCCTTCTAGAACCGGATGGTATGTGGTTATTAGTTATGTACGTGAAGTTGTTTCTTTAGTTTTGTATTGCAACAGGTGTTCCCAGGGGGGTTGTGACGGAAGAGGTTACTTTCTGAGTGATAATACAGCGTTTGTAACCTTTCTGTCTGAATGAGTCAGACAGTGTTTTTAAGTGTTTATCACAGTCCTCTGTGTTTGAACATATGCGGTGGTAACTGATGGCTTGACTATGAATTTTCCCTTGTTTAATATGGGAGGGGTGGAAGCTAGAGTTGTGGAGGTAACTACATCTGTCTGTCTGTAGGTTTCCTATAGACAGATGAATTAAGTTTGCCATTTGTAATGGAAATGGTGGTGTCCAGAAAGTTTACCTGTTCTGTGGAGTAATCCATTTTAAATTTAATAGATGGGTGAAAGGTATTGAACGAATTATGGAAGTCTTTGAGTTTTTTGCAGTCAATTGAGTCAATTTTTTGTAGTAGGTATTGTCTGTCAGTTGTTTGTTTCCTTCTTGTATGTAGTCCTCTGTGTTTATGAATACAACTGCGTCACCTTCGTCTGCTGGTTTAATGACGATGTTAGGGTTTGTTTTTAAGCTTTTTATGGCAGCTCTTACTAATGGAGAGATATTGTATAAGTCTCTTACTGTTGGGATGTTATTAAGGATGTAGATCTCAGGCGAAAGCTTTCTATGTAACTGTCCAGTTTAGGTTTGCATCCAGGTGATGGAGTGAACTGTGTATTCTTTTTCCTGCTGTTCTAATCCAGTGATGATGTGGTATCCTCTCTGTTGTAGAAATATTCTATAAGTCTCAGTCTTCTGAAGAATTCTTCCAGGTCAGAGTATAATTGAATTTTATCCAAATTTGTGCTTGGACAGAATGATAGTCCTTTAGAGAGAACAGAGCTCTCTGGTTGTGTTAGCTGATGTTAGATAGGTTTATGATTCCTGTTATCTGAAGTGTTTTCCAGAGAATTGTTGGTGGTAGTAGAAATCACAGTTGAATTGCGGTCATTCACACTCTCTTTCTGTATCTGTACTTTGTTGTTCTTTGGAGAGAGGCAGTTACATTTTCAGAAAGTAACCTCTGCCGTCAGAACACCCCGGGAACACCTGTTTCAATACAAAACTAAAGAAACAACTTAATGTACACCTCTGGTAACCACATACCATCTGGTTCTAGAAGAAATATGCAAAATATTAAAGATTTACAACCACAACTAACAGAGGACACAGAATTAAAACATATATTCCCCAATCCCCCATTCTTGCTTTTAGGCAGCCATCAAATTTAAGACAAACATTGGTGAACAGATCATTGCCAAATGAACAGCATAACAAAGAAAATGACACCAAACCCTGCAATAAAAATCTTTGCAAACTATGCCAACACATCTGCAAAGAAGAAGCAGCCATGCACAACAACAAGACCTACAACATCAGAGGCTCATATTCATATACATAACCAATGTAGTGTACATAATACAATGCACTGTATGTGAAAGGGGGTGCTACATTGAGGAAACCAGCCAGAAACTACACATGCAAATGAACCTCCACTGAAGCTGCATAAAAAAGCACCATGAAGTTACTGTACTCCAGCTGGACACCATTTCACCCAGGAGAATCACTCCATCCATAACCTCAAAATAAAAGTACTCAGAGGGAATTTTTAGAACTATCCAAAAGCGGAAAACTTTTGAATTAAAAATGATTAAATTTTTTAATACAAAGGATATGGGCATTAATATTGACTTAGGCTTTCTAACCCACTATCTTAATGTCTTATAGCTCACACACATTCCACATACCTCCCTCTCCCTTATATTGCTGTTTTTGTAAGCTACATGCTATACTGAAATGTATTACTATTTTTTTTTTACTCTGCTGTGTTCTTATGTACAACCTGATCTATAGACTTACTTACTGACCTATCAGGACATTATTTACAATGTTGGTCAGTTTCTCACTTAACCCTGGCCAATTAATTTTGTTTTTCTTGCTTTTCCAATTATTTTTTTTATCTCTTTCTGTTTACTGTTTTTAGTTTATATCTGTATCTTTTTTTGACTTGATAAAGAGAGACATTATCTCTTGAATACGTTTGTCCAATAAAAAAAGTATCACTATTCACTGCAATACTCTGATTATTCAACTATATATATATATATATATATATATATATACTAGTCGTTTGCCCGTCATAAATGATGGGATTATATATTTTTCCCCCACCGCCCTTACCCTGTATCACTTTCCTCACTCTCCCTCCCAAAGGACCGTTGGATTCTTGGAAATCTCTGCACCAGCAGATACCCTGATATCTGACTTCTGTAAAAGTCAGGGTATCTTCATCAGGAATCAGCACTTCCAGGAGTGTCAGTAACCTTCCTGTGGTAGTGACCAGGACAAGTTACTTGCAGGGTAGAGATAGGATCAGTATCGCAGCCACCAGGAGCAAATAAGATAACATACCATTTCTATATGTCTCAGCAGCAAACTGATATATTTTTTTAAGGTTAACAACATTTATAGGGTTTAGATACAGACGGGGGGGGGGGTTGTATACAACACAACAATGACAGGGAGTGGCAGACAGAGGAGATTTACTTCCCATGAGGTCTAAAAGTCTGGCATCCTATCTGGCACCTGTGAACAATAGGCCAACCTCCATATAAACATAACGGTCTATACTTGTTTAGTGGTCCAGACCTTGATTAGAGTACATTAACTTTATCTGACAGATACTGGGACAAAACTGATTACAATACAATGAAGGTGATTATCCATTGGCTGAAGCCAAGCAGTCAGGCGTTTATGGTGGCTCAGTGGGCTAAGATCAGGGAACTGGAAAAGGGGTCTGTGACAGTGAAGTACTGGCTGCTTATGGTGGAGGGTTGTCATGTGGGGGGGGAGAGAAGAGGGTCTTTTAAAAAGGTATTTTTAAAATGTTAAAAGATGAGATGAGCACAAATATCCCTCTTCCCTTCATCTCCACCCTTTCCTCTACTGAAAAATAAGATAACCCCAACCCCTCAGAATCTAAGCTAGCAGGAGCGGTTAAAGTCAGAAAACATAAAACCCTCTGTACACTGGGGAACAAACGGGAATAATATATCGGTTAAACAGATAAACTTTATTGATCTAGCTTACAATGACGATTAAAATGGGCCAATATAAAATTACCATGGAAACAGATAGGAAGATTTAAAAGAAAGGCAAGTGTATGGAAACTAGTGATCATATAGTCTATATATAAATTCTACAATAAAGGGATCCTAGTAATCCTACTTCGAGTGCATGAGTATTATTATGTATGCCAAACTAAATCTGTTTGCAATATATCCAAGCCCACTAATAGGATGTCTGGTAGTGACCAGTTTACACTATGTGCAATAAGGGTATTTTTGTAATCTTCTGCAAACCCAACTTGATACCCAGAACTACTCTTCTACCACTGTTGTAACAAAATGCCTATGTATAAGCAATGCCCCTATCTTAAACTGTGGCCGCTGCTAAATACAGTCTGAGGTGCGCAAAACTCCCTAAGAAGAGTCTATAGGATTAGGGGGTAAACTGCTGTATTAATGGCAAGTGGAAACAAAGGGACTGGGTAGAGGTGCTCAATATGCGGGCTATATCTCATAACACTTGCATGGTTGTGACCGTTCATGCGCACATCCTACGTCTGGCCGCACGCTGCGTTGCACTATGCCGACGCATTTCAACGTCACTAAGGACGTCTTCCTCAAGGGGTTTGCCCTTGAGGAAGACATCCTTAGTGACGCTGAAACACGTCAGCGTAGTGCTACGCTATTATGGCCCACCTAAAGGGTCATTTACTTCACTGTGAGTGTTCTTCATGGTATGAAAGAGCACAAGATTAAATGTTAAAGTGATCTGTTTCTTTTTTTTTTATTACACTATTAACAGACCTAAAGTTTAAGCATCTGTTTACATACAAAATGTATCCTGTCTACTAAATGAGTAAAAACAGATTGCCAAGCATGGAGTTTAGTGATTGCCCATCGGGAAGACAGTGATTATTAGCAGTTTTTACCTGGACTCATGGATGCACTGACCAGTTATCCCATAGCTGACCTGTTTAGGTGAATCCAGTATTCTATGCCTGAATAGATTGATTTGTTAAGTTAAGTGTTAAGGGTTAAAAAATTGTTATTTTGATCTCTGCATGGACCGGAGTGAGCAGAGCACTGGTCTGCATTGCTCACATTTCAGAGATACAAGAGAGCAAAAATCTGAATTTTCTGCCATAAGCAATTACAAACTGGAAATGTAAGCACTCTTACAATTGGTTTACATGAGACACACCTCAACAGCCTGAATCGCTGCAGTTGTGCAAAAGCAAGTAGGCCGACTGTTACACATATAAGCACAGATATTATTTTATTTTATTGCTCAGTGAAAAATGCACATATTTAAAAATTTCAAAATGCTTTTAGGATATATTTACTGTGATATGGACCAAATTGTGTTAAATGAAGTGTCCCTTTCATGCCAGCACATTACATATGTCATACACACTTAATCTGACATTAATATTGCAGGGCTCCATATTTTTAATATTAAAATTAACTATCTAAGTGTTTATTTGCATATTTAAACATGATTTTATTAACAAGTGCCTTAAAGTTCTGTTTTTACTCACACGGCAGTCCCTGCAAAGGTCTGTCCCTGTAGCTCATGGTGACAGAGTTTATATAGTGCTAGATGTACTAACCAATCACAGGCTGTGTCTTAGCAGCATATTACTAAAATGCTACTGAGACAAGTCTGTCCTTTGCTAGTACATCTAGTACTATAGAAGCAATATATACATGAGCTAAAGGGGTGGAGCTTTACAAGGATCATTTGGAAGGTTTCAGTGAGTAAAACAGAGTTTTTAAGCACTTGTTAATACCATGATATTTAAATATTTAAATAAACAATTGGGTAGTTTATTTCAGTATTAAAACAGGGAATCCTCCATTTCCCTTTAAGGGAATATTGTTCTTTATACATAAGCAATAGTTGTATTGAAGTATCCCACTGATTTTATGTTACATATACATATGTCACACATACCCCATTGTTTTATCATACAATCATACAAAACAAAACTGAATTTAACACACACACACATACAACGTGGAGTTTATCCAAAACCGAGCCTGAGATATCCTTAGGTGTAAAAGTAAATGAAACTGCAAAAAGACACAATGTTTCTTGCTTGGGGTGGCTCTTGCTGTCACAACATTACATTTAATCTATTCTTCACCTGGGGGTTTGCTGTGAATTGCTGAAGGAAACAACAGAAATAGAATTTGCAATTATGACGTGGTGAGCAAAAGTTGTTATATATATATAAGAAAGGTCATTCATAGAGACTTTTTTTTTTTAAATGATGTGCACAAGAGGAAGCATTCTGTGCATTTAAATTGAAATATATATATATATATGTATTGTGTATAAGTAAGTCACTTGTAATCTGTGTATATCTGTGACTAATTGTGATGATGATGATGGTGAAGAGGAGATGGATAGTTGATGTCATTGAAGCAATGAACATGAGCTTGAAGGAACTCAGAGGGCAGTGGCTGACAGATGTTCCTGATGTGCTGTAGTCCATAACTTCACAGAAAATCGGACACGACTGAATAACTAAACAACAATATATATATATATTTTCTTTGGTGAGTTACGTTTTCTACTCCCTCAACTGGACGATCGTCAGGCGTGAAACCTCAGAGAACAAACACTCTGCAACAATTGCTGGAAAAGCACAAGCTGGTAGTGGCAGCGTTATGGTCCGGGAATGTTTTCTTGGCATTTTCTGGGTCTACTCATACCACTGGAAGGCACTCTAATCCGATTGGATTATACGTCCATTTTTGGATTATCTACCCATCCTGGATTATCTATCTATCTATCTATCTATCTATCTATCTATCTATCTATCTATCTATCTATCTATCTACCTATCTATCTATCTACCTATCTATTTCATATAAAGTTAGTTGGGGGATGTTTACTGGGCATTAGTGGTATCCATAATATGTTGTTGAAGGTTGTGTGTGTAAAAGAGATATTTCCATTTCAGCAGGGGTATAATTTACAAATATAGGGCACTATGCTAATCGGAGGTGAAATTTGCAGTAAACCGGTAAATCGGTGCTGAGAACTTTTTTCCCTACGTTACACATTTATATTAATCTTTTCACTCGTAATATTACCCACTCAGCCCATATCCATAAAATCTGCCTTCTTGCATAAGATTTCAGTCGAGGGAGAACCTAAACCAAGTGTTACAGATGAGAAAATGAGAATGTTATGATTATTATAATGAATAGCAAGTGATGTCATTTCGGCAAGGAACCATTAAATGTATGTATGTATATATTTAATATATGGTGGGCAAAAGAGCGATAGAAGCCATCCGCCCTACAGTATATAAATAGCAGATTTGTGTTCACATTTAAATGTCTAAAACAAGTTAAAAAACTTGCTTCCTACTCAGAATTCCGAGAAATACAATTATTACATTGCACTCTGGGAAGCTGAGCAGGGGCATGTAAATGTGCCCACAGATGCTTCCTTCTTCAATCCATAACCATTTTAAACATCGCTTCCTTTAAGCTTTTGCCCGCTGCATTACACAGCATTTATGCAAAGCCAAGGTTGTATTGTACACAAGCTGGGAATCCTACCCACGGACAGCCATTTCAAGGTTAATGCGTATCATCCTCGTGGGGCAAGATCCCTGCTTGTGTTGTGGATCTTCTGAGTAGATAGTTCATTAATAATCCAGCCTTGGCTTTCCATAAAAGCTGTGTAATGCAGCAGGCAAAAGCTTAAAGGAAGCCATGTTTTAAATGGTTATGGATTGAAGAAGGAAGCATCTGTGGGCACATTTACATGTCCCTGCACAGCTTACCAGAGTGCAATGTAATATATATACATTAAATATATTATCTTTTTAATTATTTATTCTTTTTTAAATTAAGTATATTTGAAAATGTTATTTATATATTAAATATATAACAATAAATAAATAAAAAATCCCACCCCTCTCCCAATCCCCCTGCCACTGATAGACTACATCAACACACCTTAGTCTGCAAGCTACCAAAAAGTGATGAAAACTGACAAGATGGAAGCTGTTATACATACTCAGAATCTTCAAAATGTATGATTTTCTCTAAAATTGTTATTTGTTCATAACCAATGCAACTAGTCATGTTGTTAGTTTAATGCATACTTTATAAAAGTGCAGTTTTTATTGTGCAATGGCGGCACCTTAAATTCTGAGTGTAAATTAATTACATACTGATTATAGTAACAAAAATGCATTGTTGTATGAATTATTTTGCTAAGGAAACATGTTAAAGAAAGGATAATGCAAAATTGTTTCTCAGCCATTATAATGTGGTATATTAGAGTATTACGGATGACCTTTAATGCCTTATTATTGCCAGGTTATGGCTATTTGTGTGTAGTATCATTTTATCAAATGGAGACAAATGTCTGTGTTAACGTAATTTCGAAATTAATGATGAATTTTGGCCAGTATTGTTCCGCTTAATGCTAATGAGTCAGTGTATTGCAGGAATCTCAACTTAGAGACACTGCAGGAGGTATCAAGCTTCATTAAGATCTGAAAGCTGTAAAATTTGAAAGGGTAGATCTCTCTTTCTTTTTCAAATCATATAATTGTTGAAAGCACTGGTATGTGACTGCTGGATATACTGTTGAATAAATTTACACTTTTCTTAATTTTTTTGCTATATTTTACATTTTTATTAAAGATTCATTTTCAGACAAAGCGGAAGTGAGATCCCCGCGGCATCTCTGAGGGCAGTTATTTGAAAGAGAAGTCTCCATAGTGCCCAATGCCAGGGTTGTATCAGTAGCTAATAATACCAGACAGAAAGCCTCAATTTTTATCTACAAAGAATATTTCACTAATTAATTCTACTTTGGTAATTAGATTTAGTCATAACTCCAGCATACTGCGCTTGTCACAATCTGTAGACCAGGGCTTGTTATAGTTATTAGAATCTGGGATTTTCTTGCAAGACATTTGACAGGGGGAAGGGGATACTTGTGTGAGGGGCCCATCCTGGAAGAGGGGCCCTGTGCTAGCATGCATTTGTTATTATGCGGTGGCAGGTCTGACATCAGGAGAGGAAAGAACTCCCCAGCTAGGATTGAGATGCTAGCTCTTCCTGCTACTGTCCTATCAGTGCTGTCAGACCCTAATATATATGACGATGGCATGGGTGTAGGAACTAGGGTGTGGGGGATGGGGGGGGACAAATCCCAGCCATATTTTTCTATGTTTGCATGTATGTATATATGTTATTTTACGGCCTGTGTATACAATGAGCTATATCCCACCAGAATTATTCTGGTTCCTACACCCGTGGATGATGGACTTGGAGTCTGCTGGTCACCTGAAAACCTCTACCTGAAAGAGATATGTGTTCTCTATTCGACCCCCCACCCTGTTAACCTTTCCAGTCCATGCTAATTCCACTATAAGAGACAGGAAATTTGAACAATGGACTATATATCTTGATAACTAATCTAACTGATGGGATTATCTATCTGTGGACAGAAAATTCAAATATATTAAGTAAGTTAACTAGTTTAGAAGGGAACTTTGTATGTGTTTAAGTTTGTGATGTAAATACCAGCTCACCCTGCGATTACCAATGAGGTAATATAGAGTTTTGATTGAGTCAACTGATTATGGACAGGTATTTTGATTATGTTTTTGAGTTGAACCAAGTTTGTACTGTTCTGTTTCACTATAAATGTTCTGTTGAGAATAAAGTGAACAATACCCTTGTGGGACAGAGTACAAATGTCTGAACAGTATCTCTGGGGATTCAAGCAAAGAAAAAGGGACTTTATTATAAGAAGTAATAATAAAATGTATAATAAATAGCAATAATATAATAAATAATAATACATATTAATGTCAATATATTTATATGATATGAATCATTTTGTAATATAGCACCAATATAATAATACTAATAACAACAATAGTAATAAAGATAACAACATAATATAACAATTATATGCATTGTAAGTATATTAATATATATATATATATTTATAAAATATTGTTATACAATTATCAAATTAGTATTATTAACCTTAATATTTACTGCTTGTTTTATTATTATTATTATTATTATTATTATTGTTGTTGTTATTAATATCACCATTATATGACTATTCAATTCCTATACATATACATGTATAGTTAAAATGCCATACACTTCTACATATATATGTCAAATGGCTCTTACCTAATATGTAATACTACTCCCATTCTAAATCATTATTGGATACACTATGTTTTGCAATCCTGTCACATACACCATTCAATACAACAGGCAATACGCCTCTTAAATACAAATTAATTAGCTATTGATTAATTCACATATACAATTTAATACATTTACATATTTCAGTGCTGAAAACTATTGGCTTATTCAGGTGAACTAAAGAGTATAAATAAACCTAAGCACATTGGCCCTTTGATACATCTGGACCTCAGTAACAGCCCTAAAGATACACCCCATACCCAATAGATCCAATCTCCATGAATCCATCTTCAGCATCTAATAATTGACTGTCTAGACTCTTTTTTTTTTTTAAATATCCTTCTTCATTTTTCCCTACCTCACTTCCACATACCCAACCATGTATTACATTTCCAGTCTCCTTCTATAATTAAAGGGACAGTTAATTCAGCACAATGTTGCAAAAGATCTCATGAAGGCAAGTTGAAATACTTTTCGAATTTTTGAAATACTTGCATTTTTGACAAAGATATACACTACATTTTTAACCTCCCCTCTACACTATTAACCCATACACTACCTACCTAACACCCTAATAAAATGTGTTACCCCACTAATTAAAAAAAAAAAAATCCTAAATTACTGGGTGGAAAAAATGCATTACAGAAAATAGAAACCATACATTACATAAAATAAAAAACATAATTTACTGAAAAAAACACAAAAAAATAGGGTTACACAAACTAAAACATACATTTCATTAAATCAAAAAGACTATATTACAGTTTAATAAAAACATACATTACTTACACTAAAAACTCTCTAATTACACCTAAAACAACCCCCTTTCCTAAACCTACAATAGGGTAAATAAGCCCACTTACCTTGACAAATGCAACAACAGTTTTCTGGCCTTCGTCCCTAGCATGTGCCCATCCTTCATTGACGCAGGTTCCAGCACCCCTCCGACACCCCTAGGAGAAAAAGAAGCATTCAAATGAATAAATATATCTTCCTCCCCTTCCCTATCTCTCCCCCTCCCATCTCTCTCCCTATCCCTTTCTCCCTATCTCCTCCCTATCACTCTCCCTATATCTCTCTTTCTCTATCCCCCACCCCTCTCCCTATCTTTATCTCCCTCCCTAACTCTCTCCTCCCTCCCTATCCCTCTCTCTCCCCCTATCGCTCTCCCTATATCACTCTTTCTCTATTCCCCCATCCCTCTCCCTATCTCTCTCTCTCTCTCTTTCCCTCCCTACCTCTCTCCCTCCCTATCCCTATCTCTCTCTCCCACCATCCCCCTATCTCCCTCTATCCCTCTCCCTATCTCTCTCTCCCTCCCCCTTCCTATCTCTCTCCATTCCTTTCCCTTTCTCTCTCTCCCCTTCCCTATCTCTCTCTCCCTATATCTTTCTCCCCCTTCCCTGCCTATCTTTCTCCCCCTCCCTATCTCTCTCCCTATACCTTTTCCCTATCTCCCTATATCCCTCTCCCTATCTCTCTCCCTCTATCGCCCTCCCTCTACACCTCTCCTTATCTCTCTCTTCCTCCTCCTCTCTATACATCTCCCTCACTATCCCTCTCTCTCCCTATCTATCCCTCCCTCTCTCTAATCCCTCTGCCCCTACATATCTCTCTATCTCTCCCTTTCTCTCTCTCTATCTCCTTCTCTATCACTCTCTCTCTCTAGCTCTCTATATATGCCTCTCTCTCTCCCTATCTATTACTAATTTCTCTCACCTACCCTCTATCCCTGTCTATCTCTCACTTTCTCTCTCTCTCTATCACTTTCTTACTGGCTCTCTATCTATGCCTCTATCTACCCCCCCTCTCTCTCTATCCCCTTCTCTCTCTATATCCCCCCCTCTCTCTCTATCTCCCCATCCTCTCTTTCTCTCACATGGGAGGGAGGGAGGGGCAAACAGACACAAGGGAGGGAGGGAGGGAGGGAGAGGCAAAGAAACACAGGGGAGGGAGAGAGGGGGAAAGAGACACAGGGGAGGGAGAGGGTAAAGAGACACAGGGGTGAGAGAGGGGGGAAAGATACACAAAGAAGGGAGAGCAGGGGAAAGAGGGCCCTGGGGCTGCACATGGATTTTGGGCTGCAAACGAACTTGCTCTGCAAGATGCTGCAGAGCAATTTCTGGGAGATAAATGGCCATTTAAGTCTTTCTATTCAGGAGGTAAATAAAATTACCCAAGATGATATCCAAGTGCTTGACACTAATAACAAAAAAAATAAAAATACTAATTCATATATATATATATATATATATATATATATATATATATATATATATATATATATAAGACCATGTATAATTTAAGTGATTTTAAGTTTGTGGCATGATTAATAATTAATTTATTTAATTTATATATATATCTTTATTTTAATTGTAAATGGTCCACTTGTAATGTTACCAAAAACAAGTTTTTTTTAAATACGGCCAACAGCACAGTTGTCCAAAAGAGAATTGTTTTTTAGTACCACCAACAACACAGTTGGAAATTATAAACTGCATATTAAATAAAAACAATTAGGTTTATTAAAAATCCCTTCAAAATATGTGTAATTATGAGCTTTTCTCCCACCCACTAAACTCATTTTTTAAAATAACCTTGGGGTTGAAATCCATCACTGCTGATTCCATGGATGAAACTGTTGAGACTACTGGCATCTTTGTGTATTAAGAATCCTTGCATTTTAGTAAATGTTACTGAGACAGATGTTATTAGATACATCATTTTGATCAATGGCATCAACAGTTGTGGCTACTATCCATTAAACAATTAAAATGTAATAATACATTTATCTACTTCTGTTAATTACTATTAAGCTGAAAATAAACTTACAGTGGCTCATTTACTAGCAGCCTCAACACAAACCCACTTATTATTTTACCCAAGAAACTCTGTTGGGTTACACCTCACAAATCTGGTATAGTCATCATTCTTTTTTTTGGCAGGTTGTCTCATTTTATATGTCCTTGCTAAAGTCAAAGAATCACCATGGGGAATTAACACCATATTCGGCTCCTCTCAGCTACTATAATAGAAAGGAATCCTAAATCGTCTTTTAAACACTTTTATTGAATATATGCAGGCTCATTTGTCATGCCTATTTTCATAAAAGTAAAACCTTCCCAAGTTCCCTCAATTCCACTTAAAAGTTATTAGTTTTGCTGAAATTGCTCTTCCTCAATCGTATTTAGTATGGGCACTTTGCCTCAAGACTTTTTATTCCAGGTGTACAAGGTATAAAATAGTTCACTGAATACACATATATATGTTATCATGCATTTTAAAGAGTCAGTTTTAAAGATTACAACATTTTTCTATTAGCATAAAACATTTGATATTATTTTATTTTTTAATGAACTAGTCTTGGAACTGCCAGGCCCTCCTTCTGATTGGCTCTATTCAGGTTGTGCCAGGGCACTGCATCAGTCGACCAGTTGAGTTATGGAGCTCTGTGGAAAAACCTGCTATATTGTTCCGCTTATAAATAAAAAAAACATGGCTTACAAGACATTGTGGCAATATGCTTGAGGTGGGATGAAATGATTTTCTGGATGGCCTTTGGGGGAAAGGTGTGAGAGATAGAGCCTTCCTGAAAAACAAGGTACATGGTTTTCCTGAATATGACCTTAGAATTGTGGATGCCTTTATTAATATGAATTATGGTACCCCTGCGGCAGGGGTTATTTATAATTGTAGCGCGGGTCCTATAGGGACCATTAGGACCCTTAAGGTGGCATATTTGAATTTGAGGCTGGTGTAGACTGTGACTTTCTATGTTGGTGGGGCGATTGACAGTAGTAGCCAGGCTCCCTCCCTTACTTTCCCATTTCACATATATATATATATATATATATATATATATATATATATATATATATATATTTATTTATATATATATATATATATATATATATATATATATATATTTTATTTTTTTTGGTCACATTTGAGTGTCTAAAACAAGATATATTTGTATATATATATATATATATATATATATATATATATATATATATAAGCTACAAATAATATTCGCATAGTATTGTGAATAATTCCGTATTTGGAACAGATTCTTCTTTGTGCAGGACAGTTCCTTTAGAAAGTGGGCTATGTTTATGCTTAGTAGGGGAGGTTCTGGGAAAACTGCTCTCATTGTGTCAATTAATGTACAGGCTTCTCTTCATGTGGTCAGAAATACAAATAACCCAAAGAAATATTAGTAGTGACCTACAACCCCTTACTATAAATCCTTCTAAAAGAAACAAAAGCGCTGCAATGCAGAAAGACAAATGACTGAGACATTCTCAGAACATTCTCCATTTTTTGAGCAAACTGCTAACAGACTACAGAAGCAACAGGGCCTTCACAGGCTAATCATTTATTGTGTGCTTTAGCACAGACTGTGACCCAACAAGATAAATAAGACAGATTCTTGGAAATGGATGGATCAGCACACCGTTTGCTGGAAAATAGAATTTCTAGGTGGGGGGCAGTTCAATGACCTTCAACAGAGCATCAAAGCCCTTAAAACACACTATTTTAGTGACAATTACAATAGACTATACAATGTACAAGACCAGTGTTTCTAAAGTAGATAATATTGAGATATTTATCATCTTTCTCTGCTCTGTCTTCTTTGGCTTTGGTGGCTAATTCTTGCCGTATTGTCTATGTGCATGATTTCAATATAAGCAATTAAACCTTTTTTAGCCAAGGTGCCTCTCTGTTAACGAGGCAGGTAAACAAACACAGCAAACTAGAGTCCTATTCTATTAGAAGCCTGCAAATGCCTCTAACCCGTAATTTTTGTTGCAGGTGTTTTTTTCTCTAAATGTTTAGATGTATTCTATTGACTCCAGCTCAGAATTTACCTCCTTAAGTCTAAACTCATAAAACCTTCATTTTTAAGTAGGATTTTGGGGGATGTGATCATATGATTTGACAATATTGAAACAAGTCCATAATTTACTTCCAAGACACAGCCAATTGTAAATGAGACCGTCATCATGACGTCAGTAAAACATGGAAGTTATACGTAATGTGCAATTGGAGGCTGAGAATTAGTTAAGTAATATTTGCAGTTCAGGCTCACAATCAAGGCAATCTAGCACTCTATAAAATACATTAGATCAGTTTTAGTCCATTTGGGTTTTATGATTTGTATTAAGTCTCTGAGTCCCAGGATCAATATTACTCAGAAATAACAGTTAAAGAATATTTTTTTTAATTATATATTTGTGAGTTTGAGACTGTTGTGCAATTAATTCTAATGTCTTTCCATGCTTTCCCATGCTTTTAAAGTACAGTATTGTGTGTTTAATTGCTGTTATAGCTCTAGTAAGTGTTTCAAAAAGCCTTTGTGAGTCATATTTTGTATGCGTAATATTTTTGACAGGAAACGTGATACTTTCTTCAGTTGAGGGCCAAACTTTATTTGCGAGCTAGAACTATGGGTCTAATAGAATAACTATTTTTTGCAACTTTAATTATCTAGAGCTTGTAATGCTCGAGCTGTGCTAAAACCAATGGAGTCCTCAAGCCGAATTTGCATCTTTGGCTGACACATAGTGATTGTCACAGGGTAACTCATAATCGGATTTCGAGTAGCTAATGGAATATGTGGCTATATTAACCCTCCTGGCGGTATGATTATGTCAGTATTTAAAATGTTAAAGTGGTATTTTCTAAAATACTGATATAATCATACCGCCTTTAGACACCATTACCCCTTCCCCCTCTCCTTCTCCCTTTCCCCTTATCCTCCTCCTCATCCCTTTCCCCATCTCCCATTATCCTCCTCCCCCCTTATCCCCCCTTTCCCCTCTTATCCTCTCATCCTCCCCCCTCCTCCACCTCCCTCCTCATCCTCCTTTTCCCCCCTTATCCTCCTCCTTTCCCCCTCATCCTCCTTTCCCCCTCACCTTCCTTTCCACCCTCATCCTCCTTCCCCCCTCATACTTCTTTCCCCCCTCCTCCACCCTTAAGCTCCTCCTCCCACCTTATCCGCCCCCCCCTTTCCTCCATCCTCCTTATCCTCCCACCTTATCCTGCGCCCCCCTCATCCTCCTCCCCCCTCATCCTCCTCCTTCCCCCTCATCCTCCTTTTCCCCCTCATCCTCCTTTTCCCCCCTCATCCTCCTTTCCCCATCCTCCTTTCCCCCCTCATCTTCATTTTCCCCCCTCATCCTCCTTTCACCCCTCATCTTCCTTTCCCCGTCCTTCTTTTCCCCATTCATCCTTCTTTCCCCCCTCATCCTCCTTTTCTCCCCTCATCCTTCTTTCCCCATCCTCCTTTTCTTCCCTCCTTCCCATCCTCCTCTTCCCCATCCTCATCCTCCCTCCTTCCCCCCATCCTCCTTCTCCCTCCTTCCCCTCTCCAATAACATCCCTTCCCCCTCTCTTCTCACTTACTAGCATCCGATCACCTCTTGCTGCTGACACTTCCCCCGCATCGCGTCTAATGCCATTCACCGGAACCGGTATATGCTATTGACGTGATGCGCGTCTGACGTCATGTCATTAGTATATACCAGTTCCGCTGAATGGCAAAAGACGCGATGCAGGGGAAGTATCGACAGCAAGAGGTGATCGGATGCTGGTAAGAAGACAGGGGAAAGGGATGTTATTGGAGAGGGGGGAAGGAGGGAGGATAAGGAGGGAGGATGGGGAGGAGGAGGATTGGAAGGAGGAGGAGGAGGATTGGAAGGGGAAGGAATGTGTGCTGAGGGGGCCCAGGCAAATTCGGCAGCACTGGGCCCCCTCCAGATCCTCCCTGCAGTAACCCCGAGTGTGGCTTGGGGTTACTGCTTTGGGATGCAAAAATTAACCCCGGGCTATGCTCGGGATTACCGCTTGGAGGGTTAAGAGTGATTTTAAGTGTGTAGAAAATTTACGAATTGGGCAATAGAATAATGCTTTGGAGAGTGAGCATGGTTATTTTACAAGTGAATTGCTTATATTCTTAATCTCAAAACGATCCTTTCTTAAAATAAGTATGTGTAGGAGGGGCTGAAAAATAGTACCATTCATAACCATAGAAAATTTATTGGACTGCAGATAAGAACCAAAACGGCAAATCTAGTCAGTCTATTTTACCTTCTTCAGTATTTGGCTTATTTAAGTCTTGTGCTTATTCCTGGCACACTTACATTCCTTGACGGTATATAGAAGTTTTTGGGTTTCAAATGTTTCCTAAAAAACAGCCACTGATTAGTAGAAAAATATGTATTATATTGAAAAGTTGAATGTACTTTTCAGATTTATATGCTGGAAACTGCTATCTGGATTTACACACCCTTAGTAAGCTTACATAAGCTTACATAGGGACAGGTTATGACCTCCAAAGGACGTGCTGCCAGTCACATGATTGGTGGGGTCATAGCTGAAATTTTCCACAAGGAGACAGGGACCGAGAGATAAAAAACACCAGCAGCAGTTGATACAGGGAACAGACAACCTGCAGGGTAGATAGAGCTTATATATGGAAATACATAGCACTTTCTAACACGTGCCAGAGTACATATCGCAGGCTGCTTTGCAGCACAGACAGCAACCCCAGATCATGATACAAAATGTTTCAGCCACTGCTTCCTCCTGGCTGGCCAAAACAATTTTTGAATTGTATGCTAATTTAGCCTAGTTTTAGAGAGGGTGTTAACCATAATTTTCAACTGTCAGAAATTACAAAACATGTCTATTTTGGTATATTTTTTCATGCAAATTTTTTTTCCATACACTACTGATTCTCCTCTATCAGCTGCACTCATAATCCAACTTAATTATGCCTTTAACCATATTTGGCTCTTCCATTTATCTACTATACTTTCTGTAAATTACGATTCACATTACCCCTAAGTATTCAGCCTTTCAACTTCAAACCATATTCTCTTGTTATTGCTTTCCTTTTTTTATCTGAAAGGTTTCCCCCTCGAAATTTAGTATATCCTTTGATATATCTGAAGGTTGGTATCATGTCACTCCTCTTCATCTCTAAGCTATACTTATTCAGGTCATGAAGTCTTTCCTTATCAGAAAATATACAACTTGTCAGAATATGAGAACTGCTTGACCCAACAAGTCTTATTCTTAAGTTCAGTGAACAATTTTCAAGCATATTTTGAAGCAAGCAACCTCTAATGGAATTCTTTATTTCTACATTTGCAGTGGACTGAAACAAAAGAGTACAATCACAGAATGAAAAGTCAGTCTCGGAACACTTACACAACAAAGAAACAAGACATGGAGCAGCATTCAGATATTTATATGTTTATAGCCTCCGATTAATATGTGGTACTAGTCACTTGCCCATCACAGATGACAGGATAATATTATATCTTTCTGTTCCCCCCCTCTGTCTCTTCCCCCCCTGTGTCTCTCCCCCCCCTACCCCCTCTCCCTCCCCTGTGTCTCTTTCCCCCCTCCCTCCCCTGGGTTTCCCTCCCCCATCTCCCTCCCGTGTCTCCTTTCCTCTGTTTCCCTCCCCATGTCTCTTGACCCCTCCCTCTCCTGTGTCTCTTTCTCCCCTCTCTCTCCCCTGTGCCTCTTTCCCCCTCTACCTCCCCTGTGTCTCCTTTCCCAGTATCTTCCTCCCCGTGTCTCTTTCCTCCTCCCTACCCTGTGTCTCTTCCCCCTTCCTCCATTGTGTCTTCCCCCTCCCTCCCCTATGCCAATTTCCCCCCTCTCCCTCACCTGATCCTGTCCCCCCTTTCCCCAGTGTCTCTTCCCCCTCTCCCTCCTCTGTCTCCTTCCTCCATCTCTCTCCCCTGTATTTCTTCCCCTCTCCTTCCCATGTCTCCTTCCCCCATCTTCCTCTCCTGTGTCTCTTTTCCCCTCTCCCTCCCTTATGTCTCCCCCCTCCCTTCCCTGTGTCTCTTTCCCTGCATCTCCCTCCCATGTGTCTCCTTGCCCCCTCTCTCCCTCCCCTGTGTCTATGCCCCCCTCAACCTCCCCTGCAACTCTTTCCCCCTCTCTGGCCCGTGTCTCTTCCCCCCCTCCCCTGTCCCTCCACTGTGACTGTTTCCCCCATCTTCCTCCCCTGTGTCTCTTTCCCCCTCTCCCTCCCATGTGTCTGTTCCCCCTCTTTCCCTTCCCTGTCTGCGTGGTGAGTATTGCGAGTTTGTGTTTAATGTTCTCAACTTGCAGCGTTAATTGAGAGCGTTACACACAAACTTGCAGTTACAATAACTACATATGAGATGCTAACAGAGGTCTATTAAAAAGTTATCTTTCACTCCATTTGGTTCAATAGCCGGTGCAGTTTGGTAAAAAAGAATAATGTTTGCGAAACATGTAAATATGTCAAGCAGTTTATGTTTAAGTCACAAGCTTAGAAACATGTTAGCAGACTCTAGTTCTGGCTGATGGCTTCCATATTTGACGTCATCAACACTTCCTGTTGGCATGCAACCAGAGGAAGTATGGTCTGTTAATTGTTTAAATATTCAGTAGTGGTGGGAGGTGGTGAACTTCCGATTTGTTGCTTAATTGATCCAACATTTAACATCTTGCCCTCTTCTCTGTACATGCTCAGAAGCAGGTACTTGTGAATAAACTTGCAATTCCAGCTTATTCTGCTCTGTTCCAGTCTCCTCATGCCTTAATCAGGATGAATTACTGTGTGGTCTACTTCCATTGTTTTTGTTCAGGCGTTCAGTCGTATCCGACTCTCCATGATTCTATGGACCACAGCACACCAGGTACATCTTTCTTTATGTCTCTGGTTGTGCTTATCCATATGGTTTTCCTGGCAAAGATAATATAGTGGGTTGCCAGTTCCTACTCCAGTGCTATGACCTGACCATCTTGGGTAACCCTACATTGTATAGCTCACAGCTGCATTGAAGTACACAAGCCTCTTCATCACAAGGTTGCAATCCAGAAGAGGCTTTTTCCATACAGAAGCAGAATGTATTCAAAAAAGATGTCTGTAAAATGCTTTTATGATCAGTACTGCTACTATTGTTCGTCTCTTACATATTTCACTAATATGAAATACTAGCGACTTGCCCGTCAAAAAATGACGGCAACAAAATTTGAAGCCATGGTAATGCTGTTTGCCTTGGGTTAAGTGTCACTGGCTTTGATTAAGTGTTACTGCCTTTGATTAAGTGTTACTGGCTTGAGTTAAATGTTACTGCCTTGTATTAAGTGTTACTGTTTTGCGTTAAGCCATTTTTTTTCTTGCTTTGGCGATTTTCAATCGTAAAAAAAGCCAAAATATGTCACAAATGAACTTGCAGCCTCACTCACAGGCTCCCTGGATCTCCCCCTGAGCTGTGTGTTAGTGTGCAAGTAAGTCTGAAGCATATTTGTCGTTTTTTGCAGTTTGGCGGTTCGGCCGTTAAATTCGTATTTTTACAGGCTGTAATTTCTTGGGCGTCGCTAGGTCGCGTTGAGCTCATCTCCACGAGGTCGGATTTTTTTGCCCCGAGATTCTGAAGTCGGAATTTTTTTTCTAAGTCCCGCATTCCTCAACTGCTTGCAGCCTAAGTCCCACGTGCCTCAACTGCTCACCTCGCAAAGGCCTTTGCGAGACTCGCAGGAGCACCAAGTCTCGTGTGCTTTAATGCCTCAACTGCTCGCCTCGCCATGCGAGGCTCGTAGGAGCGCCTTTGGCGCTCATTTCAGCCTAAGTCCCGCGTGCTTCAATACCTCAACTGCTCGCCTCACTTTGCGAGGCTTACAGGGCAATGAGCGCCTTTGGCATTCATTGCCTAAGTCCTGCGAGCTCGGAAGTCTTCAATGCATTTGCGAAGGTGGAAATAAACTGCAATGAGCCGAATGCTCATTGCAGGCCACAAATGAGGACCTTACAAAGCGTCCGCATTTGTGGAGGTGGAAGCTCTACAGCATCTTAAACTCAGTAAAAAAACAACCCAGAAAAGCGGGACTTTGAAACAAAAAAAAAGGGCTGCGGGACTAAAAAAAATAATAATACGAGCCACAGGACTTAGAAAAAAAAGAACCCCTGGATGAGAAAATCGGGACTTAGAAAAAAAGAAATACAACCCGCAGGACTTAGAAAAAAATAATAATTACGAGGTCGCAAAAATACGAAGTTAACTCCTGAAATGCGTACATACAAAAACACAAAAAACACAATAGTATAAAAACATAAAAACATCACACACACCACGGGGGGACAGCCCGGATGTCTTTGAGGGAAAATCAACTAAGCAAGAAAAAAATGGTGGACGAAAAAAATTAAAACGAGGCTACACGACTCCGAAAAGCACACATGGATGTACGACTTTTAAAAACAAGAATTACGACCCACGGAACTTAGAAAAAAATATTACAAGGTCGAAAAAATATGAGGATAAAAGCTGAACCGCACACATCGAAAAACACGAAAAGTGTTCCTGCCAGGCACGTACACAGGAACATAGGAGATACACAATATACCATTACAACGGACGAAAAATGCTCGCGAGCCAAGTAACACATAGAAAATAACGCCATTTTACAACATTTACTTGCATCTAATAACATTAGGATTTTAAAATGCCACTTTACCCGTCTAAACAAACGGTTTACCCTCGCGCACGCAGCCTATTTACACTGCACACTTGCCACATTGCTGACACTTTCTCCTCAGATGATCAACAGCCCATCTGTACATTTTCAGATGCAGGAAAATACAAATAGATTGTTAGCTCTTCAGAATATTGATTGCTGCATATTACATATAAATAGGTAAAGTATATAATACTGTACTCACATTTTTTTTGGTGTACATTGTACTTTGATATCTGTTTTCATGATAAGCACCAAAGGTGATCGTTGCAAAGCAGGACATGAGGGGAGAGGCTCACAATGAGCGCAGAAGGTCCACAGAGGAGCAAAAGCCTTACATTACATTACCATGCCTTACAATTTTATTGTCGTATTTTTTGACGGACAAGTCGCTAGTATATATATAAACAATGAATAGTACATTAGTGATTCCATTTGAATGACTGAAATATAAATTAGTAAACTTATTTTCTGCTTAAATTTCTCAGAAAATATTTTATTAACTTAAGTTTTAGACATCCAAATGGAATCACTAATGTACTATTCATTGCTTGTACTACTTGTTGTACTCTGTATGGTGGAGGGCTTCCATCACCCTTCAGCCCACCATATGTAAAATGATTTCTGTAGTGTATATATATATATTTATATATATTGAAGAGTGAAGCAGCCGTGAATGTCCAGTAATCTAGTAATTTAGTAATTATTATTATATATATATATATAGATTAATAATGAGTATTGCAATATAATTTGATACCTTTTGTATTGGTCTTATTTATAATGACAAGCTTTCGAGAGGCTTAACCTCTCTTTGTCAAGTCTCAAGCAATACTACATGAGATGGAACCCTCAGTTTGAATAAAAACAGCAGATGCAGAGAGAGTGGAAACAGCATCTGACATCATCAGGTAAATACATATATGGGGAATAAACACGACATAGCAAAGGAAACATATATACACATATTATATACACATATACATCAATATATACATGAAATAATATGTGTATATATATATGTTTCCTTTGCTATGTTGTGTTCATTCCTTATATATGTATTTACCTGATGATGTCAGATGCTGTTTCCACTCTCTCTGCATCTGCTGTTATTATTCAAACGGAGGGTTCCATCTCATGTCAGTATTGCTTGAGACTTGACAAAGAGAGGTTAAGCCTATTGAAAGCTTGTCATTATAAATAAGATGTTTGTCCAATACAAAAGGTATCAAATTATATTGCAATACTCATTATTAATCTATATATATAGAGATTAATAGTTACTAAATGACTATATATATATATATATATATATATATATATATATATATATATATATATATATATATATATATATATATATAGGCTCCTGAAATAGCCTTCCTGGCTCCTGTAAAATATTCCTGGTTCCTATGTTTTAGATATTTAGTCCACCCTTATAGAGATAGAAGCTTTGGGTGTTTTGGGTAGCAACACTACAAAAAAACACCATAACTTATATATACATATTTTATGCATATACATTTGTCTCTGCACTTTCCTGGACATCTTAACACAAACTGTAATATATATGGAGTGAGGAGGCTTTGCCTGGGGACTCCTTCGGTAAAATTCCATCTCTGCTGTGTGTCCGAGCCCTGGTAGCATGGGTTTAGGATCCAAAAATATTCTGAGGAGGATACAACTCATTGTACATAAAAAATGCACAAAAGCTTTGCTATACATATACACACATTAAAAAATCTGGGCCAGGATATGTCCCCTTCATCCACCCCAGTTCTTCCGCCCATTTCTGATGTGTGTGAATCAAGTCCATTGCAGGCATGGATTTAGATCACAGCTGTACAACATGGCAGCTCTCATTTGAAGGAACAAGAAAAAGGGGAAAGCTTCAGAAGATATGAATCTGTAACCCTGTACACTTCTTAGAAGTAAGTGATTTGTACATGTTATACCATAATTACTTTGAGGAGTATAACATTAATTAAGTTATCTATTTAAAACATGCTTATAAAACAAAATACACCAATTGTTTCCATTTCATCACAGTTTAAGATTAGTGGTATTATATTAACAATCTTTCATACAGTGCTATATAATTCCTCCACTGAATTATTGTGTGCATTACATGTCTACAAATAATTCAATTGATGAAGAAGTTACAACCTGCCTAGTTTGGTTTTGGAGGTGTGTTGAAGTTACTTAGCGTCAAGTCTTTGATGTGAGCTTGTGCTACAATCTCAAAAGGTTAGACATTAAAATTTAATAATGGAACTAATGAGGCGTTGCAACATAGCTTGAATGCTCAGACCCAAGATAAAATCATTGTTACCAGCAAAATAGAAGTTAGTTTAGCGTAAGAGTTGTCACAGTATGGAATTAATATTTTTTTCATGCATTCTGGCTATTTAAGAGGAACTCTCAGCATAAAACAACCGTATTAATTTAGATTTTTCCCTTCAAGTGATCCCATGTGATAAAAGCAAAAAAGAATCTGCTTTTGGTTGAGCTTGAGAACATCTTTTGAAATGCTGAAGAAGACATCAATACACCTTCTTCAGATGAAAAATTCACTAGCTGTCAGTCTTTAACTTGTTCCCGTCTCAAGAAGTCTATAATGTATTATATTACGGATCTGTGTAGGTGTTAAAGGGTTAAAGTCCAATTTGGTCACATATTTAAAATGTACTATTTATTTCTATGCAATTATCATGCTATTAGAATCTGCCATTTTGGCTTCAGCAACTCAACTTCCTGAGGTGTTGAACACACAGTAAGGATCTTTCTCCATAATGGTAATGTGGCAGTTACATCAGCCACTACTCTCAGCAGGACTAAACAGAAACTCATTAGCAAGGGCACTTCCTTGTATTAGGCTATAGAACAGACATTAATCTATTTAACAGACACTTAATGTATAATTTGTTTTATCATTTAAAGTATAATCTGCAATGTGGTGTTGTATAATATATCATGTACTATCCTTGGATAAAGAAATAATAAGCTGCACAAAGTATATATATATATATATATATATATATATATATATATATATATATATATATATATACAGTAAACTCCCTGTTATCCCTGTTTAGCACCTATGGGGACTCCCTATTGCCAGATAACTGTAGTTGCCGGTTAATCCAGAGTCCCCTAATTTAAGGGTCTAAACGCCCCACAAACTCCCCAAAACCCCTCACAATGCATTTAAAAAGACATTAGCACTTAAACTGGGCAATTTAGGGCCCAAAAAACAATTATCAAAAAGCTAGCAATTTTTTTTTCCAGTCTCGAACCTCCGGATAGTACCGGATAGTGCCGGTTATGCTGGTTTAGCTGGAGTTTTTTTAAATGGGGAATTGATGCCGGTGCCGGTTGCTTGAGATTGCCGGTTGCTTAGGTGACGGATTACTGGGAGCTTGCTGTAAATACATATATTATTCAATGTATAGGCTGCAAGTAGTTCAGATACAGTGTATGGCCCCATTTAAGTCCAAGCCGATAATTATCTTCACACTGCCCTTATGTCTGCGGGTTTTGAATTTGTTACAGATGTATTTAATTCACCCAAGCGCACAATTACAGAATCACAGCCCTAACACGCAAACCATGAACCCATATATAGCATTTCAGTGCATGATCACGATCAATTACGCAAGCCCATAAGTTACAATTTAGACAGAGCCAATAGTAAATGACATCATAATGTCAGTAAAACATGGAGTTTAAACTACAATTAATTAGTGTTTAGAAGTACTATTTGTGATTAAACTTGCAATCCAGTAATGTAGAATTCAATAAAAAATATTAAAGCAACTGTTCTAGTCCATGCAGGTCCCTTGATTTACAGGATCAAAATAACACGGAAATAAAAGTTAAAAACATTTTTTATTACAGATTTGCGAGCTTGAGCTTGCAATTAATTCTAATGTCTTTCATTGCTTTCTCACGTCAGTGATGTCAGTAAAACATGGGGTTTAGACTACAATTAATTAGGCCCTCATTCAATTGCAATCTGGCCAATTGAATAGGGCTCTAAATAAGCACATAATATATATTTTTTAAAGATTTTTTTGGTCAGTAAGCATCTATCCAAAAGCAAGGTTTTCACAAACTAAAAACTTATTTAAAAAAAATATGCTATGTGCTTATTAGGAGCCCTAATTAATTGGCCAAATGGCAATTGAATGAGGGCCTTAGGCCCTCATTCAATTGCAATTTTGCCAATTGAATAGGTCGCTAAATAAGCACATAACATATTTTTTTTAAATAAGTTTTTAGTTAGTAAACATCTATCCAAAAGCAAGTTTTTCACTAACTAAAAACTTACGTAAAAATAATATGCTATGTGCTTATTTAGAGCCCTATTCAATTGGCCAAATTGCAATTGAATGAGGGCCTTAGTGTTTAGAAGTCCGATTTGCGATTAGACTGGCAATCCTTAAATTTAGAAATCCATAAAAATTAATAATTAACCTGTTCTAGTCCATGCAGGTTCCATGATATGTATTAATTCCTTGATTCCTGGGATCAATATAAAACGGAAATAAAAAGTATAAAAAATATATTTTTTATTGCAGATTTGCGACCTTGAGATTGTTGTGCAACTAATTCTAATGCCTTTCATTGCTTTCCCAGTATTTTAAAGTTCAGTATTGTGTGTTTATATTTGCATTTATAGTGTTAAGAACAGGTGTTTAACCCACTTGCGAGTCTATCTAGTATTGGTAGAATTTTTTGATGCATTTGCCATTTATGGGTTTGAAGGCAAATGCGGGCTTGAGGAATTGTTGTAATTAAATATGAATTTTGTGTCTTTAGCACTGATAACATTTACGGGCTTCAAACATTAAAGGAGGAGATAGGACAGAGTTACGTTTTTGACAACCGCAGTGATTTTGAGCCTGTAACTTACAAATCACTTGCTAGTAGCAAAGTGTAGACAATTAACAGCCTTATTAAATTACGATTCGGTCAATTGAAAAGGGCTCTGTATACACATAGCATTTTTTTTACAGAAGTTTTTAGTTACTCAAATTCTATCTAAAAGCAAGGTCTTCACTAACTAAAAACTTCTGTAAAAAAATATGCTCTGTGCTTATATAGAGGCCTATTCAATTGGCCAAATCGCAATTTAATAAGGCTGTAAATATCTAACTTTTAAGGGCTCCATTATGTGCTTTTGTAATTGCAATTTAAACAATTGAATGGGGGCCTTTGTTTGTATGTGAGTAAAACTGTACAAGCCAGATCTTCAACACTTTCTCTACGCATCAGATAAAATAGCCAAACACCAAGATGGGTAAACCAAAAAAGAATGCGACTAATAGAACCATTCCAGAAATGTTTTAAACTGCAAAACCTCAGCAACTACATCTCAATGCTCAACATCTAAGCAATCTGATGATTCAGATGTGGAGGAAAACCTACAAAGTACGTCCCATCACATGGATGTCTCTGAGAAATCTTTGGTTAAAACAGAGAGGATATCCAAAACACATACACACTCTGGGGTCAAAGGACACACTTCTAGATCATAAAGTCAATTTGGATTGACCTAGGTCAGTGTTGATTGAATCATAGATAAGGCTAATAATACCTTTCTTTAGAGCGGCTTTATCGCATAATTTCGCTAGCAAAGATGACCCGGGTGTGCCCAGTGAAAGTTCCTGCGTCTAGATAAAATGTCTAAGGCTATGGTACATGAAGAGTTCTTGTGGCCGGATTTGATACAGAGACACAAGAACGGGACAGAATGGAGACCACTCTACACTAAGATAAGTACTCTAAAGGACAAAATAGAAGATCTGGAAAACAGGTAATGCAGACATAATTTGAGATTCAGGGACATTCCCAAAAAGATAAATGACTTAAATCAATCAATCTTATCCTGCCAGACTACCCAGAAAACTCTTGGGAAATAGAGAGGGCTCACAGAGCCCTAGGGAGCAATAACAACTCAGACCTCCCCAAAGACATAATTGTAAGATTTGTGAAACAAAAGGTCGAGAGACATGAGAAAAAGGTACTCTATCACAGGACCAGATGGAACTAAAATACAGATTTAGCTGGATGTCTCCACAGTAACTCTTGAGAAAAGAAGGGCAATGAAACTAATGCTTGCAGCTCTAACCAAACACAAAATTACATACAGATGGGGATTCCCCTTTGCATTGATCTCTCAATATAAAGGAGACACATACAAAACTCACTCACTTGAGGACAGCCAAACACTGCTCACCCGGCTACAATTAATACAGAGAGAAGACCAAGAGTCATCACAAACCTTACATCATGAACAAAGACCAATACCCTCATGGAAGACACTCCCAAAAACAAAAGACCAAAAAACTGATGGACAATAGAGAAGGATTACCAAACAGACATGAAGAAAGACAATGTGAAATAGAGACCTGAAAGGGAAACATAGATCTGCTACCCCTGAAATATCCTATCCAGCCTGGTTAAAAAAACTCAAATGAAGAGCAAATAAAAGACTGTAGTCTTATACTCTCACCAATTTTACTAACCTTAGGAGAAAAATGTAGTCAAAATGTTTAAAAATGTTTTGTATATATTAAATAGTTACATAGGGCCTCATTCTATTATCGGCCGTAAATCGGCCGTAAGGCTGCGATTCCTTGCGGGGGTTCAGTTAACTCGCGATTCTATTATACGGCCCCGCAAGGATCTCCTCTTACGGCCGGCCGCATATCTTGGAACCGGCCGTAATCTCAGAAATATAAAAACTCAAAAATAAATTCAAGCCTGCACTGTACAGCTCTGTAAATGCTGGGGATAATATTGGGGGACATGAGGATTAAAAGTAACCCCCTCTCAAGCTTGCACATCAGCCCAAACCCGAGTTCAAATTAACTGTTTATTTTCCGGCTGCGGCGTGGGCGGGTCTGAGGTGCTCCAAGCACTCTGGACTTTTTACATGGATATTTTACGGATATTAAAAATAAAATATTTTACGGATTTGAGTACAGGATAATTATGTGCTATTTTTTCTAACACCTAAAATCCCTTTATAGTCTTCTCAAAGTGCAGGATGGCTTTATTTGAGCTATTTTATGTGCTTAATTGGTGCTAGCGAGACCTCTTTCCTGCAAGTAAGCTGCGGCTCGTTTTTAGCCTTGCAGAGAGGTTTCCCGGAGCAATTGAATTGCAAATCTCTTGCGGCCGTTTTAGATCAAAGGCTTTCCTCCGGCGCGAGCGGCCGCAAGAGATAGCAAGGCACCGGCCGCAAGCCTGCCGGAATCCCCGGCCGTAAGGGAATAGAATAGCAGAATAGCTTGCGGCCGGTCCTTGCGGCCCCGCAACGGCTGCGGCCGATAATAGAATGAGGCCCATAGTATTTAAGGTTGAAAAAAGACTTTCAGTCCATCAAGTTCAACCTTTTAAGATCTCCTCTGATCTGCAATATGCAAATTAACTATTAATTAATTAGTTGTATAAAAAAAATAAAAAATAAAATCCCCTCCTGATCCCAGACACCGGCGACCGGACTTCTCCCTGGATCAATACTGCCTCTCTAATTATCCATGATAACCCTGAATTCCCTTTTTAATTAGAAAGAAATCCAGTCCCCTTTTAAAGTTATCTATCGAATCCGCTGTCACCACCTCCTCTGGTAGAGAATTCCACAGATTAACAAGCCTTACTGTGAAGAACCCTTTTCTTTCTTTAAGGTGGAATCTTTTTACTTCTAACCTCAAGGTATGTCCTCTTGTCAGTTGAAAACCTCTTGGCACAAAAAGCTCCCTTGACAAATCTTTATACTGACCCTTGATGTATTTATATAAGGTAATCATATCTTTCTTTAAGGTGGAATCTTTTTACTTCTAACCTCAAGGGATGTCCTCTTTTCAGTTGAAAACCTCTTGGCACAAAAAGCTCCCTTGACAAATCTTTATACTGACCCTGGACGTATTTATATAAGGTAATCATATCTCCTCATATTTTTTCTATATATAACTTGAAAGAAACTCTTATTGCATTAGAATGTGTAACTATGTTTGTACTACCAAGGGTAATGTTATAATGGTTATAACCAGATTTTAATTACTTAATATTCTCATTAGAAGGATTAAAGATGGAGATAGAATCAGACTCCCCACCCCCCAAAAAGGGACACTAATGTTAGTGTTAAGAAAATAATTAATATAATGATGATAATCGAATTGACACAAGTTAAAATGTTAATGTTATCTTTTTACTTCCCCTATGCCATACACTTGAACGACCTAATTCCAGAAGATAACCTGGATCCGACTTCCACGAATTCCACATAAAAAAGAGAGAAAATCAAAGCCAAAAATATAGATACAACCTACTCCCAGATAATTATCAATCTGCTTCAAGCCACACTAATACACAACCACAATGGCAGATATAACATACTAGAAAATTGCCTGTCAAAAAATGACGCAATGAAATTGTAAGGTAGCTAATGGTGTTGGGTGTGTACTATTGAAATATGTAATACATTAATAAATGAATATACCTATTTTTAAGCATTGTGTTGAAGAGCTGCAATCTGTTTTGATGTTGCTGCAGCATTAGTGGTGTGGAGCTGCTGTGTAAGCGTGCTGTATGTGTGCAGTGTAATAGTGTGCGTGCGCGAGACCAAACCGTTAGCGTAGTTGTGTACTTCCGCATTGGCGTAAAATGGTGGGTAATGTGTGGTATGCGTCTTAACGGAATAACAGTAGGTCGTTTGTGGTGTTTTGCGAGTTTATTGTGGTGTTTTGCGTGTTTAGAGTGATGTAGCCTCGTTTTCGTTTTGTTCGGCGGCCATTTTTTCTCTCGCTTAGGTCGTAATGTGTGGTAACGTGTCTTGCATGTTGTTTGCGTTGCGAGATAAAGTTTGCGAGGGTCGCAGTCGCTGGCAAGGAGCGCCTTTGGTGCTCTATGCCAGCAACTGAGGCCCTCGCTTGCGGCCCTCACTACGCGAGGGCCGCGCGACACGCTTCGCTACGCGAGCCCGCAAGTGTGAGCAACGGCTCTGGCTGGCTCGCCTGCTCACAACTATATATGCGATTATTTTGTAACTCATAATGTACAGGGGTTTAACTCTCAGTTTAAAAGAAGGAAAGCTTTTTTTATTTTTTTTCAAAAATATAAACCTTCAGTAATATTCTTACAGGAGACCCATTTTGCCAAAAACAGTGTCTCATCTCCAACATACCCAACATTCTACACCATTAATCAGGAAACCAGAAAAGCGGGGGCTGCTATTTTACTACACAAAGACTTCCCATTCAAACTTGAGAGCAAGAAAATAGACAAGGAAGGGAATCATCTAATCATAACAGGGACAAAACTGAACAAAAAGATATCTCTAGTAGACATATATGCTCCTACGACCTCTCCGCACAACTACTGTACTTAATCAAACTACTTAACATTCCTTAGAAACAGGTAAAATAATAATGGGGGTGACTTAAGCTTAGCTCTCAACCATGGATTGGATAGATCCAAGGACACCTTACGAAACAGATATTCCCCAAAAATTCTAAAAATAAATAACCTACTGGAGAAAAATTTTGGGTGGATGCATGGAGAGGACATCACCCCACCGAAAGGGAATATAAGTATTTCTCACCCAATCACAACTCATACTCCAGAATAGATGCAATACTACTTGACTCAGGGCTGTTTGACCACACATGTAATTTGCTTATTTTGCCCTGCCCGTGGTTTGATCACACAGCAGTGCTCATAAACATAGATCTAGGTCTGAACCTCAAATATCAATATAGCTGGAGATTAAAAGATTCGGTAAAAACAAATACTGAAGTTCAAATGTAAATAGAAGCAGACCTAGATTTATACTTCACATGTAATGGCTAACCAGAAACAAAAATAGGGAGGCTCTGGCTGACTCACAAAGCATACATAAGAGGGACTCTACTGAGAATAGCATCTACATATAAAATCAAAATAGCTTCTCAAACTCGCTTAGGCAAAAAATTGAAAAAAAAAACGGCTAGAGCTGCATAACATAATTTCATAAAAAACAGAGAAAGCCATCAGAAAAACACAGCATACATTTTTCATACATGCAAATAAATTATCCCCTGTGCTAGCTAGGAAACTGAGGTCCAAGCAAAATCAAAATCAAATTTACCAGATCAGAACCCCGGGAGGACAGATAGCCCTGAGCCAAACAAAAATAAAAGAAATGTTTCTGAATTATCAAAAAAATATATTTATCCCAATCAAAAACTAGTAACTTCACAATAAAATAATTTTTAAACAAATACGATATACCATCCATCTCAAATCAAGACCTGAAAAATCTAAATGCTAAAACAAGAAATTTTGGAAACCATAACATTTTTAAAACTAGGCAAATTCCCTTGTCCAGGTGGCTTCTCCAACATTTATTGTAAAACTCATGCCCAAAAACTTGATCCATACCTAAATAGATTATATCATGAAATCCTACGAGGGGAACAAATGCCACCCAAATTCAACCAGGCTAACATGTATTCTTCCCTTAACCTGGACAAGACCCATTGGAAGTAAAAAACTTCAGTCCAATCTCATTGCTTAAAGGAGATATTAAAAAACTAGCAAAGTTGATGGCAACTAGATTCTCCAGGTTCTTACCTAAACTGATTCACAAGCACCAAGTAGGATTTGTCCCGTTCAGACAGGTGGGCGACAATCTTAGGCGGATTCTCAACAAATATTATACAGCTAAATCTAAGAATTCTAGCAATTTGCCCGTCAAAAAATGATGGCATTAAAATTGTAAGGCAGGTAATGCTGTTTGCCACACAATGTAAGGCTTTTAGTCCTCTGAGTTCCTTTGGTGCTCATTGCGAGCCTCTCCCCTGATGTATTTTGGTCATCTGAGCACCTTCGGCGCTCATTGCAAGCCTCGCGCTGAACGCCTTCGGCACTCATTGCGAGCCTCTCCCCTTGTGTACTTTTGCTCCTCTGAGCACCCTGGGCGTTCATTGTGAGCTCTGCGCTGAGCGAGTCTCTCCTCTGCTCTGTTTTTTTTTATATAAATATTTTTTTTATAATAAATAATTAATTAATTAATTAAATAATAAATGAATATACTTTACCTGTTTGTAATGAATATATCCATGAATAAATATGCTGAAGAGCTAACAATTGCTGTTGTTTTTCTGCAGCATACAATGTACATTTAGACTGTTGTTGATCTGTGGAGAAAGTGTCAGCAATGTGGCAAGTGTGCAGTGTAAATAGGCTGCGTGCGAGAGGCTAAACTGTTTGTTTAGTTGTGTAAAGAGGTTTTTTAGATTTATAATGTTATTAGATTCAAGTTAGTGTTGTAACATGGCAAAGAGTGTTCAGTGTTTTACGCGGGTCTCAAGTAATTTCCGTCCTTCCTAATAGTGTATTTTGTACCTCGTATGTTCCTGGCTAAAAGTTGGATGTGCCTGGTGGTGTTTTCGTATTTAGGTTTCATGTAGTTTGTTTTTGTTTTTTTCGCCGGCCATTTTTTCTCTCGCTTAGGCGATTTTTGTGTGGCGAAACTCTTCAAATTCAACTTAAATTTACGTGCAACCTCACTCCCAGACGTCCTGGCTGTCCCCCTGTGCTGTGTGTGATGTTTTTGCTATGTTTTTTTTTTTTTTTTGTTGTGTTTTACTTGTTTTTGGACGTGCGCGGTTCGGCCATTAAATTCATATTTTTTGTGGGTCGTATTTTATTTTCTATAAGTGCCGGTTTCCTTTTCAAAGTGTTACGGGCCGTAATTTTTTCAGACGTTTTTTTCAAAGTGCTACGAGTCTCGCACTATGAATCGTGTATTTGAGTTTTCTGTTGTTCTGTAGTCCCGCAGGTCAGGCATAATTTTTTTGGGCGATTTTTTCAAAGTGCTACGGGTCTCGCACTGTGAATTGTGGATTTGAGTTTTCTGTTGTTCTGTAGTCCCGTGGGTCGTAGGTATGATGCTTAATGCATGCGGGGTCGTAGGAATGAGCGCCTAAAATTTAATAGGGCTCTAATTAAGCACACTTATTTTTTTTACAGAAGTTTTTAGTTAGGGAAGACCTTGCTTTTGGATAGAAGTTGTCTGATTCCCATTGTTTCATAAAATTTGGTTTTAAATGTGTTGTCTGTGCATTTACAGCCTTATTAAATTGCGATTCTGTAAATTTAAAAGGGCTCTATTTAAGCACAGAGCATATTTTTTTTACAGAAGTTTTTAGTTAGTGAACTTTTATCCAAAAGCAAGGTCTTCACTAACTAAAAACTTCTGTAAAAAAATATGCTATGTGCTTAAATAGAGCCCTTTTAAATTTACAGAATCGCAATTTAATAAGGCTGTAAATGCACAGACAACACATTTAAAACCAAACTTTATGAAACAATGGGAATCAGACATGTGAACTCAATGGAATCTGCACAAATATAACAAAGGCTTACAGTCTACTGGAGACTTCTATAAAGGTGTTGCACAGAGCTTATCTCACACCGGATTACATAAAATTAACACACAAAGATCTTCAAGTTGCTAAAGACTATGCCAAACTTCAGTTACATTTCTCCTGATAGTTCACATTTGGACCAAAGTCATGGAATTGGCATGTACCATTTTGAAGACAACAATACACCCTTTGATAGAAATTTTCCTATTGGGAGACTATTCTCCTCTACTACAAATGCGACTATATAAATGGCTACAACTTCACATCCAAGAAATAATACATAAACTAAATTTCATAATGATTAATGAAAAAATGACTCATGTCATATCCAATACATATCCAATATTTACAGAAATTTAGGATGCATGGATCAACTCCCCTTACTAAATCACAATCATATAAAAATTACAAATATCACAAAACAAACACTGAAAATGATATTAAAACTGTCTGAATTGATAACCTCTGGGAATGGAAAGCAAATTGTAATCTGGAGTTCAAACTCATTAGGGATAAAAGAAAGAAACAAAATCAACTATGACTCACTCAAGTGTATCCCCCCCCCCCCCCCCCCCCCACACACACACACCTGAATGTTAGCGTTAATTCAGTTTAATTTAATATGTTTTAGGTTAATTTAGATAATATATTTTACTGAATCTACAGCTACTGTCAAACTGAGAAAAGAAAAAAAAGGAAAACACTGGAGGAAGGTAAGGTCACAGTTAAACAAAAGAACTACAATAGCAACAAAAAATGTATACAAAGACTTTCAGATTTTATTACATGCAATTTATGACATGTGTGTTTAAATTTACAAGTATGAAAAATGTTATGACACATGACTGTGAAAAATAAAGATTAATGCTTAAATGTTGTAAATGAATTTAGTGTGTTAATATAAAATATCACTGTATGTAAAGATTATAAAACTTGTGTAGTTTGCCAGTTACTCCTCCATGTTTTTGGAGAGAGTGATCTGCTATTTTAAGTCTCAGTTTTTGTCGTTGACATTAAGCTGTTTGAGCTAATTACATTAAAATTGCAAGAACTGCCAACCAAACTTAGGGTCTTATCCATTTTTTCCCTTAAATTACATCACTTGTGGCCTTTTTGTCCTGATAGAATTGCTGAAATTAAAGTTCATTTAATGCCTTCTCCAGATTGGATGCTGTTCCATATTTTTCCAGATAAGACCAGCTTTCTCACTAAATTTACTTTAATTTAAATTCTTATGGCAGCTAAAAGATTAATAGTCCTTAAATGGAAATCAGGAGCAATTCCCTCCTGAGATGATGTTAAAGAACTGATTGATCGCTATTTTAATATAGAAAAGGAGTTTTGGAATTTTCCTAATGGAATGGGAGTGAACGCTGGTCGAAACTGGAATTAGTGGGAACAAATATATGTGCAAGCAAGTAATGTTTTTTTTTCAAGATGTACTGATTTATGATTACTTCCATGCTGTATAATTATGCATCTTTGTCATGTTTTTTTCCCCTCCTCTTCTGTATGTATTTTATTTGTATGTGTGTTTGAATTTTGTATTTGTAAATAAAGAAAGAAAGTTACATCACTTGTAAACTCGTAAATTAATAACGTACCAATTCAAATTACTTGTTTTTTCATGTTTGCCAAATAATGGTCATCAACTGTATTTTTCCAGACCCCATCATAGTATGGAGAGCAATAATGTATATCACATCCATTGGAAGGTATGTCATCTGCACAATAACGTTGAGTGTTATACACTGGGGTGTAAGAACTGTCATCATGGGCAGCCTGAAACCTTAAAGAGAGGATGACATTGATTATAGCTAAATCTGGATTGTTATATGGGGAGCATGTAAAGAACAGGGTGTTATAGGCACAGGGGATATAGGACTAATCATGACAAAGGGTATTGCATTAACGTGTATTAGCTATTGAGAAAGGCCAACAAGAGCACAAGGAGGCTGTTGAGAGGCAGTCCCATGTAATTTACCTAAGTAATGGGAATCTTGGATGAACCTGTCCTGAGAGGTGCCACGTCATTGCGGTTGTCCATGTGACAAGGTGTACACATATAAGAAATATCTTATTTCATATCTAGTGTTATTGTATAATAATATTAATAATAAAATTAAGTGATATGTGTAAAATCACTTGTGATATGCATAAAACCACATGATATGATTGTGAAGTATTACCTCCTAATTAAACAGTATAACATAACATCAGTTTTAAATTAACATGAAATTAGTGACATGGAAACATAGGATTACAGTAATCAAATGTATCACCATCAACCATTAATGATATATAAATAGGTTATTTTGTTGACCTTATGTTATTACATTCAGATGATTTCTGAAAATATAAATTAAATACATCCATTATACCTTAACACAATACTGGTATACAGAAAGATGATCTATGTACAAAAATCATATTATTAAGTAAATGTATTGTATGTTGCACACGGACACATGGATTTAGGTATAATAATAAAATCATTTCAAATATACACAAGGCACACACAACATCATGTATGGGTGTGTGCAGAACTCAAGAGGACAAGAGGCGTTGTTGAAATTGGGAAAAATCTAAAGGGTTAAAGATAATACTGTATCATAATAATGATGCTTAGCATCTACTAGAGTCACATGTGTTCATTACACCACAGTATCTGATGATTTGAAATCTCATCATTCATCACTTCATGTAATAGAAGCACCAGCAATGCACATAGCACTTACACTGTGTCTTCATCTGCTTAATCAAACAGATGAATCAACTCCTGGAATATTTAATTCAATCCAATTACACACACAGTAAGAACAAAATAACAATGAAAACATTTTCAGTAGATGGTTTTAATCTAAAATAACAGAAAAGGAGAACAATCTAGCAATATCTGTATATACAGCACCTTGTTATATACTGGTACTGTAACAATAAACTAACTTGGTGTTCAACACAGGTTATTAAGTAATGGAAATAATAGTAAAAAAAGAGTCTAGATATGCTTTTACACTATACTGCACATCCAGCACTACATAGTCTATTTTTGCATTGGCTGCTGTAAGCACATCCATACATGGGCTCTCAGCATTTAGGCACATAGGTATAACCTATGCCACAGTGGACACATCCATACATGGACTCTATATTGTTTTTTTACTCACTTTAATTATATTTTTTAATTGGTACTAATTGTAAAGCATAATCTCTAAGTATTTAGACACACAGGTATAATCTATCCTTGGTCAACACCAGGAAGCTTACAAATCCCTTTAATTGGTTGGCAGCATATACATTGGTTGTGTGTTACCTGTGTAGATTTTCTATGTTTGTGGTATACATGTGTGGAAACGTGAGGAGATGATGGGGCATATGATATTCAGTATCCTGCACGTGCAACAGGCCTGGAAATCCTAATACAGTAGCAATGCAGTCCTTCAACATCCTCTCCCACTACTCATTGAACTGGACAATTACTGAAGGGACACCACCCGTACCTCCGTAGCGCTTGCTGCTTTGGCCTCCTCAGATATCTTTCCTTTTTACCTTGGTCTGGCTGTTGTCATATTGTGTTTGACAGACCTCACATCTATGTTTGCCTAACCTAAGGCTGTAACCTCTGCTGAATAAACAAACACTTACTTGCACATTTCATTAATGATCATTCGCTCATTCTGGCAAACATTGCAGATGAGCCAACATTCTTTTAATCCATTTCTCATATAATTTGCTTGCCCCTGTGGTGCTGATCCAACATTGTAGGCGATTGTAGGTACTATATAACTATAAAACAACCAAAACATCATCTGGCCATAATTGTCCAATCAAAGTGCATGGAATCTGACAGTAGCTCACATGCACTGAATTACATTAACATTCTGAACTATTATATCTCAAAAATGGCTTAAGTTATCTAAAACAAATCCAAAAAGCCATGTATTTTTTGATCACTATTACATTGCCTTGCGTAGCGAGGTCACTGGGCAAGGGCCTCAGTTGCTGGCATGGAGCGCCGAAGGCGCTCCATGCCAGCAACTGAGGCCCCTCGCGAAGCGAGGGCCTCAGTTGCTGGCGAGGTCACTGGGCACGGGTCTCAGTTGCTGGCATGGAGCGCCGAAGGCGCTCCATGCCAGCAACTGAGGCCCCTCGCGAAGCGAGGGACTCAGTTGCTGGCGAGGTCACTGGGCAAGGGCCTCAGTTGCTGGCATGGAGCGCCGAAGGCGCTCCATGCCAGCAACTGAGGCCCCTCGCGAAGCGAGGGACTCAGTTGCTGGCGAGGTCACTGGGCAAGGGCCTCAAACCCTCGCAAAATTCACGTCGCTACTCAAAAAACACGACACACAAATTACGACACTCGCTAAATTTTACGAGGCACGCAAACAACGTACGAAACACGTTACCACACATTACGACCTCGCAAACATCGGACGCAACACGCCGACATACAAACATTTAAAACACAATACATACACACAGCACATACATAAAAAACTTACCTACACCAAGAGGGAGCACCCAGGACCTCAAAAATGCAACTTACACCTCGATTTTACTCGAAATAAAACAGTTTAGAGACTAAAAAAAAAACGAAGCGAGAGAAAAAATGGCCGCCGAACAAAACGAAAACGAGGCTACAGCACTCTAAACTCGCAAAACACCACAAGAAACTCGCAAAACACCACAAAACACCTACGGATATTCCGATACAGACCTATACCACACATTACTCGCCATTTTACACCAATGCGGAAGTACACGACTACGCTAACGGTTTGGTCTCGCGCACGCACAGTGTTACACTGCACACATTCAGCATGCTTATACAGCAGCTCCACACCACTAATGCTGCAGCAGCATCAACACAGATTGCCAGCTCTTCATCACAATGCTTCAAAATAGGTACAATAGATTCATTTACTAATTTAGCTACCTTACTATTTCATTGCCGTCATTTTTTGACGGGCAATTCGCTAGTCACATATATAGTTGTGAGCGTACGGCCCGTTGCTCACGCGGAGACCCTGCAGCCACCTCCTCCCCACAATACCCCGAGAGAGAGAGGGAGCAGAACTCCATGCCCCATTACACTCATCACACTACTTACATTCATTGGAGCATTTCAATTCACCTCCGCCATGTCTCCCCTGCCTGCACATTTTCTGCAGAGGCAGGGAGTTTCAGAATTACGTCACATGCATGCAAAGTCATTCAGGAAGTCCCTGCCTCTGCAGAAAAACGCACAGGCAGGAGATGCATAGTGGTGGATAATTGAACAGCTTCGATGAATGTAAGTAGTCTGATGGGGGACATGAAGGCTTAGCCTGGGGGGACATGGCATCATGGGCTGGAGGCCATAAACGTCGCAACGCAAATAACACAGCACACACATTACGACACTCGCAAACACCATACCACACACGTTCACACACATTACGGCCTCGCAACACTCAGACGCAACTCGCGAACATTACAAAATTAAAAACACAATATATACACACAGCACATACATAAAAAACTTACCTACAGCAACAGGGAGCATCCAGGACCTCAAAAATGCAACTTACACCTTGATTTCTATAAAAATAAAAGAGTTTGGACAATAAAAAATTTGATATGCGAGAGAAAAAATGGCCGCTGAACAAAACGAAAACGAGGCTACAGCACTCTCAACACGTAAAACACCACAACACACTTGCAAAACAACACACGAAACTCGAAAAACACCACGAAGCACCGACGGATAATCCGCAAAGACGCATAACACAGATAACCCGCCATTTTACGCCAATGCGGAAGTACACCACTACGCTAACGGTTTCGTCTCACGCACGCACACTCTTACACTGCACACATTCATCACGCTTACACAGCAGCTACACGCCACTAATGCTGCAGCAATATGAAAACAGATTGTCAGCTTTTCAACACAATGCTTCAAAATAGGTAAAGTATATTCATTTATTCATCTACTATATATTTTAGTATTACACACCAAACAGCATTAGCTTACGATTTGATTGCCGTCATTTTTTGACGGGCAATTCGCTAGTAGCTATATAAAAAGGATAAAGATTACAGGGGGTAGTGAAAAAATACATATTATAAGACATAAGACAAGACAAACATTGTGACAGTGTCAAAGAGATAGGGAAGTGACACAAGAGGGCGAGAGTGTGGTGGACAACTTTCCAGCCAGCAGGCAATGAACACCGAAAGCAGTGGCTGTGAATCCAGTAGTTACTTTCAATAGTCAATACTGAATTGCATTTGTAGACAAATATTAAAGGTCATGGTTGTGGGGATGATCATCTCAAGGACAGCAATTTTTATTTAGGCACTTACATCAAACTGACATTACGCAGAGTCGCTCAGTCATTAGATGTTACATACATGCTGCCTACAATTTCTTCTTACATATGTAAAATAGCTTCTTACATAGCTAAAAGCCAGTAATAGTTGTCTATCTTGATTTAGAACAGATGCATTTGCAGGAAAAAACTTGAGGACATATTCCCTTTTCTATAATGTTTTGCTCTTACTATTTTTCTAAGCGTTTAATTTCAAAGAATACAAAAAATACTCAAGGAAACTTAAATTCACTTTTTTATTTGTGTTGTAGTATGAATATTGTAGTATTGTAGAGAAGTAAAACAAAATTAAAGAGCAATGGAGTTTTGCAACATTGGCATGTCACTGAACAGAGGAGTGTGTCTGTGAGAAAACTGAGAACTAGTAATCTTATATGTGTCTACTTTATTCTTAGTCTCTGTAATATAGTCAAAGACTTAATTTCTAAGAGTACTGGATTCTAAAGAATACAAAAACCTATTGGCCACTGAAATCCAATATTTTATAAAATGCTGTTTTTGAAGAACTAAACTTAATCAACTCAATAATGGTCAAAGATTGTATAATAATGTGTCTTGCCCCCCCCCCTCTCTTCCCCTGTAACTCTCCCCCTTTCCCTCACCACCCTAAACTCAAGGACTATTTTGTTATCACCATAATAATATGTGTAATGTTAGGCTGAGCCTTTAATCCGGTACCCTGGATGCCCAAGGAGCATGGTCTATAAGTATTCAGACCTTTATCTGGTGAGCTTATCAATGGGGGGATGGATTTTTATCATATTTTTCTATTCAAGCAAGAATAAAGTCTTAGTCTGTTTTTGCTCTAAGCAATGGTGCATGTGTTCTTCTTATATGCGGATTGTGCCTGCCCGCTTCAGGAATGATGTCCTGATCTGAATTGAATTGCTGGGTGCGGATATTGAACACAAATGCACAAACTAGAAGGAGAAATTGAGGTGCACATGGCCCCTCAAATCTGGGTCTTAACATAGTATGCTACCAGTTTCTGTAGAAATATACAAGGGGTACATTAAATGCTTTACTGTACTTTTTTGTCTGCACAATCCACCTATTTAACCAATTAATGAACCTTACCTTTAACTATAGAATCTCTCAGCTACCATGTTCAATACAGAGTTTGCTCATTTAAGGTTCCTCTGGTCGTGTTTATAGGACTCTGGCACACAGTTATTGAGTTGAATTAATTGAGTTGAATAGCTATGCCTTCCAACACAGCTCCTTATATAGTGCCTGGGCTCTGTGACATCATCTATTATGACACATCTCTGATGTAAGAAGTGTTTGTTACCTCGGGGCTCAGCTCAGCCTTGTGTTATCTGTCATTAGACACCTCATCAACACATAGTGCTATTTAAAATATACCAGTTTCTCCAAAATATAATGTACAACAGAGGTTCCTTTGTACACATTGACACATAAACATAAGGGTGGACAAAACATCTAAGCTTAGATTACAGAATAATTTTAGAATCAGGATTGGGATTCACTTAATAAACAAGGAATATTCTAGAAATGATCCCTGTGCATGTACACTCCATTTATTTTGTTCAACTTCTTTCTTTCTGTTTTTATCTTATTACCGGCCTCCTGGCAGAATAGGCAGGAAGGATTGTGGGACATCACAGGGGGGGGTGGGGATCTTTGTGAGACTGTTGGACTATAGGGGGGCCAGACTTAACAAGGACTATGGGAAATATTTCCTCCTTCTCCCTCCAGACACTGTTCTCCAAGCTTGAATACTTGAACTGTGAAAGCTACAGTACATTCCTATTGTGTGCCCTGTGGGATGGGGGAGCCATGTTGTTCATGAAGAGGGACACAATATGAGGGTGATCAGAATTATTGCTTTGCTGTTAAAATGTTTTGATGTAACGATGGCAACCAGTCATGTTTGGTATTGAAATGCTGCCTTTTTACCCAGGGAGTTTAAAAAACATATTACAGGGGTCCATGGGGAAGATGGGCTCCAGTTACGGGGCTTCCTAGGTTTCTATTCTAGGTGAGCTCAGCACATCAAAGGAGCTTATCAAGACACTGTGGCAGCAAAGATTTCCAATACCACCCCTGGCCTTTTGGCATCTTTACAGTGAGACACTAGCTCCATACACGGACATGTGAATCCCTCTTCCTGAGTGAACAGGAATCAAAAGACCTAGGCATTTGAAGATAGTCACAAAGAGATGAGGGATGGTGCTGGTCCATCTTATTAATCATTTTTAATAGAGCTGGAGTTGTAGTGTAGTGTATAACCCATCTTTGATCTATATACCAGGGTAAGCATGGGTAAAATGCTGCTGTCTGCTGGGCAATAATTTTCTAGAAGTAAATATGGTTTGATGTGCACATGCTGCTGAGTGGTTTGTCCCTGGGATGAGATGTGGTCCTATTTAGTCTTAAAATGCAGGATTTGCCCTGGGAGTTCTAACAAAATATGTTGCGTGGGTCTCCCAGCTAAGAGGTTTAAGTAAGGTGTGCAACAAGATGGGAAATTAGCAATCAGCCTTCATGAACATCTGCCCCTTCCCCAGACTTGATGTGTCAGGAGAGGTTATTAGCAAATGCCCCCTGCCAATTACAGAGAACAGGATGGAGATTTCTGATATGGGCCTGGGGCTGATCCCCTCCCTAGGGCGAAATGTTGGTGACTGAACATGATTGCACTCGGTTGTGGATAAATACACTGTACCACATCAATAAAAGTGTGGTCAGTCTAAACTACATAACCGATGTGTAGGTTTCATTCTGAGGGAATAATATCCTTATTACTGGGATTATTGCTGCTGAACCGGCATTGGACTCTATTACATAGTTACATAGTTACAGTATACAGTACTTGAGATAAAAAAAAGACTTTTAACCCATCAAGTTCAATTTTTTAAGATCTCCTCTGATCTTCAATATGCGGATTAATTGTTAATTGATCCAGAGGAAGGCAAACAGTCAGTAACATTTGCTGGGCTATTACAGTCAGTAACATTTGTTGGGCTGTTACAGTCAGTAACATTTGCTGGGCTATTACAGTCAGTAACATTTGTTGGGCTGTTACAGTCAGTAACATTTGTTGGGCTGTTACAGTCAGTAACATTTGCTGGGCTGTCATCAAGCCCAACAGAAGAAGTAGGTTGTCACAGCTTACCTTGTGTCTGGTATTTTAGTAGAATGTCCTGTTCAAAATACAGAGTTTGCTCATTTAAGGTTCCTCAGGTCCTGTTTATAGTACTCTGGCACACAGTTGAATGAATTGAGTTGAATATCTTTGCCTTGCAACACAGCTTCTTATATAGTGCCTGGGCTCTGTGACATCATCTATTATGACATGTCTCTGATGTAAAAAGTGTTTGTTACCTGGAGGCCCAGCTCAGCCTTGTGATATCAGCCATTAGACACCTCATCAACATAGTGCTATTTAAAATATACCAGTGTTCTCCAAAATTTAATGTACAACAGAGGTTCCTTTGTACACATTGACACATAAACATAAGGGTGGACAAAACATCTAAGCTTAGATTACAGAATAATTTTAGGATCAGGATTGGGATTCACTTAATAAACAAGGAATATTCTAGAAATGATCCCTGTCATGTACACTCCGTTTACTTGTTTCCCTCCATTTGTACTTTTTGTTCAACTTCTTTCTTTTTGTTTTCTTCTTATTAACTGCCTCCTGGCATTTACCCTCTAATAACTCCACAATACAATGGAGAGTTGAAGGGAGGGTAGGTTATAGGCATATGTACTAGAGAAGTGTGCAAAAGTCAGAATACTTGAACTATGAAAGCTACATTCTTATTGTGTACCCTGTGGGATGGGGGAGAGCCATGTTGTTCGTGGAGAGGGATACAATATGAGGGTCCAGCATATTCCCTTTTCTATAATGTTTTGCTCTTACTATTTTTCTAAGCGTTCAATTTCAAAGAATACAAAAAATACTCAAGGAAACTTAAATTCAATTCCATTTGTGTTGTAGTATGAATATTGTAGTACTGTAGAGAAGTAAAACAAAATTAAAGAGCAATGGAGTTTTTGCAACATTGGCATGTGACTGAACAGAGGAGTGTGTCTGTGAGAAAACTGAGAACTAGTAATCTTATATGTGTCTACTTTATTCTTAGTCTCTGTGATATAGTGAAAGACTTAACTTAATTTCTAAGAGTACTGGATTCTAAAGAATACAAAAACCTATTGGCCACTGAAATCCAATATTTTATAAAATGCTGTTTTTGAAGAACTAAACTTAATCAACTCAATAATGGTCAAACATTGTATAATAATGTGTCTCCCCCCCCCCCCTCTCTTCCTCTGTGACTCTCCCCCTTTCCCTAACCACCCTAAACTCAAGGACTATTTTGTTATCACCATAATAATATGTGTAATGTTAGGCTGAGCCTCTAATCCGGTACCCTGGATGCCCAAGGAGCATGGTCTATGAGTATTCAGACCTTTATCTGGTGAGCTTATCAATGGGGGGATGGATTTTTATCATATATTTCTATGCAAGCAAGAATAAAGTCTTAGTCTGTTTTTGCTCTAAGCAATGGTGCATGTGTTCTTCTTATATCCTGATTGTGCCTGCCCGCTTCAGGAATGATGACCTGATCTGAATTGAATTGCTGGGTCTGGATATTGAACACAAATGCACAAGCTAGAAGGAGAAATTGAGGTGCACATGGCCCCTCAAATCTGGGTCTTAACATAGTATGCTACCAGTTTCTGTAGAAATATACAAGGGGTACATTAAATGCTTTACTGTACTTTTTTGCCTGCACAATCCACCTATTTAACCAATTAATAAACCTTACCTTTAACTATAGAATCTCTCAGCTACCATGTGCAATACAAAGTTTGCTCATTTAAGGTTCCTCTGGTCGTGTTTATAGGACTCTGGCACACAGTTATTGAGTTGAATGAATTGAGTTGAATAGCTTTGCCTTGCAACACAGCTCCTTATATAGTGCCTGGGCTCTGTGACATCATCTATTATGACACATCTCTGATGTAAGAAGTGTTTGTTACCTCGGGGCTCAGCTCAGCCTTGTGATATCTGTCATTAGATACCTCATCAACACATAGTGCTATTTAAAATATACCAGTTTCTCCAAACTATAATGTACAACAGAGGTTCCTTTGTACACATTGACACATAAACATAAGGGTGGACAAAACATCTAAGCTTAGATTACAGAATAATTTTAGAATCAGGATTGGGATTCACTTAATAAACAAAGAATATTCTAGAAATGATCCCTGTGCATGTACACTCCATTTATTTGTTTCCCTTCATTTCTACTTTTTGTTCAACTTCTTTCTTTCTGTTTTTTTTCTTATTAACTGCCTCCTGGCAGTATAGGCAGGAAGGATTGTGGGACATCACAGGGATGGGGGGGGGGGAATCTTTGTGGGACTGTTAGACTATTGGGGGCCCAGACTTGACAAGGACTATGGGAAATATTTCCTCCTTCTCCCTCCAGACACTGTTCTCCAAGCCTGAATACTTGAACTGTGAAAGCTACATTTCTATTGTGTGCCCTGTGGGACGGGGGAGCCATGTTGTTCATGAAGTGGGACACATTATGAGGGTGATCAGAATTATTGCTTTGCTGTTAACATGTTTTGAGGTAACGATGGCAACCAGTCATGTTTGGTATTGAAATGCTGCCTTTTTACCCAGGGAGTTTAAAAAACATATTTCAGAGGTCCATGGGGAAGATGGGCTCCAGTTACGGGGCTACCTGGGTTTCTATTCTAGGTGAGCTCAGCACATCAAAGGAGCTAATCAAGACACTATGGCAGCAAAGATTTCCAATACCACCCCTGGCCTTTTGGCATCTTTACAGTGAGACACTAGCTCCATACACGGACATGTGAATCCCTCTTCCTGAGTGAACAGGAATCAAAAGACCTAGTCATTTGAAGATAGTCACAAAGAGATGGGGGATGGTGCTGGTCCATCTTATTAATCATTTTTAATAGAGCTGGAGTTGTAGTGTAGTGTATAACCCATCTTTGATCTATATACCAGGGTAAGCATGGGTAAAATGCTGCTGTCTGCTGGGCAATAATTTCCTAGAAGTAAATATGGTTTGATGTACACATGCGGCTGAGTGGTTTGTCCCTGGGATGAGATGTGGTCCTATTTAGTCTTAAAATGCAGGATTTGCCGTGGGAGTTCTAACAAAATACGTTGCGTTGGTCTCCCAGCTAAGAGGTTCAAGTAAGGGGTGCAACAAGATGGGAAATTAGCAATCAGCCTTCATGAACATCTGCCCCTTCCCCAGACTTGATGTCTCAGGAGAGGTTATTAGCAAATGCCCCCTGCCAATTACAGAAAACAGGATGGAGATTTCTGATATGGGCCTGGGGCTGATCCCCTCCCTAGGGTGAAATGTTGGTGACTGAAGATGATTGGAGTCGGTTGTGGATAAATACACTGTACCACATCAATAAAAGTGTTGTCAGTCTAAACTACATAACCGATGTGTAGGTTTCATTCTGAGGGAATAATATCCTTATTACTGGGATTATTGCTGCTGAACCGGCATTGGACTCTATTACATAGTTACATAGTTACAGTATACAGTACTTGAGATAAAAAAAAGACTTTTAGCCCATCAATTCAATTTTTTAAGATCTCATCTGATCTTCAATATGCGGATTAATTGTTAATTGATCCAGAGGAAGGCAAACAGTCAGTAACATTTGCTGGGGTATTACAGTCAGTAACATTTGTTGGGCTGTTACAGTCAGTAGCATTTGCTGGGCTATTACAGTCAGTAACATTTGCTGGGCTGTCATCAAGCCCAACAAAAGAAGTAGGTTGTCACAGCTTACCTTGTGTCTGGTATTTTAGTAGAATGTCCTGTTCAAAATACAGAGTTTGCTCATTTAAGGTTCCTCTGGTCGTGTTTATAGGGCTCTGGCACACAGTTGAATTAATTGAGTTGAATTGCTTTGCCTTGCAACACAGCTCCTTATATAGTGCCTGGGCTCTGTGACATCATCTATTATGACATGTCTCTGATGTAAAAAGTGTTTGTTACCTGGAGGCCCAGCTCAGCTTTGTGATATCAGCCATTAGACACCTCATCAACATAGTGCTATTTAAAATATACCAGTGTTCTCCAAAATTTAATGTACAACAGAGGTTCCTTTGTACACATTGACACATAAACATAAGGGTGGACAAAACATCTAAGCTTAGATTACAGAATAATTTTAGGATCAGGATTGGGATTAACTTAATAAACAAGGAATATTCTAGAAATGATCCCTGTCATGTACACTCCATTTGTACTTTTTGTTCAACTTCTTTCTTTTTTTTTTCTTCTTATTAACTGCCTCCTGGCATTTACCCTCTAATAACTCCACAATACAATGGAGAGTTGAAGGGAGGGTAGGTTATAGGCATATGTACTAGAGAAGTGTGCAAAAGTCAGAATACTTGAACTATGAAAGCTACATTCTTATTGTGTACCCTGTGGGATGGGGGAGCCATGTTGTTCGTGGAGAGGGACACAATATGAGGGTGATCAGAATTATTGCTTTGCTGTTAAAAATGTTTGATGTAACGATGGCAACCAGTCATGTTTGGTATTGAAATGCTGCCTTTTTACCCAGGGAGTTTAAAAAACATATTACCGAGGTCCATGGGGAAGATAGGCTCTAGTTTCAGGGTTACCTAGGTTTCTATTCTAGGTGAGCCCAGCACATGAAATAGGCTAATCAAGACACCATGGCAGCAAAGATTTCCAATATCACCCCCAGCCTTTTGGCATTTTTACAGTGAGACACTAGCTCCATATACGGACATTTGAATCCCTCTTCCTGAGTGAACAGGAATCAAAAGACCAAGTCATATGAAGATAGTCACAAAGAGATGGGGGAGGGTGCTGGTCCATCGTATTAATAATTTTTAATAGAGCTGGAGTTGTAGTGTAGTGTATAACCCTTCCTTTGATGTATATACCAGGGTAAGCATGGGTAAAATGCTGCTGTCTGCTGGGCAATAATTTCCTAGAAGTAAATATGGTTTGATGTGCACATGCTGCTGAGTGGTGTGTCCCTGGGATGAGATGTGGTCATATTTAGTCTAGAAATGCAGGATTTCTCCTGGGGGTTCTAACAAAATATGTTGTGTAGGGCACCCAGCTAAGAGGTCCAAGTAAGGGGTGTAACAAGATGGGAAATTAGCAATCAGCCTTCAGGAACATCTGCCTCTTCCCCAGACTTGATGTGTCAGGAGAGGTTATTATCAGATGCCCCCTGCCAAGTACAGAGAATAGGAAGGAAATTCCTGATATGGGCATAAGGGTGATCTCCTCCCTTGGGTGTACTGTTGGTGACTGAACATGATTAGACTGTGTTGTGGATAAATACACTGTACCACATCAATAAAAGTGTTGTCAGTCTAAACTACATAACCGATGTGTAGGTTTCATTCAGAGGTAATAATATCCTTATTACTGGGATTATTGCTGCTGAATAGTGATGTCGTGAACATCAAATTTTCGGTTTGCGAACCGCGGACGCAAATTTCATCAAATGTTTGCGAACGGACGAACATCGGCGAACCACCATAGACTTCAATGGGCAGGCAAATTTCTAAACCCACAGGGACTCTTTCTGGCCACAATAGTGATGGGAAAGTTGTTTCAAGGGGACTAACACCTGGACTGTGGCATGCCGGAGGGGGATCCATGGCAAAACTCCCACAGAAAATTACATAGTTGATGCAGAGTCTGGTTTTAGGCCATAAAGGGCATAAATCACCTAACATTCCTAAATTGTTTGGAATAACATGCTTTAAAACATCAGGTATGATGTTGTATCGATCAGGTAGTGTAAGGGTTACACCCGCTTCACAGTAACAGATAAATCTCCCCGTTTAATGCACCGCAAACAACCCCAAACAGTCCCTTTGCACAACCGCAAACTCCCCATTTGCACAAGGTTGGATACCAAGCTAGCCATGTCTCGTTCCTTGTCCTCACTGATTTCATTGAAGGTCTCTTCCTCCACCCAGCCACCAAGGGTCCCCGAAAGGTGACAACAAGCCCCCTGGGACGCCTGCTGTGTTTGGTCTTCCACCTCCTCAAAGCCACCTTCCTCCTCTGACTCCTCTTCTTCAGACTCCTCTCTCTGCATTGCCTCTGTCTGCGTTATTATAAGGTGTGTACTGTTAAGTAGTACTATTCCTATCGGTTTAATCCCTGTTACGTCCACTATTAGGGGACGTGTATATGGCATGTATTTTTGGAACAGGGAGATGGAAAAAGATGCTTGGTCAGTCCTCCCACTTCAAATTTGGGGCACTGCGCATGCAATGTAATGTGCCACCAGATAGGAGTGGTGTATTACGTTGTACTATTCATTCCTATCAGTTTAATACCTGTTACGTCACCTATCAGTGGACGTGTATACGGCATGGATTTTTGGAACAGGGAGATGGAAAAAGATGCTTGGTCGGTCCTCGCACTTCAAATTTGGGGCACTGCGCATGCAATCTAAGGTGCCACCAGATAGGAGTGGTGTATTAAGTTGTACTATCCATTCCTATCAGTTTAATACCTGTTACGTCACCTATCATGGGACGTGTATATGGCATGGATTTTGGGAACAGGGAGATGGAAAAAGATGCTTGGTCGGTCCTCCCACTTCAAATTTGGGGCACTGCTCATGCAATCTAAGGTGCCACAAGATAGGAGTGTCACTGTGCACTGGCAAAAGTTGGCAGAGTAGGCGCTATAGGCCTCACACACACGCCTGTAGGCAGGCAACTGATATTCAATCGATTACAGTCAAAAAAGTGTTGTTTTATGTCACTGTACACTACGGTTGCACCAGATATGAGTGTCACTGTGCACTGGCAAAAGTTGGCAGAGTAGATACAATAGGCCTCACACACACGCCTGTAGGCAGGCAACTGATATTCAATCGATTACAGAAAAAAAAGTGTTATTTTATGTCACTGTACACTACGGTTGCACCAGATATGAGTGTCACTGTGCACTGGCAAAAGTTGGCAGAGTAGATGCAATAGGCCTCACACACACGCTAGCAGGCAGGCATATGCAATTAGATTACACAGAAAAAAATAATAAAATAAAATAAATTATGTTCTAGCCCTAAAAAGGGCTTTTTGGGTTGCTGTCCTTGCAGCAGATATCAAATGAGTCCTTCAGGTGTGTAGTGAAAGCTAAATACACAGCCTGGCTATCTATTTCCCTATTAAATTAGCAGCAGGTAGAATATATGTCCTCTCTCAACGAATGTAGCTTCAGAATGATTCTAAAATGGAGGCTGTCCTTCAGATGGAAGGCCCTGGAAGGGAGTGTATGCTGCTGATTGACTGGAATGGATCTGCTGACTGTAAGGTGCAGGGTCAAAGTTTCTTCAATGATAAAGAATAGGGGGCGGACCGAAAATCGCATGTGTTCGCCGTTCGTTGCGAACGCGAACATGCGAAAATCGCTGCGAATAGTTCTCCGGCGAACTGTTCGGGACATCACTACTGCTGAACCGTCATTGGACTCTATTACATAGTTACATAGTAACATAGTAATTGAGGTTGAAAAATTATTTTAGCCCATCAAGTTCAATCTTTTAAGATCTCCTCTGATCTGCAATATGCAAATTAATTGTTAATTGATCCAGAGGAAGGCAACCAGTCAGTACCATTTGCTGGGCTATTACAGTCAGTAACATTTGCTGGGCTGTCTTCAAGCCCAACAGAAGCAGTAGGTTGTCACAGCTTACCTTGTGTCTGGTATTTTAGTAGAATGTCCTGTTCAAAACCCAAAGAGACTGTGGTCAGATTTTTCTTATACGGTCGTTTCAATAGCCAAACCTGAACATGAACAATATGTTATTAGATATAAATACAGCCTTTACATTTGTAGTTTTTATACCAAATCATTCTAACCTAATGAGCATTCCATAACTGCTACTGAAATTCTGATGTTACATAGTTACATAGTAATTTAGGTTGAAAAAATACTTTAGTCCATCAAGTTCAACCTTTTTAGATCTCCTCTGATCTGCAATATGCAGATTTATTGTTAATTGATCCAGAGGAAGGCAAACAAAAAAAACAGTGAGACTTAGCCAATTGTCTCATTGGGGGAAAAAAATTCCTTCCTGACCCAAGATACTGGCGAACAGATTCATCCCTGGATAAATATTCCCTCTCTATTTATCCAGGATAACCCTTAATGCCCTTTTTATTTAAAAATATATCCAATCCCTTTTTGAAGTTATCTATCGAATCTGCTGTCGCCACCTCCTTTGGTAGAGAATTCCACAGATTAACCACCCTTACTGTGAAGAACCCTTTTCTTTCTTTAAGGCAAAATCTTTTTACTTCTAATCTCAAGGGATGTCCCCTTGTCAGCTGAAAACCTCTTGGCTCAAAAAGTTCCCTTGACAAAGCCTTGTATTGACCCTGGATATATTTATATAAGGTAATCATATCCCCTCTTAGACGCCTGTTTTCTAGAGTAAATAAGTTTAATTTGGTTAGTTTTTCTTAACTTAGCCCCTCCATTCCCTTTATTAGCTTTGTTTCCCGTCTCTGTACTTTTTCCAGCTCTAAAATGTCAAAACATTTTTGTAGTGGTGCTCAAAATTCTACATATTCCAAATGAGAGTGTACTAGAGATTTGTATAGTGGCAGAATTATATTTGCTTCCCTTGCTTCTATACCCTTCTTAATGCATGCTAATATTTTACTTGCCTTTGCAGATGCTGCTTGGCATTAAGCAGAATAAGCTATATTCCTGTTGAGTCAGAGTTGCTCAATGTAAGAGCAAACAACACATCAGCAGGTTTGTCCTACAGGATATTTCTCCCTGTGAAAGGGTACAAGTGAGCTAAAGAAGTGCTGCTCTCTGAGTAGGTTATCAGACCTACAGAATAAACCTGTCTAAGGAAGATCACCAGAAATGATAGTGGTAGATTCTATAGAAGCATAATTGTACATGAAAGGTAATATATTATTTTATCTTCCATTCTAAAAACAGTTTGGATATTTCCAAGCCTAGTTCTTCAAAATAGTGTCTTCACCATATGACCACAGTGCCCCTTTAAAAAAAAAATAGACATGTCAAATTTGTATTTTTATAATGCTCCTGGAGGATGAGCATTTCTATTTACCCACTCAAGCCAGAAGCTCTAGCCATGCTCACTTTCTCTCTTCCTTTCCGGCTCTCAACTTTCGGTCTCTCACTGATTTGTCTCTTTCCATATCTCTCCTCCTTTTCTCTCCAAGCCTTATTTTTTCCCAGTCTCTGTTTCTCCCCTTCTGTTTTTCTCTCTCCTCTTTTTTCTCTTTTCTTTTTCTTTCCCCTTCTCTTTACACCCCCACTGTTTTTATTTCTGTCTCTCATACTTTCTCTATATGTTTTCTCCTTTCGCTTCCATCTCTTCCCTGTTTTGTTTATCCTCCTTCTTTTTTTCCTATATCCCTTTAGGGAAGAGATATGAAAGGACAGAGATAGAAAGGGAGTCAAAGAAAGAGCAATGACATAAAAGTGTTGAAAAAGGATGAGGGAAGAGTGTAGGAAGGAATGAGAAAGAAGAAAGAGGAGAGAAGGTGAAACAGTGATGAGTATGGGTTAAGAAAGTAGAAAAGGTGGAATAGAGTTTGTGGCAAGTGTTAGAAAGAAATTGCGTGAAAGAAGAATGGAAGAAGGGAAATGAGAGGAAGAAAAGAGTTGATAAAAATGAATTGGTTGATGTTAGAGATATTAGCGCAAAGGTGGAAGAGAGAAAGGAGGAGACTAAAGGGATGAAAGAACTAGTAGAGAAGAAAGATGGATGATGAAAGAAATGAATAAGGTGAATAAGGGGAGGATGGGTAACAGTAGAAAAAGAGTGAAGGGAGAGGAATGGGGAGAAGAGGAGAGAGGGAGAAGAAGAGATGGGTATGAAGAAGAGAAAGGAGTTTGATTGAGGAATGAAAGAAGGAATAAAGGGAGATGGGAGGTGAAGAAAAGGACTAGGAGAACTATGGATGAGGGGAGAGGAAAAGGTGCGAGTGAAAAAGGGGGAGAAGAGAAAGGAAGAACAGGAAAGACAAAAAAGGGAGGCAATTAATAAAAATAGGAGAAGGTCAAGATGGAGGAAATGAGAGCATGACGAGGAAGGAGGGAAAAGACAGACAATCTTTCCATGAATATGAGGTGTGGCTTAGAACCTGACTAGAGGGCCAAAAAAAATTGCATAAGGATCATCTAAAGATGAAGCTTAACGTGAAAGTGAGAAAAATCCTTGAAAGTTGTTCTAAACTATATACTGCATAATAAGAGTAATGATAGAGGCTGGATTGATGTGCTTATGTTGAATGCAAATGTATTGAAGGAGTATACTCAAAGGTCTCTAGCAGTAAAACAAAGATGTAGAGAGCGTATTTGAAGGTCTCTGGCAAAGAAACTGATTCATCGATTAAGGGTGTAATACATGTAAATGAGGATGAAAGATTGTATTGAAGATACAATGTAGGATGTTATATTTACCTGTTGAAGATTAAAATGCTCTGGATTGGATTGATGAAAGGGTTCATTTTAAATATAATAAATGTTGTTTGGAAAGGATTGTAAAGTTATTTAAAAGAATTTAAGAATTTTAACAAGGGAATTTATTTTATTTAACCTTGCAATAAAATTATATAAAAATATTGGAATTATTTCATTATAAGATTATAAGAGTAATGTTAGTATTGATGAATGCATGAGAGTTAAGAATAGTATTTGATCCCCTGCTGATTTTGAACGTTTGTCCACTGACAAAGATATGATCAATATATCATTTTAATGGTAGGTGTATTTTAACAGTGAGAGACAGAATAAAAAAAAAAAAAAACAACCAGAAAAACACATGTCACAAAAATTATAAACTCATTTGCTGGTCAAAGAGGCAAATAAGTATTTGACCCCGTCGATTTAGCACTTGGTGGCAAAACCCTTGTTGGTAATCACAGAGGTCAGACGTTTCTTGTAGTTGGCCACCAGGTTTGCACACATCTCAGGAGGGGTTTTGTCCCACTCCTCTTTGTAGATCCACTCAAAGTCATTAAGGTTTTGAGGCTGATGTTTGGCAACCCGAACCTTCAGCTCCCTCCACAGATTTTCTATGGGATTAAGGTCTGGAGACTGGCTAGGCCACTCAAGGACCTTAATGTGCTTCTTCTTGAGCCACTCCTTTGATGCATTGGCTGTGTGTTTTGGGTCATTGTCATGCTGGAATACCCATCCATGAACCCATTTTCAATTCCCTGGCTGAATGAAGGAGGTTTTCACCATTTTTAATTTCACTTTCATTAGCATTGACTCTCAATGACATGCACATTCTTTCTCACGCACTCAAGCATGCCCACAGCCATTGGTGTAGAAACTGGGGGGATGGGGGTGACAAATCCACCCCAGATTTTTCTATGTGTGTATGTAGATATAAATAAGCTATTTTACGGCCTGTGTATACAATGAGCTATATCCCCCCAGAATTATTTTGGCTCCCACACCCCTGCCCACAGCCACATACTCCCCCATGCACTTGATCTTGCATACACACTTGGATGCACATGCTGACTCTCACATATACACATGATTTCTGCCCCAGCCTGTGTACAGTATGTCTCTCTGAGTATTAATGCATTTCTGAATCATTCTCACCACGCATCGGCATCACGTGTTGTTTACAGGAATGGATTTGGCAGAGGGAGTTCGGTTAAACACAAGAGCTGCTGAAAGTTTAAAATCTTTAAAATATGCTTGTTTTAATGATTAATGAATAAATGAACTATGTCTTACTCCAATGTGGAATGTGTTCTCTAAATCTCCTAAGGGCTTAAATCAAGAGAAAGCCATACAATCCTATAGCACATAACACAATCAATAGACTTGTAGTATTAAAACTAAATAAGAACATACAAATTGTACCATAAAATACTTTACTCAAACAACATAAGCAATATAGTTGTAAATCGTTACATACTATTAATACTTTGAATCTGAGCTGAGCATGTGACAGATTCCAGATGCTGAGTAAAAAAAAAATGGGCATGAAATTCATAAATACTGCTCTATATCATCAAAACAAGCAGTGAAAAACAAGTGATTTTTTTTAAACTGATGAAAATGTCCCTGTTTTGTAAGAAAGAAAAAAAAACCCTCAAACAGTCCTAACTAAAAACTGTATGATTTTCCTACACTTGCAGACTCCCAAAGGGCCAAAAATCACAACAATAGTCAAATGGCAATATACTCTGTTTAATGCAACCAAAGAACATCAGTTTATTGCTTTTGGTTCTTTAGACATACTAACCCCAAAAGTAAAACTGTTATTTGCAGAGAAAAGATAATATAAGCGTTCTTACACCACCTATCCTTTTGAGAGATCCCCCAAGTCCCCAAGACTTATTCCCCCATGGTCATTGTCCGTCAACATGGAACTGCCCACCAGTGCCAGCACAGTCTGCAGAATCCTACTCTGTCCTGAGGTGTCACCTACAGACGTGTCAAGCCCAATATTTGACATGGCCGCTTTTTGTCTTTTCCCTGACTAAGTAAACGAGATTGGACTGTACCTTAAAGTGGCCTTCATGGCCCTTGCTGGGCGCACTGCCCTGGTCACCTTGACTGCTTCTGATTGGATTACTTCCATCATCTCACTCTCGATCTCCATATGCCTCCTGAGCAGCTTGACCCTTCCAGACAGTTGTGTTGCTAATTTTGACAGCAGACTCAGGCACACACACAAAACCCCTTTTAGGGACCACTGGGGTTTTTGCAGTTTTACTTTGATTAGTACCCTTGCCGCCCCTGGGAACCGGGTGTGGATTTTGGGGATTGGGAGTGTTGGAGAGTATAATCTGGCTCAAAGGTGTTCCAGAAGTTGCAGGCTGGTCTAATGCACTCACACTTGTAACACCTGTTAGCTTCCTCTCTACTTTTGCTATGAGGTGATGGGTGCTGCAACACTAAACCCTCACCTGTGCTAGCAGTATGTGACTTAATGTGAAGCTGCAGGCACTCTGTATAGGCTGCAGTATGGACATGCCAGATGAGTATGCCACCCCCAAGATTCACAGGCTGCAGACTGCATCTGGGAGACTGCAATGTGGGAGGGGGTTTATTCTTCTGCAGGCGTGCCTAAGCGGTCCTCTAGCCACTTAACAACATGGAAGATGGTCTTGGAGAGGCGTTCAAGGTCAGCTGTCTCCATTGGATCCATGACCCTGCTACTCACTACAGTCTAATAATAATCCTACAAGCACACTAAAAAATGAAGCAGAGATAAAAAGAAAAGACAGGACAAGACACAGGAAAAGAGAGAACAAAAGGACACAGACACCACACTGAGGCCAAATAAAACTACCCCTAGAAAAAAGGGGGAAAGGCTCAGCCTATGACCCAAAACCTCATTGCAGTAACTATGGGCAGGAGCAGGCACACAACACAAAAAAGACACACAAAAGTGACAACCAGGCTCCAACTCGACTCTCCAGAGCAACAGGGATAGCAGAACATGGGACCTCCAACTACCACGATGTCCGACTGTGGAATGAGAAGATGGCATTGTTGCGTACTAAACCATACACCAAGCTATTCCCCCACATCAGACCAACTAATCAGAGCGTGCCCAGGCTCTGCCGAATCATAGGACACTACGGGCAATCCCGGGAGCCTGGGCCGCCCTCTGTGTCCCTCAAGAGTCCAGGTGACTGGGTGTGTGGTGTGAATGGGGTATGTATGTGATGTAAAAGAAATTTTCCTTTAAAAAAAAAAAAAAAATATTGGTAATATCGACAGATTTATGATGTTCTAATGATGAATTTCGAATACTGTCTTGTATTGTTCTTATTATTGCAATAAAAAATTTAAGTCTTTCAGCATAATTAATAAGGAGAATAATTATAAAGCTAGTTTTTAATTAAAAACAAATACTTTGATGTTTTTGCTGGAACCAGGAGGGATCCATGATACATTGGTAGAAGTTGTATGTGTGTGTGAGAGGGGCATTCACATTTCTGAAGAGCTGCAGTTGCATTGCAGTGTCTGCTTTTAGGCCAGTGAGGGGGAAGTGTGTGGTGTCAATTTCAAGCTTATCTTATTATGAAACAAATACTCTGGATGTTTGCCTGTTGCTTCCTCCCTCACACCTCTCACAACTAACTACAACGCCCCCCCATTATCCAGTTCTTGAAATGTGATGTAACAAAAACAAAATGGATGCCTATTCTCATAAACAATCTGATTTTCCCAAAAAACGTTTTAGGGCAAGAGATGCTAATATTGTTAGTTTAGTATGTATGGTGGTGCAGAGCCCCTTTAACTGCATCTCTGATTGAAAAATTGCCTTTATTTGTTATGTCTAGAAACGTTATTGTAACCTCTTTTTTATTCCTAGAGACTCAGCATAATTGAATTCCTACTAATTTAGAGTCTGATGGAGTATATGTTTTGTATTCTGCCCGTACAGCATATTGTCTCCAAAAGTGTTAAAGCTGATTGAAAGCTTGAGTCTGGGATCCAAGCCGTTCCAATATGATTGATGAGAATGATTCAACACCTTAAAAAAGGTACTGCCAATTTGTTTTGAAGATCACATTCTTCAGTAATTAGAGAACAAAGAATTGACTTGCAAGGGAGGAATTCATCTGGTGAAACAGCACATTTTACAGTATATCTGTGAATATGACACAGATACATTAGCTGGGAGAGAGGTTTGGGGGGAATGAAAGGACTTTCAATTCATTTAACATTAAAATATTTTACTGTAGTTGTATTACTGTGCAGGGGAGATGTGTGAGGGATTTGCCGCTGGCAGGTACAAAAAATGACTATAACCATCGTCCCCAATTTATTTGGCATAGAAAATCATTATGAAAAAAAGAAAAACATAATGGTAGAATGTTTAGTAGTATATTACTAGACCATTTTCAATGGTATTACAATGTCCTTAACAATATCAAACCAAGCTACATCTGATGTCTCCAAATACTCCCCTCACTGCCCTTCACTCTGCCCATAACACACACATGAAAACAAAGAAACATACAGTTAAAGGCAAAAAAGAACCAAATTGATCAATTTAGTCTGCCCATTTTATCTATCTAAACATGTTTTATTAAGTGTCATGGAACTCTCCCATGCATGCTTAAATTCCTTAACTTTGACCCTGCCCCTTGCACTGGAAGGCTATTCCACTTATCTTCTACCTTTTATGAAAAGTAATACTTTCTCACATTACCCCTACATTTCCAACCGTCCAACCTCAAATCATGACCTCTTGCACTTGCATTCCTCTTTTTTCTGGAAGATACCTTCCTCTTGAACGTTATTAAATCCTTTAATATCTTTGAAGGTTTTTGCCATATCTCCCAGCTCATCTCCCCTCTATCCTCTAAGCTATAAATATTCAGGCCATGAAGTATTCCCTTACAAGTTTTGTCTTCTAGACCATGCACTATTTTAGTTGCCCTTTATTGAATTGCTTCTAATTTGTTAATATCATTTTGAAGATACAATCTCAAGAACTGGACATACTATCCAATGTGAGATCTAACTAGGAATCTACAGAGTGGTTATTTGTACCTCTATTTTTCTGCTGATAATTCTTCTGCCAATATATCCCACCATCTAATTTGAGTTTTTCACATTATATCAAGCAATATATTAACTTCAACATCCATTTCTCCTTGTTGTTGCTGTTGTACACTTTACGTTTACGTACAGTTTTTTTCTTTTTGGGTGTTTTTACCCTAAGTGTATAATTTTGCATTTATAACTGTTGAATTTTAGATCCCACATACTTAAATATTTTTCTAGCTTTATTAAATAATTACTTATTATTTGACTTGACCACCTGGAATGTCCACCATGTTCCATATTTTTGCATCATCTGCAAACTTTTCCTTGAAGCCCACCAGTAATATCACTAATAAATATATTAAACAAAACAAGCCCATCACTAAGCTCTGTAGCACTCCACTGATAACCACCCCTTCCTCTGACTGTAACCCATTAACTAAGAGCCTCATTCAATTAGGAGGCCGCAAGTTCCATCATTGAAACATACAAATAAATGAATTGTGATTGCTGATTTGTGGGCTTGAGACTGTTGTGCAAATAATTCTAATGTCTTAGGTTGTGTTCCCCATCATATACAGTGCAGTATTGAATTTTTATTTGCATTTAAAGTGCTCTGGCCATGTTATTAAGCCCTTTGCGAGTCCTCCTTGGTACCCGTAACTTGTGGTTCGACTTTTGCCATTTGCGGCCTTGGCGGCTTGCTTAGTGAGGGGGACTTGGAACAATTGATTAGCGATATACGATTTTAGCGATCGTAACTCTTGCGGCTGTGAAAGATCAAAGGCTTGGAAGGGCCTTAACTTGCCATGTTAACCATCGCAAGGAATCGAAGGCTGGAGCCCGTAACCCGATCGGAGCCCACAAAAAGATGCCAATTGAATAGCAAAATAAGTTAAGGCCTCCATTATCAAAGCCCGGATCTCCCGATGCCTCAATTGAATGAGGCTCTAAGACTCTTTGGTGCCTTTGTTTCAACCAGTGTCCTATCCACTGAACTATGTTAGAATCTAGTCCCAGACTATGAGGTTTACTAGTTAGTTTATTGTGTTGGACAGTGTCTAATGCTAGAATAGAATCTATCTAAGCAACATCTACTGTTTCACCCTTTGGATACATAACAAATGAATTAGATTTGTCTAACAGGATTTCCAAGCAGTTAAACCATGCAGCTTATGATCTAATAAATCATTAGATTTTAGATATCCAATAATTCTTTATTTCAAAAGTGTTTTCATGTGTTTGCATACTACAGATGCCAAACTGGCCTATAGTTACTTGAGTACTTCCTACTACCCCTTTTGTGAAGCTGTACTACTTTAGCATTTTGCAGTCATCTGGACTACTCCTAACAATGATGATTCATTAAAAAGTTTAGTTAACAGTGTGGCAAGTACCAATCTAAGCACCCTCAGTACCCTTGGACGTACATTGTCTAGGCCCACTGACTTTTTTAACTTCTCATTTTGCTAATTCTAGTAGCATCTCATCTTCTGAAAAGCACCTGTCTTAATTACTTTACCACTTAATGCAGCAGTTCTCAATGGAACATTAGTTTCTCTAATGTCTGCTGAAAAAAAGAGCAGAAGTAATCATTCAGGCTGTTTGCTATGTCTCTTCAAAAGGATATTACCAAATTAGAAACAGTTCTAACTATCCTTCTGCTAGGTTTTCTCTTTTTGCTAATAAATCTAAAGAAAGCTTCCTGTGTTCTTGAGGTTGTCTAAAAGAATGTGGCATATTTTTGTACAATAAATGTAATAAACTGTTAATTCCTTCAAATCTAGTACTGATCAAACTACAAATGAATTGTGTCCATAAATTTTTTTAGTCCATTTATAGGCCAGAGGAGAAGCTAGGATTTACAGCTGAATAAATGAGAAAAGACCATGTCCATGTTTCGGAGTTTATCCAGTACAGTTAATTGGAGAAGCACTAGGACATGGTTTTGACTAACCAATCAGTGGTGAAGTTCTACGGATAGGCTCTGGCCAATATGGAATTCCTGAGATGGCGCGCCATATTGGTATGCATTGCGTTGTGTCCAAGCATTGCTCATACCTCATGTACAACTGGTTACTTAGATACAGACAAAAGACAGGACGGATGCAAGGTAAACTATTAATGGATTTTCCCAACCTGCGTTCCTTACTTTCTGCATGACACTTTCTTCAGAAGCGGATTAGTAAGAAAAGGCAGCAAGCTCCTAGACATGATGAGTCTAAAGTCATTGGGCTATGTACCCCTCCTAAGGAGGGTATTTCAGAATTTCTCTGTACTTAACCCCAATGCAATCTTCGTAAATTATGTTTTTTTAACAACTACTCATTGAGACCCCATTAGAGTCAGTTTACATAACAGGCAGGGTCAGCTAATAAACAAAAATGGATCCCTGCAGTCAAGTATAACTAGGCATATAAGATAAAATGTAAAGGTTGTGTTTATTTGTTTTACTTTCTAAAATATTTTGCCTAATTATGAAGGCTAGTTATTCAAACAAAAGTATAGAAAAACATTTGACCACAATGATTCTTTTAAGTCACATTTGTTGCCGCTGTTCCTATACAGCAGACATTTAATGTATATTACATATATTACAAAATGGATAAAAAAACAATGTATTTTCTAATGTTTGGTAATTTTTATGCAATTGCCTTGGATGTGTTCCACGGTGATGAATATATTTGAAAAAACAAGTGATATTTTAGGAAACAGGGTTTGATCTTGATAACTTAAGATAGAAATCTATTTGCAAAGTACCAGAGGGCTGCATTATATGTTTTGCTCTGTACAAGTGAAATGTCGTATTCCAGAAGATAAGGGATGTAACTTTGTATCTTAAGGATAAAAGCAACAATAAGACTGACAATATTCTATCCAGCCATCTGGCCATATTTTGATTTGTTTTAAACTGCTCACATCTTTAAGAAACAGTATATCTAGTATACAACACTTTTCAAAGTACATATTGCATCTTTCGTAGCTGCGACTTTCAGTAATAATCCCAAAATCATGTGTCTGAGAAATAGTACATTATTCTAAATTAAAAAACTAAGCATACAGGCAAGATTATTTAATAGCTATGTAACTACCGGTACATAACAAACAAAAAGTTTGCTAGAGTTTCAGCATGGCCTGGTTGTAAATGCTTCTTAGATTATCTACTGCTAGTAAACATTTTGGTTAGTGGGTTTACTTAGAGCGTTAAATACATAGGTTTGGATGACTGTATAATCAATGAATATATATATATTTTAAATACTTTGAATCTGACTCAGATCCTCATTAAGCCATGAAATATCATACAGCTAGTTTTTAATTAGTAAATATGAATGTCTTTATTGGACCTATGGCTTTTGCTGGAAGCTGTGTGTGTGAGAAGTATGTATATTTCTCAAAAACAATGCTTGACTCAATTGTATCTCTACAGTATTAACGAGATAATAAGTGTGTCAGATATGAAGCTTGATTGGGAAAACAAGACAAAGTTAATGGACTACTACCACCTACTCCTACCCTCTATGAGCCATGGGATCCCAGGAATGCCCCTCAACTCCTGCTACCCCACATGAGCCCAGATTCTCCAAGGATTCACCAATCAGAATTCACAAACTCCTATGAAGAAGGAACCCCAAGGCATACTCAGGCTCATAAGGGACAGAGGTTGTTGAGAAGGGGTTTCTAGGGGATACCCAGCTCATAGTGGGTAGCAGGTCATAGGTGCCTGGGTGATATACCCCATACACTTGTTTTTTTTTATTGTTATTTAAAACCTTCCCTGCTTTATGAAGTGAATTATGTAGATATATAGGGATAAGGAAGGATGTTAGGGCTAGTTTTCTTCGTCTTTTAAGTTCTTTTATAATGTACTAATATTGTTTTTTGACTATTATTATTATTATTATCATTTATTTATAAAGCGCCAACATATTCCATAGCGCTGTACATAAGTTAAGTTCAGACAAAGATAAATTCAAATTAACATATAGCAAAGAAAGGAGAGCTCTGTCTTTGAGCTCAGAATCCAATGTCCATGGTGCATTCTCAAAGTACATTGAAGGATTGAAACTTGCAGACTTACAAACTAAAGGTATTGTGAGTGGTAAAGGAGGAAGAGAAAGGTGATGAGCGTGTTAGGGTGGAAGGTGATACACTTCTTTAAAGAGATACGTTTTAAGTGAGGTTTTGAATGTTTTGAGGCAAGAGGATAATCTGGTGGAGCGAGGCAAGGAGTTCCAGAGAATAGGGGCAGCACGAGAAAAGTCCTGAAGGCGAGAGTGAGAGGTGGTGACAAGAGTTGTAGAAGAAGGTCATTAGCAGAACGAAGTGGGCGGGTGGGGGAGTATTTGGAGATGAGAGCAGAGATATACAGGGGAGCGCTAATGTTGAGGGCTTTATAAGTTAGGGTCATGATTTAAAATTTTATTCTAGAGGCTAAGGGAAGCCAGTGGAGTGATTGACAGAGAGGTGGTGCCGACACTGGACGTTGTGTACGGAAGATGAGTCTAGCAGTGGCATTCATAATGGATTGAAGTGGAGATAATCGGGTGGTGGGTGGGCCAACAAGAAGCGAGTTGCAGCAGTCTAGTCGAGAGATGATGAGAGAGTGTATTAGGATTTTAGGTCTGTCTTGTGTAAGATAGTGGCAAATTCTGGAGATGTTTTTTAGATGAAGAAGACAAGATTTAGTTAGGGATTGTATGAGGGATGAATGACAGAGGAGGGTGCAGTAGAACTCCAAGACAACAGAATTGGGAGGTGGGGGTGATGATGACATTGTTGACAGTGAGAGAGACGTGAGGAATTGATGCTGTGGGAGAGGGAGGGAAGATTAGGAGTTCAGTCTTAGACATGTTGAGTTTGAGATGGTGGGTGGACATCCAAGAGGATATACTAGAGAGACAGTTGGAGATGTGTGTTAGCAGAGAGAGGGGGATAGATCTGGTGCTGAGAGGTAAATTTGGGTGTCATTTGCATAGAGATGATAATGAAGCCCAAAAGAGTTTATTAGGGTACCAAGTGAGGATGTGTAGATGGAGAAGAGGAGGGGGCCTAGGACTGATCCCTGGGGTACTCCAACAGACAGGGGATGAGGAGAAGAAGAGGTGTCGAGAAGGAGACACTATATGATTGATTTTGTAGGTATGTTGAGAACCACGAGAGAGCAGTGTCCCGAATACCGAGGGAGAAGAGGATATGGAGTAGAAGTGGATGGTCGACAGTGTCAAAGGCAGCAGAGAGATCTAGAAGAAGAAACATTTGAAAGTAACTTTAGTGAGAGCTGTGTCAGTGGAGTGTTGGGGCCAGAAGCCGTATTGGAAGGTGTCAAGAGGGGAGTTAGAGGAAATAAAGCTGGTAAGGTGGTCATAGATGAGCCGCTCCAGCAGTTTGGAAGCCAGGAGGAAGTAGAGACCTTGGGCGGAAGTTAGATGCAACGTCAGAGTCAGATGTGGGTTTTTTGAGGGTGGGTATAATTATGGCATGTTTTAGAGAAGATGGAAACATGCCAGTATTTAGGGAAAGGTTGAAAAAATGTGTGAGAGCTAGGATTAGTACGGTAGAGAGGGGAGGGATGAGCTGAGATGGAATAGGATCCTGAGGCCATTTAGCGAAGCAAGTGGATGATAGCAGTTTGAAGACTTCAAGCAGTTCAAAGTGGCTGTGGGATTGGAGAAGGGAGAAGACTGGATGTTGTTGGTTAGTTGAGACGGTGGCATGTGTGAGCCACTACAAGATAAGAGTTAATTGCGGATATTTTGAATTTTATGAATAAAATGGTTGGCAAAGTCTTCAGCTGTGAGAGAGGAAAGGATGGGAGGAGGTGGTGGGCGGAGGAGAGTATTGAAAGTGGTAAACAGACACTTGTGGTTAGATGACAGGGTTGATATTCGTGATGTGAAGTAGTGTTGTTTGGCGGGGTTGATGGCAGAGGAATAGGTGCGTGGCACAAATTTGTAGTGGAGGAAATCTGCATAAGTGCGTGATTTCCTCCATAATTTTTCAGCAGTGCGGGAGCTCCTCTGGATGTATTGCGTTTGTGTAGTGTGCCATGGTTGTGGATGAGAGCAAGGGTGTCTGCTTGTGGTTATGGGGGCAAGAGTATAAAGGGTGGAAGAGAGAGTAGAATTGTAGTGTGAGGTGGCAGTGTCAGGGCAGTTGATGTTAGCGATGGGTCTGAGAAGGGGTTGGAGAACAGTGGATAGCTGTGTAGGGTCAAGTGATATCTGGTTTCTGTGGGTAATGGTGGCAGGGAATGAAGAAGGGTGGTGAGAGGAAGATGTGGTGAGGTTGAAGGTTGAAGGTAAGGAAGTGATGTTCAGATAGAGGGAGGGGGTGGATGACTGGGTTGAAGGCTGTGCTGAGATTGGTGAAGATTAGGTCTAGAGAATGTCCAGCATGATGAGTTGAAGAATCTGTAAGTTGTGAGAGGCCAAGTGAAGAGGTGAGTGCAAGCAATTTGGCTGCTGCTGGGGAGTGTCAAAGGCAATGTTAAAATCTCCAAGTATGAGTAAACGAACATTGGAGGAGAGAAAGTGAGGGAGCCAGGCAGAAAAGTGATCAAGAAATTGTGAGGGAGTGCCTGGCAGGCGGGGGGGGGGGGGGGGGGGGGGGGGGGGGGGGGCATAGAGCACAGAAACACGTAGCGAGATAGGTGAGAAGAGGCAGATAGAGAAAAGAAAAGATGAGAATTGGAGGGATGGGACAGGGCGTAAGAGGTGAAATGTACAGTGGGTGGAAAGCAATACACCGACACCACCACCTTGTTTGATCCCAGGTCTAGGGCCCTCATTCAATTGCAATTTGGCCAATTGAATAGAGTTCTAAATAAGCACATAACACATTTTTTTAAAGAAGTTTTTAGTTAGTAAACATCTATCGAAAATCACGGTTGTCACTAACTAAAAACTTCTTTAAAAAATATATGCTCTGTGCTTATTTAGAACCCTATTAATTTGGCCAAATCGTAATTGAATGAGGTAATAAAAAAGTTGTGAGTGAAAGTGAGTTTATTGCAGATAGAGCGTGCGTTCCAGAGGACACAGGAGAAAGGTAGAGTAGAAGGTTTGTGACAAGTGATGGATTTCAGATTATGGGTGTTACGGGTCTTTGCTGGCCTTGAACCAGAGTGTGGCTGACAGCAAGTGGAGATGAGAGAGGGGCCTGGGTAAGTGGATATATCTCTTGCAGCCAGGAGAAGGAGGAGTGAAAGGGAGAGAAGATGGGACTGGGACTTACAGTGCTGTTTCTGCTTGTGAATGTTAGGGAGGGGATAATATTGCAACTGGAAGAGGGAGGGGAGCTCATGGGAGCAAAGAAGAGGAGAGCAAGGAAGGTGAGATAGTAATATTCCTGGGGATGTGATATGGAGAGGTAGCAAAGGAAAGTCTGAAAGAGAGGCAGTAGGTTATAACAAAGAGGAAATAGTGAGAAAGCATTGTGACAGTGTGTAAGCTCAGGAAAAAGATTGGATAGAATTATTATCCTAAGATATGATAGTTGTAGTAATATGAATCCAGGAGCAGGGGGAAGAGTGTGATAAGGTTTATTAGAATGTTGTGGTGGGTGAATAGCTAAGAGTCTTTTTGACTTTATTCATATGTTTTAGCAGGTGGTGTTCTATAAATTAAGAGAATTCAAGGGTGTGTGTGTGGGTGGGTGTGTGTATGTGTGTGTTGGGGGGGCAGAGAGGGAGGGCAGAGAGAGCAGTTGTAGTTTGAAAGTCCACAGATGAGAAATGGTATCTTTCAAGATGGAGGTTATTGCTTCTGAGCAGTTGCAGTTTGAAAGACCACAGGTGAGAAATGGTATCTTTCCAGATGGAGGTTACCTCTGAGCAGTTGCAGTTTGAAAGTCCACAGGTGAGAAATGGTATCTTTCAAGATGGAGGTTATTGCTTCTGAGCAGTTGCAGTTTGAAAGTCCACAGGTGAGAAATGGTATCTTTCAAGATGGAGGTTATTGCTTCTGAGCAGTTGTAGTTTGAAAGTCCACAGATGAGAAATGGTATCTTTCAAGATGGAGGTTATTGCTTCTGAGCAGTTGTAGTTTGAGAGTCCACAGGTGAAAATTGTATCTTTCAAGATGGTGGTTATTGCTTCTGAGCAGTTGCAGTTTGAAAGTCCACAGGTGAGAAATGGTATCTTTCAAGATGGAGGTTATTGCTTCTGAGCAGTTGTAGTTTGAGAGTCCACAGGTGAAAATTGTATCTTTCAAGATGGTGGTTATTGCTTCTGAGCAGTTGCAGTTTGAAAGTCCACAGGTGAGAAATGGTATCTTTCAAGATGGAGGTTATTGCTTCTGAGCAGTTGTAGTTTGAGAGTCCACAGGTGAAAATTGTATCTTTCAAGATGGAGGTTACCTCTGAGCAGTTGAAGTTTGAAAGTCCACAGGTAGAAATGGTATCTTTCAAGATGGAGGTTATTGCTTCTGAGCAGTTGCAGTTCGAAAGACCACACGTGAGAAATGGTTTCTTTCCAGATGGAGGTTACCTCTGAGCAGTTGCAGTTTTAAAGTCCACAGGTGAGAAATTGTATCTTTCAAGATGGAGGTTATTGCTTCTGAGCAGTTGTAGTTTGAAAGTCCACAGATGAGAAATGGTATCTTTCAAGATGGAGGTTATTGCTTCTGAGCAGTTGTAGTTTGAGAGTCCACAGGTGAAAATTGTATCTTTCAAGATGGTGGTTATTGCTTCTGAGCAGTTGCAGTTTGAAAGACCACAGGTGAGAAATGGTATCTTTCAAGATGGTGGTTATTGCTTCTGAGCAGTTGCAGTTTGAAAGTCCACAGGTGAGAAATGGTATCTTTCAAGATGGTGGTTATTGCTTCTGAGCAGTTGCAGTTTGAGAGTCCACAGGTGAAAATTGTATCTTTCAAGATGGTGGTTATTGCTTCTGAGCAGTTGCAGTTTGAAAGACCACAGGTGAGAAATGGTATCTTTCAAGATGGTGGTTATTGCTTCTGAGCAGTTGCAGTTTGAAAGTCCACAGGTGAGAAATGGTATCTTTCAAGATGGAGGTTATTGCTTCTGAGCAGTTGCAGTTTGAAAGTCCACAGGTGAGAAATGGTATCTTTCAAGGTGGAGGTTATTGCTTCTGAGCAGTTGTAGTTTGAGAGTCCACAGGTGAAAATTGTATCTTTCAAGATGGTGGTTATTGCTTCTGAGCAGTTGCAGTTTGAAAGTCCACAGATGAGAAATGGTATCTTTCAAGATGGAGGTTATTGCTTCTGAGCAGTTGTAGTTTGAGAGTCCACAGGTGAAAATTGTATCTTTCAAGATGGTGGTTATTGCTTCTGAGCAGTTGCAGTTTGAAAGACCACAGGTGAAAATTGTATCTTTCAAGATGGAGGTTATTGCTTCTGAGCAGTTGCAGTTTGAAAGACCACACGTGAGAAATGGTATCTTTCCAGATGGAGGTTATTGCTTCTGAGCAGTTGTAGTTTGAAAGTCCACAGATGAGAAATGGTATCTTTCAAGATGGAGGTTATTGCTTCTGAGCAGTTGTAGTTTGAGAGTCCACAGGTGAAAATTCTATCTTTCAAGATGGAGGTTACCTCTGAGCAGTTGAAGTTTGAAAGTCCACAGGTGAGAAATGGTATCTTTCAAGATGGAGGTTATTGCTTCTGAGCAGTTGCAGTTTTAAAGTCCACAGGTGAGAAATGGTATCTTTCAAGATGGAGGTTATTGCTTCTGAGCAGTTGTAGTTTGAGAGTCCACAGGTGAAAATTCTATCTTTCAAGATGGTGGTTATTGCTTCTGAGCAGTTGCAGTTTGAAAGTCCACAGGTGAGAAATGGTATTTTTCAAGATGGAGGTTATTGCTTCTGAGCAGTTGTAGTTTGAAAGTCCACAGATGAGAAATGGTATCTTTCAAGATGGATGTTATTGCTTCTGAGCAGTTGTAGTTTGAGAGTCCACAGGTGAAAATTGTATCTTTCAAGATGGTGGTTATATCTTCTGAGCAGTTGCAGTTTGAAGGACCACAGGTGAGAAATGGTATCTTTCAAGATGGTGGTTATTGCTTCTGAGCAGTTGCAGTTTGAAAGTCCACAGGTGAGAAATGGTATCTTTCAAGATGGAGGTTATTGCTTCTGAGCAGTTGTAGTTTGAGAGTCCACAGGTGAAAATTGTATCTTTCAAGATGGTGGTTATTGCTTCTGAGCAGTTGCAGTTTGAAAGACCACAGGTGAGAAATGGTATCTTTCAAGATAGAGGTTATTGCTTCTGAGCAGTTGCAGTTTGAAAGACCACAGGTGAGAAATGGTATTTTTCAAGATGGAGGTTATTGCTTCTGAGCAGTTGCAGTTTGAAAGTCCACAGGTGAGAAATGGTATCTTTCAAGATGTTGGTTACCTCTGAGCAGTTGCAGTTTGAAAGACCACAGGTGAGAAATGGTATCTTTCAAGATGGAGGTTATTGCTTCTGAGCAGTTGCAGTTTGAAAGACCACAGGTGAAAATTGTATCTTTCAAGATGGTGGTTATTGCTTCTGAGCAGTTGCAGTTTGAAAGACCACAGGTGAGAAATGGTATCTTTCAAGATAGAGGTTATTGCTTCTGAGCAGTTGCAGTTTGAAAGACCACAGGTGAGAAATGGTATTTTTCAAGATGGAGGTTATTGCTTCTGAGCAGTTGTAGTTTGAAAGTCCACAGATGAGAAATGGTATCTTTCAAGATGGAGGTTATTGCTTCTGAGCAGTTGTAGTTTGAGAGTCCACAGGTGAAAATTCTATCTTTCAAGATGGAGGTTACCTCTGAGCAGTTGAAGTTTGAAAGTCCACAGGTGAGAAATGGTATCTTTCAAGATGGAGGTTATTGCTTCTGAGCAGTTGTAGTTTGAGAGTCCACAGGTGAAAATTGTATCTTTCAAGATGGAGGTTATTGCTTCTGAGCAGTTGTAGTTTGAGAGTCCACAGGTGAAAATTGTATCTTTCAAGATGGTGGTTATTGCTTCTGAGCAGTTGCAGTTTGAAGGACCACAGGTGAGAAATGGTATCTTTCAAGATGGTGGTTATTGCTTCTGAGCAGTTGCAGTTTGAAAGTCCACAGGTGAGAAATGGTATCTTTCAAGATGGAGGTTATTGCTTCTGAGCAGTTGTAGTTTGAAAGTCCACAGATGAGAAATGGTATCTTTCAAGATGGAGGTTATTGCTTCTGAGCAGTTGCAGTTTGAGAGTCCACAGGTGAAAATTGTATCTTTCAAGATGGTGGTTATTGCTTCTGAGCAGTTGCAGTTTGAAAGACCACAGGTGAGAAATGGTATCTTTCAAGATAGAGGTTATTGCTTCTGAGCAGTTGCAGTTTGAAAGACCACAGGTGAGAAATGGTATTTTTCAAGATGGAGGTTATTGCTTCTGAGCAGTTGTAGTTTGAGAGTCCACAGGTGAGAAATGGTATCTTTCAAGATGGAGGTTATTGCTTCTGAGCAGTTGCAGTTTGAAAGTCCACAGGTGAGAAATGGTATCTTTCAAGATGGTGGTTACCTCTGAGCAGTTGCAGTTTGAAAGACCACAGGTGAGAAATGGTATCTTTCAAGATGGAGGTTTTTGCTTCTGAGCAGTTGCAGTTTGAGAGTCCACAGGTGAAAATTGTATCTTTCAAGATGGTGGTTACCTCTGAGCAGTTGTAGTTTTAAAGTCCCCTGTATAGTGTTAGCATGTTACAAATAAAGCATAATATTAATAATAGATAGATAGATAGATAGATAGATGTTAATTCATGTGGGTAATAGACATGCTCATGAAAATAAAAAACATTTTAACATTATTATGAACAAAGGGTTAATTTATTATTTATAATTTGCTAATGGCTTTGTATGCAATAGAAATATTAGTTATGTGAAATATACTTAATGTTTCCAAATTAAATGATATATACATTACATTTTTACTAGGACCTATGTTTGTTCTATTCTGTTTTACAGCCAGTAGATTTTAATAAATAATTCTCTTTGACTATTTGATATCTGCTCTAATGATGTTTTTGGTTCAGAGTTCAAGAAAAAAAGAGGCTTAAAATGAATGGTACACAGTTTCTGTGAGCAAAAAAAAAGAGCAATACAATGAAACAGAGCTCATATGTATTAATAATGTATAAAGTTTCCTAGGAAACTACAGTACAACAAAGAGTTAAATGATTATTTTAATCAGTTATATTGACTGGATCATATTGTCAGCCTGGAATTACATGCCTGTATAGTATCACTACAATAAAAAAATTAAAATCTAGTCATTTTGAGATCATTCTGATCTGTACGTAGAAACAGTTATGATTTAATGAGTCACTATAGCAATTCTACTCTAGCTATTTGCTCTAAATGCACCATTTATGCTATCAAGGTTCAAAATATCTGCTTAATCTATTTAGTAATGTATCTGCTGCTGTCAGAAACAAGGAGGATTATGATGTAAGAATATTTTTATTAAAAGTGTTTTTTTTTTCTCAGTATACGATACAGTATTGTACAGTGTTTGTATCAGGCCAATAATAACATTTAGAGGACAAATTTGAAAAATTCAAAAATTAGTTTTTTTGCAAATAGTGTTGGAAAGGTTGAACAAATGCCATTTTTAAACCTTGGAAGAGCAGCTTTTCAACAAAGTCATGGTCTCCTACGTACTATTTTTAGGCCCCGATTCAACTGAGCAATTGTTATTTACTGGAGCCCGTAATGTAGCTTGTAAACTAATTTGCTATCCAATTGGTGTCTTTAAGCACGCCACAAACGATCTACGGGTTACATGCTGAAAATCCGTGTGGTTGTCAAATTGTAACTTACAATCCATCTAAGCCTTTGATCTTTAGAGACCAGCAAAAGTTACAATTGCTAAAATGGCAAATCTCTATTCAATTGCTACTATTCCTCAAGTTTTTTCACACCTATGGGTACCAGATAGGACTTGAAATTGGGTTAAACACCTGCAATCTAAAAGGGGGGGAAAGTGATGAAAGACATTAGAATTAACTGCACAACAGTCTCAAACTCACAAATCTGCAATAAAAAAAATATTTTGTTTTATGTTTCATTTTGGTGTCATATCAATCTCGGGAATCAATGATTAAAGACATATCAGGCCAGCCACACAGACTAAAGCAGTATCGCCATTCATTTTTAATATTTTGTACATTGCCGAATTGCGAGTCTGATTGAATATCGGACCTCTAAACGCTAATTGATTGACGTGTAACCTCCATGTTTTACTGATGTAATAATGACGGTCTCATTTACTATTGGCTGTTTCTAAATCGGTAGTTACGGCCTTGCCTAATTGATCATGATCACGCTCTGAAATGCTACATACGATTGCATGGTTTATGGTTACGGCTTTCGGACCGTAAATTGCGGGCTTGTTCAATTGAACCACTCTGTAATTGTATCAAATTTCAAGCTTGCAGACATAAAGCCTGTATAAAGTAATATGTGGGCTTGCAATTGAATAAGGCCCTTAGATTGTGTGAAGACACTGCACCAGTTCAGTTACGGAGCTCTATGGAACATTCAATAGCATTCACTCTCTGGACAGATTAGCTGTTGATAAGGCAAACGGATTAGTATTAATAGTATTAATACTATTAATACTAATTTTCATGTACCATAAAAAAAAAGCATTTTGAATATGGTAATTTGCAAAGACTCTTCTTTAAGTTTTTTTGTTAAGCGGCTATTTAATGCAGCCCTCTTTCCACATTATTATTATTATTATTATTATTAACTTTTATTTGTGATGTACCGACTTATTCCGTAGAGTGGTACAGGGAAAGAAAACAGGGAAAAATACAATATAAACAACTGAAGAAAACGGAGGGCCCTGTTTTGAGCTTAGGATCTTTCTAGAAGGTGCTTTTTCCCAAAGCACCCTACAAGATTGGAAACTCGCTACTTACAATCTGAAAGAATTAGAAGAGGCAGAAACATGGGGAAGAATAACAGATAAGGAGTAGTATGATCAGGAGGAGGTGAACGTTTACTTAGATGGGAAGGTTTGTAAACTTGGAAAGGATTTTTATTTACTGGTAGAGGGAAGGGGTCTCATAGAAAGTCATTTGAGGTGACTGGCTCTAGTAAGTAATATTTTATCTGCCCCAAGTGGTCAGATAGTACAGCCTGCAAGTGGAAAGTTGAAGGTTAGTTTTACAGAGTGGTGGGTGTACATTTAGACATAGCAGATGGAAAAGTTCAAACACATGGAGTATGGACAGAGTTAGCAGCCCTGGGGACTGAGCATGGCAAATGAGAGGAGGGACTGAGTGAGGAGTCAGGGTTAGAATATTTATCTCCAATAGCCAGCAAAATAAGCAGGGAGAGGAGATGAGAGTAGGACTTGTAAAAGCATTTCTGCTCATGAGCTTTAGGACATGAATGAAATAGTGATTGGAGGAAAGAGAGGAGTTTGTGGGAGCAGAGCAAAGGGGAGAAAAGCAGGGAAGGTGTAATGTTAATATTGTTTGGGAAATAACGTGGAGAAAATGATTAAAATTATGAAGCTTAAGGTGAAGAAGAAAGTGAAAGGGAACATAGTGGCTAAGAGAGTAATCAAGAGGAATAAGTAATTGATCAGGTGCAAGTAATTTTAGTGATTTAATAAATTAAAAATAACCAGGGGCGGGTGGGAGAGGGGCAAGGAGGGAGGGGATTGCTGGTCTGGGTTGTTTATTAGTTTGTAAGTTTCACATAACCTTATAAAGGTATTATATGAGTACATGGTTCATCCTAAGATTAGGTTTCTAATCTTGTTGTAAATAAAGGTAAAATACTTGACACCATCAAAGCAAAACAGAATACAGTAGTTAAACATGAAAGGCTGTAGTTATGTAAAACATAATAAATTTGCCCGTCATCAATTTAAATTCTTCTTAATAGCATAACAAATATAACACTGACTTTATGTTTAATGTGAGCTCACCTCCTAAATTCAGAACTAACCAATGGTTGTCCATTTTTAGGATTTGGAGATTCCACTTCTATGTATGTCTTCTTACACCTGTCAACCGTATACCCCTTGGCCATTTTCATTGATTGTATTGTTAAACCAATTTAAATCCCGGTAATTATGTCTGAAAGTACTGGCTATAAAACAACAAGAGAGACAAGAAAAACATGCCAACAAATTAACCCTATAATTAGCAGAGCTGCCTATAATAAACCTAAGTGTATTTCTTCATTTCTGCACAATTCCCTATTTAAGGGGGTAATGAATCATTTTATAAGAGAAGATAAAGGCGATGCTAATTTGTATTATCCAATTGTCCACTGCTACACATTCATTATCTCTCTCTTTTCACTCGTGGACGTGTGTCTTGCCCTTTGTTATTTGTCTTCTCTTCTACCTCTCTTGATTTTCGCTGTTCTGAATATCTGCTTTCCTGCCTCTCTTGTCTCCCTTCCAAATATCCATGACACACACATACAGTAGAGCTTTGTTTTTCAATGCCTCCCCCTCGTCTTATTACAACCTCTTTTTCTCTAATTGCTGATTTGTTCCTATTACATATTTTGCAACAATTTAAGATAATTAACCTCTACCCTTTAAGGCTTGTTTTGCAAAAAGTTTATCTTGCGGCCTTCCATATAATCAGTTGCAAAACAACTTAATGTATGTAGGCAAGGCAACAGAGATGACAGTGAATTTCCTGTAGGAGGAATAATGTATGCCTCATCTCAACTCATGCATGCTACTTTAAACACTGTGTCTTGGCCAAATGATAATACATTCAGTGAGCCCTTCTCTACGAACGCTCTGTGAAAGTGCCATAATGAAACAGAATCTGGAAATACATTAAAAAACAAGCTTTTATACACCATCCAGCTTCTCTGTATATTTCCTAGTAGCTGTATTTCTTTTTGACTGGGCAGTCGAAAAAAATACCAGCTCTCTAATGACCCTTATATTGAGGTTGGTTTATAATTCCTTCACTTAGCCTCTTCCTTCCACTGCTATCTCAGGTGCGTATCTCCTTGTAAACTAATACTCTTTCCATTTCTAATGAAAACACTGGCATTTGTAGCTATTACTTTTCTATTATGCAGATGCAAGTTTTCTCTCTGCCTGCAAAATATCCCCACACACCATGAAGGTGATTATCAGGAACCAAAGTGGTAGATTTTACTACAGTCACATTGCCTATAAACACGTTAGAGGTTGTATCATGGTATTTTTTTACTTAACAGTTATGTGAGGTTCTTCATTATAGTAAATTTAAATATAGGATTAAAGGGATATGTGAGCTTGCTGGCTTATGAATGCATCTGATAATGGGGAATTAGTAGTGTATGAAACCATTTTTTGCATGAAAACCCCCCAATGTAAAGATTTAAATACTTACCTTGACATTAGCAAAATTGTAATTTCTGACATTTGAAAACTATGTTAACACCCTCCAAACCCAGGCTAAATTAACATAAAATTTGAAATAATGTGTTTGGACCAATCAGGTTAGCTGACACATTTGAATTAACACTGGGGTTCCTGTTTGTGCTGTAAAGCAGCCTGGGATATGTAGTGTATCACTATTTCAGCAGTAGCACATATCACACATCACAGACAGGAAGCAGACAGGAATATATATATATATATATATATATATATATTATTATTTTTTTTAATCTATATTTAAACACTGTTACCACCAACACCCACTTCACAGGGGGTTCACTTCATAATAATAAAAAATTTAATTATTCATGCAAAGACATTTTTTTTGCTGTTAATTAAATATTTTTACTAGATTAGCTAATTAAATTCATCCTCTGCAATTTAATTATAATATAACATTGACATTTCACTTACTTTTAAGAAGTCCCCAAAGTAACAGATTCTTATCTTCGACAGACCTTTCTTTTACTACTCTCCTCTCACATAAAAAGGGACATGTTGAAGAGCTGTGACTTAATGCCATACCCACATGGAGGGGCTTCAGACTGCTATATCATAATTTCATTGAGGAGGATGGAGTTAATTAGTTAAACTAGTTAAGACATGTATATAAAACTAAAAAAACTGCCTTAACAAACCCTTGAATAATACATTAAAAATGAACTTAATTTAAAAATCATGTTGGGATTTAGTTCTGTTGGTAGTTGCTGTAGCTTTATCAGTTGATGAGATTCGGTGTATATTTATCAAATAGGGTTAAAAGCAGGGATACGTGGGAAAAAAAGCCATTAGGACAGCCTTCTTAGCAGCTCCCCACCTTATAGATTGCTAATAGGTGGTTTAGCTCTGCTAGTTTGTGAGACATTAAAGTTCAAATGTAAGTTTTGCAAGCTATTCTTCAAATACTTATTACTTATCAATTACTAAATAAATAAATAGAATCAAATATATCTGAAAATTATCTGATATAACATGAAGATAATATGAGTCTATCTGCACATTCTCTTCTTTCTTTGAGAGAAAATATTTATGTCCTATTAATTTTCAACAGAAATGTTATATTTATAGCATAAGGGGAGATGCATCCACCATATGACTAGTGTCTGTTTTTGTAACATATCACATGTTAATCTTCTTGGCAGAACTCAACCTAGTGGGTATGAATCCTTGTACTGTATGCTTTTGTTTACTGCCAAGTCAGTTTACCATTCTGGATCTCAATCTGGTCCATTCTTATGTTTGGAGATCTACCTGGGCTCCTGCTATCATTCCTGGTTTTAACAGAACTTGCTCATATTAAAATCGCATAATAAGCGATTTAAATGGTCCAATTATATTGGATCAATACACTATTTATAGTACTATTTCTGAATTTAAAGTACCACTGTGGTATTAGATAATTATAAATATAGTATCATACAGCTCCCTTATTTAATAATGTGGGCAGTTTTTACATTAATACTTAATTCCTTACTATACTAATATACTATATTAAATTTAGAATTATCTTGCAGCAACTATATCCATTGTAGCTAGTTACCAACTAATTTTAGAGCAACTCTATTTGCATTGCTTGCCTGACAGGAGGAACCCCATTGTTAGCTTGTTTGCTGGTTGCAATTATTCTTTTATCTCTATATGTGTTAGTAATAAGAGTTGTGTGTGCTGTACAATTATGATATATTTATAGTGACTGGGCATCCAAATGTGTTCTGTATTTTAATTAGCTCAGGGTCTCTCCCTTTTTTGAGATAAGCTAATGAGCTAATGATATATACAGCCTTATTAAATTGCAATTGGCAAATTTAAAAGGGCTCTATTTAAGCACATATTTTTTTTTACAGAAGTTTTTAGTTAGTGAACTTCTATCCAAAAGCAAAGTCTTCACTAACTAAAAACTTCGGTAAAAAAAATATTCTATGTGCTTAAATAGAGCCTTTTTAAATTTGCCGATTCGCAATTTAACAAGGCTGTTAATTAGGGGACAGATTGCTGTACGTTTCTCTTTTTGTCTATTGTTATGATTTTAAATTACAAGACATTTGATATCATTTTAATTTTATAAACACTGATGTTTTATATACAAAACATAATAACCAATACCCATTTTAATATGTAAAACTGTGTTATTATTTACCTGGAAATTTCAGAATAATGCTTGAGAAAGACCAATATTGGCAGAAATGTATATAGGAGCAAATATTTTATATAATGGCACTAAGGGATCAGGAAGGCAGTGAATTGGACTTAGGAAATAATTATATCTAAAATATAGATTTTCACCGCATTTGGAAACCTTTAGGAGAGAAATAACATACATTTAATAATCCAATGGAGCTCCGTAAATAAGAGGCGGACGGTCCTGATTTGGATTCTGGTTCCGGATTGGTTTAATTTAATGTGTGTTACAGTAAATTTACCATGTAATTTGAATTTTTTCATGTGTTTCAGATATACCAACAAGACGTTTATTTTATCTCTCTGCTAGTATGGAATAATTTCTAGTAACTTATAATTATTCCATGGGTGTACGCATGCATTATTTCTAGTTTAATGACAACTTTAGTACAATAAAAAAGATGTAATGGCTCTAGGTGGAATCATCCAAAATACACCCCAGAAAAGGGTGCTTACGGGGATTAAATTGGTAATCAAACAAATCAAGAGAATGATCCATGTTTACTGGCACACCTTCATTAACAGAATCTCATAAGAGAATGAATGTTAAAATATAACTTTTATTATATGCTATTAAAATAATTAAATTACATTTAAATTAATACAAAATCTAAATATATTGGTATTGATCAGGTTTGTATAGATGCAATTGTATTCTTGTAATTCCACCAGCAAACTATTACATAGTCAGATAAATAATATGATAAATAATCACAAATATAAATAGTGCATAATTATATTTGTCATAATTGAAGACAATTATATTAGCAGTGGTGATAGTGAGTAAAACTGACCAAGAATTGCACTGCTAATGGATACATTTGATAGCAATTTAATATTGTAAGGATTAAAGAAATAAGGTAAGGCATCACAGCTACATTTAATGCAATAATAACATATTCCTATGAGGATGAGGGTAAAAGAGAAATTGCTACATCTAAGAACACTGTTTTGGTAAATATAAAACATAGATGTGTTGCAATATTGTATTTCAAGGAATTTTGGTTACAATCTGGCTATATAAACTATAATATAAACTATAATAAGTGGAATACTCTTTCCAGGTACACATGTATTCATTATATCCAGAAAAAAAGTATTTATTTTAAAATGTAGTATCCAATGATAACAGACTCTGGATCTTGTATGTGTCCCCTTAATGCTTTTATTGTTCTATTATTTTTTGTTGTATGCGGTAATGGCCCAACTTTCACATATTTCAGTATAATACATTTATCACCATAATGTGCTTTAAAAAAGCTGGACATACATTCAAAATAGGTGTTTCCCCGATCTTTAACCTATAAGTCTTACAATACTTTATAAAATATTTAATAGTGGCTGAGATTTTTACCTCTTTTCTGCAAGTGCCTCATTGCTTTACAAGTAAATTATACTCTGCCACCAAAACTAAGCAGTTTGTAAAGGATGGGAGGAGCCCCAACTTAAAGGGGAGGGGATAACTATATATTTTCAGTTTATATTTCAACTTTTTTTAAATGCCTACTGTATTTAGTAAACACTTCACATATTTATGAACAACTTTAACAGCTACACTTTGTAAATAACGGGCATAAAATATTTTTTTATTTTAGTAGACTCTAAGTAGGAGCTGCCATGATAGTTATACTTCATTTTCTAGGCAGAAGGGGGTGCTTACAGAGCAGGGCAAGTAAAGAGTGCAGATATATTTGCAAACTGCCTCTACTGAGCCTATGGGAGGGAGTGAAAAGTGTACTGTGCTGAAAAGTCTTGAACCTGAACCAGTGAATTAACAAATCCCTCACCTTTTTCCTCTCTCCTCCTTCCAGTCTTGAATTAATAATACAGCTTAGAAGGATACTCCGACTCAGCCTCCAAGCCAGCAAGAATTTTTGATGACAAAAAAATGGCATCCTTCAGGCACAAACATTGGGCCTTGTTAAATTGTTCAAATTGTAGTTTTTGTAGCCTGTAACGTAGCCTGCAAAAGTTACTGCTATAAAATTGGCCTCTTTAAGCTACTCCCTCGATCTGCGGGTTAGAGCCTGAAAAGCAACTGCGGTTTTCAAAATTGAAACTCTGACCCGTCTAAGCCTTTGATCTTTTAAGGCCGCAAATGTTTCAATCGCTAAAATTACAAATCACTATTAATTTGCAATTATTCAACAAGCCCGCATTTGCCTTCAAGCCCGTAAATGGCAAATGTAGCCAAAAATCCTACGAATAGTAGAGAGGACTCGCAATGGGGTTAAACACCTGTACGTAGCATTGTAAAAGCAAATATAAACACACTACTGTACTTTAAAATATGGGGAAAGCAATGAAAGACATTAGCAATTAATTGCACAGCATCTCAAGCTTGCAAACCTGCAATAATAAAAAAAAAAATTGGTGTAATTTTTGTGCTATATCAATTTCGACAATCAATGGGTTAATACATATCATTGAACTTGCATGCACTAGACTAGTGGATTTATAGAATTTTTTATATTGCAACATTTTTGGATTGTGAGTCTGATCACAAGTTGGTCTTCTAAACACTAATTGACTGTGGTTTAAACGCCATGTTTTACTGACGTCATGATGATGGTCTCATTTACCTTTCATCGGTGTCTGAAGTGTAATTTACGGACTTGCTTAATTGATCATGATCATGCCCTGAAATGCTAAATATGGAAGCATGATTTATGGTTTTAGATTTCGGCCATCAATTTAATCCCATTGTCTATTAAAATACACACAATTTTTTCTAAAAATGCTTTTATGCCAATGACATACACAGCTGCTAATGTTCTTTTTTTACAAATTGTACAATTATATGGTGTTTCTCCGAATCTACACTGGTCCTTTAATCTCTGTAAATGAAAAAACTGGCTGCACTGATATTCATTACTTGAAAATACAGAGAGCTGGACCATTAAAGTGTATATTTAATACAAATACTATATTCTATAGTATGTGCTTAAATAATCAGTTGAAATCTAACAAATGTGTTGTACTTTTAGTACAGAAAATTAAAAAGTCACCTTATTCAGCACAATTTATACCACATCCCAGTAAATATCTCCTAATAACATGTTGAAATACTTTTAGAATTTTTGAAATATCAGCAATTTTCACTGAGAATTCAATAAAGTAAAGTCTGTGTTTACATGAGTCACTGACTACCCCATTCCAGAACCACAGCTACAGCATTGTGCAGTGATCAAATGCCAAAATAGCTTAACCCTCAACAAATCAATCTGTGCAGAGCGTGGAATGTGGGAATTACCTAAACAGGTCAGTTCTGGGTTAACTGTTGTATGCATTTCTGAGTTCAGTGAAAAATTGCTATCAATCAGTGTCCTCTCTGGAAATTATTCTCAAACTGCCAGTAGGAGGGCTAGACTGTGTTTGTTAACAGACTTACAACTTTAAATGTTTAGCTGTAATAAAAAAAAAGATCATTTTACAATCTTTATTTACAATCTTATTCTCTTTCACGCAATAAAAAGCATTTACAGTGAGTTAAATGGCCCTTTAATTTATTTAACGTGCATGATGTGCATTTTTATAATAACACACTTGTGTCTATGATAATTTAGTACACAATATATTGCAATCTAGTCCACAAGCTTTACATTACAAAGCCTGTTTGCTTTTATCTAATCGCACGAATGGGTTAAAGCACCAGACTTATAACTTGCTTAGAGCTTTTTTATATTGGAGACTTCAAATAAAAGTAAACAGCTCTGCAACCTAAAATGTGTTCTTGTTTGTGAAGCATCTGTCCATCAGGCAACAAATATATGTTTTGAACTCTGGTATTGAACAGGTGGTAAGGGCATTCCAAGTAATAAGATTTATTAAACCAATAAATAATGTTGATTGAACCAGCGTTAAAGAACAAAGAAACAATAAGTATATAAAACCTAAGGCTATACCAAGTTACAAAACAGCATTTGTTTTCTCTGTAGTTGACTGTGAAATATTTCTAGAGTTTGTGATCTGGTTTATGTGTTAAGGTAAGATTTAGGTCAGAGATGTAGGACCTAACATGGGGTGCGAGAGCGCCAACATGCATCTTATTGATTGCTCGTCTGTGCAATAGTGTGAAAAGCTAGATGTATGGCAGATCAATAATACATCCACATTAGTAACAGGTTGGAGAGTATCATGACACAAGAGTCACTGAGATTTAGGGTGAGAGCAGTATTTATTGATAGAGGAACTGTAGCGCGGACGCCAGTCTAATTTATAGCGTCTATTTACATCACCCAAAGGACGTGAACACTTGTGAGACTTCTCACACTTGAGATGAAGCAATTTGTCATATTTATATTTTTATTTATAATTTGGGGGTAAACAATAGAGTTAAAGGACCTCTATATTTTTTGGGGAAAAAATCATGTTTATGATAAGTATGTAATGAACTTACAATATCAGCAGGAGTTGAAGGATTCTCAGTTTTGTAAAGTTTAAATAAAGTGTTTATTTGCATATTAAATATTATTTTATTAAACAGTGCTTGAAAGCTCTGCTTATATTCACTGAAAACTTCCAAATAGTCATGGCAAAAGGACATGTATACAATGTGTCTATAGTACTAGCCAATCACAGACTGTGTCTCAGCAGCGTGTTATTAAGTTGCTGCCAAGACACAGTCTGTCATTGGTTAGTACATCTAATACTATAGAAGCAATCATGAGTTACTGGGGGCGTATATTTACAGGGATTGCTTGGAAGATTTCAGGGAATAAAAACTGTTGTTAATAAAATGATATTTACATATTATTATTATGCTTTATTCATAATGCTCCAACATATTCTGAAGCTCTAACAAATAACCACTTAGGTAGTACTGTATGTGATAAAGTTGAACAGTTATATAAATACTTCTCGACCTTTTTTATCTAATAATGGAACTTTTTGCTCAGGGTAAAATGAAATTAGAAATTATCAATGAAATGTTAATAGGTACCCCGTTAGGAATTTTACAAAGCCTACTCTTTTAGATACTGCCAAGCAACTGTTTTAAAAGGAGTATAAATACTCATCATATCACATCACATCCTTGGAACATTTCCATTACCATACAGTACACACAACTAATAAATAATAATGTCTTATTTTAGATTTTGGGAGTTCAGACAAAAAAAAAAACACCTTGACCATTGTAAAGATAGATGATGATAGATACAAAATATTTTTGAGTATATCCCCTTTATTCTACCCTTGATAACTGGAATCTGTTATTCCAGTTGTGTTACATTGGGGAAACCTGCCAAAAACTGCACCTGAGGATGAATCTACACAGACATAGTTACATATGTTACATTGTAATTGAGGTTGAAAAATAATTTTAGTCAATCAAGTTCAACCTTTTTAGATCTCCTCTAATCTGAAATATGCAGATTCATTGTTAATTGTTAATTGATTGAGAGGAAAGCAAACAGAAAAAAAGACTTTCCATAAAAAAGCACAATGAGGACAGCTATAGAAACCCAAGCTGGACACCACTTTTCATGAAATAACTGCTCCATCCAAAACCGTAATATCAGAATACTCAGAGGTCATTTAAAAAACATACAGGAAAGAAAGACCTTTGAAATGAAAATGGTGACACATTTTAAACTAAAAATACAGGTGAAGTGCACAGGTTTGTAGTCCAAAGAGGTTTGCTGAGTTCCTTTCCTATGAATCATTTTCTGATACTGGAGAAAGAGCCATACAGAGCCAGGTCCAGCTCTACTTTATGGGAGAGATGTTTCTAATTTAAGAGGGGCACCTTCAAGGGCATAAAATAATGCACAGAACTTGTCGCCATTCACAAATGAACATCCTGTCAACCATGCTGACGTTGGAGTAGGTTTTACATTTTTCATCCAGTCTTTTCTTCCAGTTTTCTTTGATTTATAATTAAACACATAATAAGCACTGGAAAACATAGATCATGTATTGAATACATTTATTATTATTAATATATAATAATGGGCTAATTAATTTTGCAAAGAAGACACAAATGAAAACCTTTTTATCATAATGAAAATAAACCTTTTCTACCTTTACAATTTAGATTTGCTTATTTTTCCCCTGTTACTGATGTATAGATTATAGTCATCTGTATTGTGATAACCATGCAACAAATTCTACATAGCTTTTCAAAGCAACCAAAACAGGTGTTCCAGTTTCCTGTACCTGTAACTTATATGGGGCAGAACATCTACGGTCACAGTTCAGGGCGAGAACATGATCAATTAAGCAAGATCATAACCTCCCATTTTGAATCAGCCAATAGAAAATATTACGGCAGTAAAACATGGAGGTTACATGTCCATCAATGAAAATCAATGCCAATACTGTTCTAGTCCATGTGGGTGGCCTGATATGTTTTAACTCATTCATACCTGAGATTGATTTTACCCCGAAATGAAACATAAAAATAAATCTTATATATTGCTGATTTGTGAGCTTCAGACTGTTGTATAATTGATTCTAATGTCCTACATCGCTTTCCGCGTTCGTTACAGTGCAGTATTGTTTTTTTTAATTTGCATTTACAGGTCCTTTCTAGCACTGGTAGGATTTTCTACTTCATTTGCCATTTACAGTTGTGAAAACATTTGCGGGCTTGGGGAATCAGAGCAATTGAATAGTGATTTGCGATTTTAGCCATCGTAACTCTTCGAAAGTGAAAGATCAAAGGCTTAAGAAGGCTGTAAGTTCCGAGTTTAACCATCACAAAGTTTTCTAGGCCGTAACTTGTAACCTGTTCGGAGGCCGGAAAAAGACACCAATTGAATAGCAAATTAACTTGAGACCTCACGTACGGGCTCTAGTAACTTGCAAAAGCTCAATTGAATCAGCCTCTATGTGTTCTGTAGCCTTTTATTATTACATTAAACAAGAATATCAAGACAGAAAATAATATATTTCAGTTATAATTACCAGGCAGGCTGTGTATTAGATGAATGTTAAGGTGATGATTTTTGGTCCAGCAACAAGGACAACAATTTTTGACATGCTGGAGATGTTGGATAGCCATAAATAATTCAAGAAGAAAAGAAAATCTGGATATCCAAGTTCTTACAGACACTACCTAACATTCCTTATTCACAAAGAAAAGAAAGTGGATTGGAAGGTTTAATACCTTAACTATCCATCTGCGGTAAGAATATAACGGCTTTACATATTATTTGCCATAATTACTGTTCATGAAGATTTACAAAATATCTGCTAAAATATCACTCTGACCACACATTTAAATAACTAAATGTATCAATGGGCAAAATATAAAAAAAAGTAAAAGTCATTGAATTCTGCACAATATAATCAGGTATATTAAATACAATTATTAGAAACTAATAATTGTGTTGATGGTTGGTCAGCCAGCTAATGAGCAATACAACTATATGAGTGCTCACTGGGCAACCGGGACAAGCCCACAAAAAGTTTATTCATCAACGGAATATAGTATATAGTAATTGAGCTTTAAAAAAATATATATATTATATCTAAAATATATCTGTTTATTTATATAAATAATTTAATATATGGTGGGCAAAAGAGCGATAGAAGCCCTCCACCGTAAGTATATAAATAGTACATTTGTGTTCACATTTGAATGTCTAAAAAAAGTAAAAAAACTTGTTTCCTCCTCAGAATTCTGATAAATACAGTTATTATACTGCACTCTGGGAATGATAGGCATTAACCTTGGAATGGCTGTCCGTGGGTAGGATTCCCAGCTTGTGTATAATCCAACCTTGGCTTTGCATAAAAGCTGTGTAATGCAGTGGGCATAAGCTTAAAGGAAGCCATGTTTAAAATGGTTATAGACTGAAGAGCGAAGCATTTGTGGGCACATTTGCATGTCCCTGCTCAGCTTCCCAGAATGCAGTGTAATAACTGTATTTATTGGAATTCTGAGCAGGAAACACGTTTTTTAACTTGTATTAGACATTCAAATGTGAACACAAATGTACTACACTATGGTGATAAGATGGGGAACTCCTAAATATGTTAAATATTACTACATGTAATATTGCTGTACATGAAACACTGTTTTAGACGTAAACCCGGCATTTCATGGTCCTTTAATTTTTCTTATGAAAATCATGATTTTATTACAAATCCATGGTTAGTCCCCTATAATTAATTTGCTGAAAATTTTGTTTGGTAAAAAAGTGCAGAAGTAAAAGTGCAGTCCGTCCAGCTGTGTGCCAACCTCTTGAGCTTTTAATGTTCAAAACGCTTTAAAAAGAAATACAGTATATTTTGCAAATCACGTTACAATGTCGCTTTTATATATTTAAAATCCCCCAGGTTGTACTTCATTTAGAAAGACTGTGTAAAAACTCAGAAATTTGAGAATTATTAACATCATACCACAGTGCTTAATCACAGCCTGTTAATACTAATTTTCTGGATAATGCCCAAATAATGATACTTCTGACAGTTTCAAGGGTGCTTACCTTAATTATGAACTTTTGCTTTATGTAAAGAGCATGTCAAGCTTAATTACTCATCTTGTTAGTATTTCTGAATAAAGCAAATGCAAATCAACGGCACAGCTATAAGAAGGACTATTTGTAGAACAACCTAATCACCGTTGTACAAATGTTTTTTTATTACTTGGCAAAGCAAATACCGAAAAAGGATATTTGTTGTTTATATGTTTTTTTTTCTATTCTTTGGGGTTTTTGTTTTGCATTGGAATAAACTTTGTTTTTAATTCTGTTAATGCCTATTGGAACAGATGCATTTATTGAATGATTATTGTGACAAAGACCCTACAGGTGTCCATCTGATTTGGGTATTGGATGAAACTCTTCTTATGATCACCTACACCTCAAAATTATTAATATAATACAGCCGCCAGCAAGCCAACTGAGACTGAGATGTATTAATCTATGAGAGCCTTTGGCTACTCAGAATTATAAGCCAAATTTGGTTGACACCTTTTTCACTAAACAAAATTTCTACGGTAACATTAGAGAAAGAACTTAATAAATGAATGTATTTATGATATATATATAAAAACGCTACCATGTCATAGTAAAGGGGCTTGTGTACTTCAGTGAAGCAGTGAGCTATAGCATGTAGGGTCAACCGAGATGAGCAGGTCATAGCAGAGAGGATAGACAAATCATGTTACACTATAGAAGGAACTTACAACCCACTCCAGAAAACCTTATGGATAAGCATAACCAGAGACACAATGTCAGGCATGACTGAACAACTAAACAACAACACACAGTATATATATCAACCAAATAATTTGAAATGAGTATATAATCAACTTTCAATAAAATTGCTCATTATTTAATTAAACATGACCCCTTCTGGATCGCTACCTTGTTGGGAAGGAAGGTGCTTGTGTTCTTTGATGAAGCTGTGATCAATACCATGTAGAGTCAGCCAAGATGGGCAGGTCATGGCAGAGAGATCAGAAAAATCATAGTCCACTGGAGAAGGAAACTACAACCTACTCTAGTAACGTTGCTAAGAAAACTTAATGGGCAGGCACAACAGAGACATAATGATATGGCACCGGAAGATGAACTCCTCAGGTCAGAAGGTGCCTACCGCATTACTGAGGAAGAGCAGAGGGCAAGTATAAGTAGCACCAGATCTAATAAAGTGGTTGGTCCAAAGCTGAAAGGACACCCAGCTGCCGATGTGTCTGGAGGGGAAAGGAAAGTCTGCTGCTGCAAAGAACAATTCAGCATAAGAACCTGGAATGTTAAAACTATGAACCAAGGCAAACTAGATGTGGCCAAGAATGAGATCACAAGGTTAATCATTGATATCCTTGGAATTGGTTAACTTGACTGGAATGGGACATTTCACATCAGACAACCACCAGATCTTCTACTGTGTTCAAGAATCCTACAGAAGAAATGGGGTAGACCTCATATTCAAATAAACAGTGGCCAAAAGCAGTGCTGGGTTACACTCCAATAAATGACAGAATTATTTCAATTCAAATTCAAGGCAAGCCATTTAACATCACAGTGATCCAAGTCTATGCTCCAACCATGGTGAAGAGGCTGAAGCTGTCCAGTTCTATGAAGATATCCAACTCATCATAGATATAACACAAAGAAAATATATTACTATCATCATAGGAGATTGGAATGCTAAAGTAGGGAACCAAAAGACACCTGGACTAACTGGCAATTTTGGTCTTGGAGTACAAAATGAAGCAGGTCATAAATTAGTAGAATAATTATCTGGTCGTAGCAAACACCCTCTTCCAACTTCCTTTGAGACAACTCTACACACGGACATCACCAGATGGACAATGTAGAAATCAGATTAACAGATTAACTTTGCAGCCAAAGATGGAGGAGCTCTAAACAGACAGCAAAAACAAGACATGGAGCTGATTGAGACTCAGACCATGAGCTTCTTATTGCAAAGTTCAGAATTCACCTGAGGAAAAGAGGGAAAATTTCAGACTAAGTAGATAGAAAATAAATAATATCCCAAATAAAAATGCAGTGGAAGTAAAGAATAGAGTTAATAGACTAGATAAAGCCTGAAAAACTTTGCACTGAAGTATGCAACATTATCCAAAAAACAGCAACAAAGAATATCCCTAAAAGAAATAAAAGTAAGAAGGCAAACTGGCTTTTTGATGAGGCTTTGAAAGTAGCCCAGGAAAGAAGGAAAGTGAAAGGTGGAGATAGGAAAAGATTTGTCCAACTGAATGCAGAATTCCTGAGGAAAGCAAGAGACAAGGAGACATTCTACAATGAGCGACATAAAGAGATTGAAGAAGATAACAAGAAAATTGAGGATCTCAAAGGCACCTTTCATGCCAAAGTTGGTGTGATGAAAGACAAAAATGGTAGAGACTTAACAGAAGAAGATCAGAAAAAGAAGAGGTGACAGGAATACACTGAAGGTCTATAAAGGAAAGATCTTAACAGCAGTGATGACCTCAATAGTTTGTCCCATGAGCTGGTGCCAGACATCATTGAGAACGTAGTGAGATGGGTCCTAGGATGTCTTTCTGATAACAAGGCTGCAGGAGATGATGGAATCTCAATTGCCTTATACCAACACATTTAAAAAACTCAACAATGGCCAATAAACTGGAAAAGGTCAGCCTACATCCCAATCCCAAAAAAGGCAGTGCCAAAGAGTGAACTATCGAACAATTGCATTCATTTCACATGCCATCAAGGTAATGCTTAAGATTCTACAAGCTTGACTCCAACAATATATGGACTGGGAACTATAAGATGTGCAAGCCGGGTTCTGCAGAGGAAGAGGCACAAGAGACCAAATTGCCAATGTCTGCTGGATAATAGAGAAATCAAGAGAGTTCAAGAAAGCATTTACTTCTGCTTCATAGACTATTCTAAAGCCTTTGACTGTGTGGATCACAACAAAATGTGGCATGTTCTTAAAGAGATGGGAGTACCAGATCATCTCATCCTCCTCCTGAAGAATCTGTGTGTGGTCCAAGAAGCCACGGTCAAAACCGAACATGGGACATCAGAATGGTTCAAGATCAGAAAATGAGTGCGACAAGGTTTTATATTGTCAACTTTTTTATTCCACTTATATGCAGAGTACATCATGCGTAAGGACAGACTGGATGAATCAAAAGGCGGAATCAATATTGCTGGAAGAAATATCAACAACCTCAGATACGCTGATTATACTACTTTGATGGCTGAAAGTGAAGAGAAACTATAGCCCTATTGATGAAGATAAAAGAAGAGAGTGCAAAAGTCGGCCTGCTGCTCAATGTTAAAAAGACACAGATCATGGGATCCAAGATCTCTGCAGATGGTGACTGTAGTCATGAAATTAAAAGACGTTTGCTTTTAGGGAAGGAAAGCTATTGCAAGCTTGAACAAGCTAGTAAAAAGTAAAGATATTAAACTATCAACAAAGTTAGAACTATGGTATTCAAAATAATAACTTACAGATATAAGAGCTGGACCATACAGAAGTCTGAGCACTGTAAAAATTGACGCCTTTAAATGTTTGGCAAAAACTACTTAGAGCCCCTTGGACTGCAAGAAGATCCAATAAATCAGTACTTCAGGAACTCAAGACAGACTGTTCACTGGAGGGTATGACGATATGAGTTGATGTTGGAGGGGGTTCAGAAAGTGCAAAGAAAAATTGCTATGAACTAGTTCCGCCACTGTTACCACCATTACATCAATAAAGTCACACAACACAACAATAATTCTGATTAAGGCCATATTGTGGTGTCCTCCATGAACGACATGGTGTACCTGCACAAAATGGTACATAATAATTATGCAGCTGTCAAAGTTCAAGTGTCCAGGCTGGGAGGACAGGGTCAGGGGAGCGAAGAAAGTATAGCAATAGTCCATGTTAATCCAGGGCCCTCAATAGTCTAACAGTCCCACAGAGTCTTGAGGTCCCTCCTTGAGGTCAAATTAGAATTAAATTAATAAATGGTACTGTATCTTATTAAGTGTAATGTGAAGTAAACATAAAAGTTAATAAAAATAATGTGCACAGTTAAGACAAATGCAAATATATAGGGCATCACTAGTTACAATAAGTGTAGAATTCCTAAAATATATATAAAAGTGCACCAAGCAAATATGTATATATATATACACATATACATACAGAGAGAGAGAGTATTGCTGTATATATATATATATATATATATATATATATATACAGTATATATATATATATATATATATATTTTATTGGACGAACATATTAAATGAAAAGACCAGCTTCAAGAGTAACACTCTCTTTTTCAAGTATGGCTTGAACCTACTAAACTCTGAGGAACCCCACTTACCAAATTAGTCCAATTTGAATATGTTGTATTTACAACAATCCTTTATTTCACGTTTTTAGCTAGTTTTCAATCTATGTGCATATATCTACTGCAATTTATCCCATATGACACTGTATTGAAAGGCTTTGCAAAATCCAAACAGACAACATTAACTGAGTAGCCTTGTAGAAACTAAATAGATGAGGTTAACATGACCTATATATCATAAATCCAGATTAGCCCTTACTTATTATCTTGTTTTCATGAATACATCCATGAATGTATTCGCTACCCTTTTTAGAGGTTTTGCATTACTGATGTGAGGCTTACTAGTCCTCAGTTACCTGAATATTCACTGGTTCCCTTCTTAAATAAAGGTATCACATCTGCTTTTCTCTAATCCTCTGGTTCTGAGCATGTGGAGATCAAATCTTGCAAACTTAGAAATAATGATCTGGCTAATACTGAACTCAGTTCCCTCAGTTTCTCTAAAAGACAACTTTTTTACTGTCAGCCAACTTTGAAAAATTGTATTTGTGGAATTATATAACACCAATCCTAACTGTAACTCTTCTTCAAGAAGCAAACTTAAATATCATGTATTCTTCAGAATTGCACAATACTAAAACTCGGTCCAAAGACTGTGAATTAACATAGATTGAGAGACATTGTATCTTTAGATAAATCATATTCAAAGTTTCGTGTGCGCCACAAAAAATGCTTATTGATTCAGTCCTATTGTTGTGCTCACCAATTATTGTAGCGCTTTGTGAATGTGATGATTGCTAGATTATTGTAATTATCTTCAAACAGAATGGGAGGAGGAGAAGGCAAAAATGAATGCAGTTGAACACCTTTTGTATCATACTTCAATTTGAGAATGTTTAATGTAAAATCTTCAGATGTATCTAACCTGGCAGGTTGTCTTTGTTCATGTTTGAGGTGCGGACAATGAGACAAAAAATGTTCAATAATATCATTAAATGAAAAAATCGAGATAAAAATTCATAAATATATTATGTTTTTTTTTTTATTATGTTCCAAGTTATCTCATAATATATAATTGATTATGTTTTTCTTTTCTTATTTCAAATAAAAGAATTGTTAAATCTATTAAAGTTGTAACTGTGAATTTAATGTATGCTATTTTATTTAGGCCATAAGGCGCTCCATAACAATAATATAATGTTTATCTAATTTTATATGTGTGAATACATTTATCTGGCATAGAAAACGCTGTTCCCAATTTCTACTTCACAAGTAGATAAATGCTAATATAGGATGATTATCATGATGAACTTGGTACACATAAAGATAGGTTTTGTAAAGGTCAATATCGCTCAACAAGCACAAACTAACTCAACCCAATCACTCAAAAAGTACTTGGGCTGTTCATAAGTAATGTGTATCTTCTTCACCTTCAACCGCACTTCAGTTCCAGCTATGTTCCTCAGTTAAATGACTATTGTAGTTTACGAGAAACATGTACGTAACAAACTAACAATACTATCAGCTATGCCAGCAATGAAAATGTTTATTTCACCAAACTCTGCTAATGCATAGATGCTGCCATGATAGCAGTCTCTACTCTTTAGTATATAAGGGTCCAATTCAGAGCAGGGGTCGGTGGGAATTGCAGATTATTATTATTTAGTGCTATACATGGGTTACAATCAGAGAAAAAACTAACCTTATTAGGGTAGTTCTATGGAAATGATAACTTTTTTCTTTTAACTCACTTGTGCCATTCATAGGGAGAAATATCCTGTAGTATATCAGTCTGGTCTCACTGAATAGAATGGACCAGCCCCAAAATGATAGCAGCCTTATTAAATTGTGATTCAGTAAATTTAAAAGGGCTCTATTTAAGCACACAGCATATTTTATTTACCGAAGTTTTTAGTCAGTGAGCTTCTATCCAAAGACAAGGTCTTCACTAACTAAAAACTTCTGTAAAAAAATATGCTGTGTGCTTAAATTGATTCCTTTTAAATGAATAGGAGAACCAGCAAACTTCAAACATACCTTTCGGCCTGCATTGGGCTTCATCAGTGGGGTGTAGTTGAATTTGCTAAGGCTCCGTGAGCTAGGAGTTCATGCCTGAAGTTTGCTATCATCCTTACGGAAACTAAGCTCCAATGGTCATCTGAAGAAAAAACAAAACAAAAACAAATTTGTTGTGCTCTATCAGAGAACAACCTAACCTTAATAAGTTAGATCTATGGACATGATAACCCACTGTGAGAGCAGGCTCTTTTGGCTTTACATGGGCCCAAAGTCATTCCCCAACAATAAATCAGCAGGGAGTCTAGTCACGACTCTTACCTCTTTCATGCCCTTGCCCGAGCCCTGTTGAAATGGACCCAGGCTAAGAGGATGGATAGCTGCTGTATCCCATATACCATGATCTCCACTCACTTCCTCAGGACAGTAAAAGAGCTCACTATGCCTGGGTGGATCAGGGTCAAAACCCCCAGAATTTCCCCGGCAGACATGGAAACAGTACCACTTCAGAACAGCTTTCTGTAATGTTCAGGAGTCACCTGGTATTGGACCAACAGCCATTTATCTTTGTGGTTGTTCTCTGTGAGATGGTGGGGAATGGTCTGGTAGGCTATGCTGACTATGTGTCGCACGTAGTTCTCAACTACAGCCCGTTGGAGCTCACACTGCAGCACTAACTCCTGCAGAAAGCTATCAATGGCCCCCAGCATCATCAACTGGTCTATATGGCAGCTTTTTGGGCTGTGGGTGAGAACCAGCGGTGCTCTAGCTGTGACGTGGTGACTCTCTGCTTTGTACCCTGGTGACTTCCATGCTGATAGTCCTCATCAACTCCATCTCGTGATCCTTGAACAGACCTTCTTCCAGTAAGGCAATTTGGTTCCTATACCTTCTCACCACCTCTAGGTCCTTAGCATGACATAGGGAAGCCTCCTAACCACAGACACTCCTCTGCTGCAGATCAACTCTCTTAGCTTGGTCATTTTGAGCTTATCATACTGGGCTATCCTTATTGCTGCTTCTCTGGTCTCTGTTGCTTGGCTTTTCCCCTTGATAGCACCAATCCCACTGTTGCCTCCAGTTTTTTTTAAATAGGAGAGACTAGATGGGCCGGTCAGTGAATAGATCCCAGTGGTTACTCTTGTTTATATGTCCTGTAGATTTGATTGACCATGGCAATAGATCAATAATCAGCAGGTTTACATATTAAAATGATTTCTCAATAATATATTTTTAAACCCATATAGATCAATACACCACAGGTTTACTTATTAAAATGATTTCTTAATAATATATTTTCTAAACCATATGATGGTTCTTTTATCCCCCCTCTATTTAGCCTCAAGCAATATCCAGTTAATGTCTGATATATCAACTCAAGAATCTCATGTTATTGGCTTTGTGAAGCCACCCACCAGCAATGTTATTTTCTTCTTGTCTTGGAGGGTTTAATACACAGTATGAGTCAGCAATGCTGAATCATCCCTTGTAAACTGGATCAATGAAGGTTGTCTTCTAAAAGTCTATTGTCGTGTAAAGAATACGGACCTGATAGATATATAGGCCACAGCATTCTATTATCAATAAGGTATAATAGTCACAGATATATGTCACATCCTTTTACAAAGGATTCCAAAATCAGTTTATTTCAGCCTTCTAGAGCACATCCAGGAAATCACTAGACATATGACTAAATGGAATTATAAGACGGCTGTATAATAAAGGCTAAATGTCATAAAACTAGTTTTAATTAGAATTTTTTTTCCCTTCTACTTGTCATTGGATACATTTGTGATATTTTAGTGAAGGTTGTAAGTGTATTAAGAGCGATAACATTTCTATAGGAGCATAGTGTTCATTGTACTTTGCACCTGGCTGCCTCTGAGCATGTGCAGTAAAAAGGGGGTAGGTATCAAATATTGAAAACAAAAACATACATCATGCTCTAATGATCCAAGACATCTCCCTTCAGTGATCAATAAAAAAATCATGTCTCTTCAGGCACTATGGGCCTCATTCAATTGTGATTTGGCCAATTGAATAAGGCTCTAAATAAGCACATAGCGTATTTTTTTAAAGAAGTTTTTAGTTAGTGAAAACCTTATTTTTGGATAGATGTTTACTAACTAAAAACTTATTTAAAAAAAAAATGTTATGTGCTTATTTAGAGCCCTATTCAATTGGCCAAATTGCAATTGAATGAGGGCCTATGTTAGCAGGAAGAGCTGATACAAGAAAAAAATTAACACTTTATATACAAAGCAGTCTGTAAATTTGTTCTTTAAAAACTATTTCATTCATTTACTGTTTTTTTTTAATATTGTATTGTTCTTGATTTATGCATCTTATCTAATTGTACTCTTTTCTTTACTGACTTCTCTTTTATCCTCAATTATTCTTAAATGTCACTATTGTCCTGACCCATCCTAACCCTTTATCTGTTATTCTTGCCCAGGTTTCTGCTACTCCCAGTCTCTTTAGACTAATTTGCAAGTTTACAAAAATGTAAGGTGCTATGTATGATTTTAAGCTCAAAGACAGTACCCTCTATTCTTTTAGCATGTGTTAATATTGTATTATGCTTTGCACTGAACCACTGTATAGAGCGACAGAATATGTTGGTGGGTACAAAATAAAGAATAGCAATAATAATAATAATAATAATAATAATCATGGCTGTTACAACCTTACATCTCGGTTGTTACATATGTATACATACTTCAAGATACTACAAATGTGATGTTTTTCCTAAACAACTATGAATAACATAACAAATATCCTGCCACTGAAAACACTTTAAACAATGTTCTCTGTTCCCAGTTAAGATTAAATGCTAGATCAATGATTGGAATTCATATAGCATAAGTGACAAAGGATAATCCTATTGATTAGTGCACGTATATATTACTCAAAGGGGTCAATATAAAGAGGCTGATTGACAAGTAATATTATAAACTTCAATGCAATTTAAAAGAACATTCAACTTGTACTTGTTACTACCTGTAGTTTTAAATTATATCATTTTGGAACCTCTCCCGTGTTAAAATTGAAGATTTGGGGAAGTGCTAGATATTTCGGAGTGAATTGTAAGTATACTATGTCCCTTTTGTAATGGGAATGCAAGTATCAGGAAATCAGGATTACATGATCAGCCCACAGCCCCTTTCATTAGGACCCAACAGAGTTTCAGGATACAAAAATAATCAAATGCCTTCATCTAGAATGACATTTACACAGTTTTTATGTATATTTCAATAGAGCCCACTTTGGTAACAGTACAGCATATTTAGTTATTACAGTAACCAGTCAGGGTGAAACACCTGCCTTAAGTAAACAGGGCAAATAAAACATTGGCCAATCACCATCTGGACCAAGTGGGATCACATTACACCGATGAGGTCATAGGGCCCTATTCTATTGCCCAATTTGTAAAGTTATACACACTTACAATCACTTCTAATATTGCCACATATTGTATTAGCTATTCACAATCTACCTGCCCACAATCACCACAGGCCAGCAAAAGAGGCAAAATCGGCTGTAGAACTCCATTGGTTTTAGCACAGCTCAAATATTACGAGCGCTAATTGATTAAAGTTACACAAAATCAATACTCTATTAGACATGTAACCCTAGCTTGCAAATTAAGTTTGACCATCATGTGAAAAAAGTATCAAGCTTCTGTTAAAAATATTACGAGTACTAAATATGACTTGCAAGGACTTTTTTAAACACTTATTAGAGCTGTAACAGCAAACACACAATACAGTTGTTCAAAAGCATGTGAAGGCATGGAAACATATTATAATTAATTGCACAACATTCTCAAACCCACAAATATGCAATTAAAAATGTTATTTCTGAGTAATATTGATCCCGAGACTCAAGGGTTTAATACATATCATGAAACCCACATGGACTATAGTATATGATCTAATGCATTTTATAGAGTGCAAGATTGCTTGTTTGACATATTTTTATTGCTTTAAAAAAAAAACATATCCCATATAAAAAAACATATCAGCCTTAATTAACACTTCCATTTTACTTAGTATGAATGTCGTAAACTATAAGGCTATACCTTCATTTTTCTATCCATATAAAGATTCCAAATATACCATTGTATTGACAGGCCCCTCTTTTTACCTTGTTCAAAGTGATTTTGGCTAAATTGATCAAACTCTCTATTTCTAATAATAAATCTAATTATTTCTGGGATAGAGGGCATCGTGTTTAATTTCCAAAATTTACAAATCACCATCTTAATCACCAGTAAAATATGAGATAATAAAAGATAGATATTTTGGAAATTTTTCCACAAGATGTAGGTGCAAAATTATAATTTATGGGTTATATGGAAGTTCTGAGTGCAAGATTGCTTGATCGGCCAATATTACTTTTTGGCACTAATTAATTATTAGTTTCCAATTGCAGATTACGTGTAACTTCCATGTTTTACTGATGTCATGATGACTGTCTCATTTACGGCCTTGCTTAAATATTGTCATCCTACTTAAAAAGTCATGGTTTACGAGTTTACACTTCAGGAGGTAAATTGCGGGCTGGAGTCAATAGAATACATCTAAACATTTAGGAAAAAACACAGTTAGAGACATTTGCAGTTTTCCATTAAAATAGGGTTAATAGTTATTAATTACACCCTCAAGGACAGGAGCCTTGAATACTAAATTCTCCTGCCAGCTCTCTATTACTTTAAAGGGGATAATTAGTCACAATATGTGCATAGACAGACAGTCTGGCCTGGTATGTGTCCCTTCAAAATAGTAGCAAGTCCTGACATTACCTGATTCAGGTCTGTGACCCACACTCTATTGAATACAGTACATCAACCATATCTACCATACTCAAAGCTCAGTGTCGGCAGCACCTCACTATCGGTCACTCCACAGGCTTCCCAAAGCTTCCAGAAAAAAATATAAAATCATGACCCGAAATTATAAAGTTCTCAACAACAGTGCACCCCCTATATCTCAGATCTTGTCTACCCCCCCCCCCCCCGATATGCTAATTACCTTTTTCTTTCCTCCTTTCTTATCACCTCCTCTCACTCCCACTTTAAGGACTTTACTTATGCTGCCCCTATTCTATGGAACTCCTTGTCTTGCTCCACTAGACTTTCTTCCTGCCACAAATCCTCAAAAACACATCTTTTTAAAGACACTTCACATACTCAGCCTTAATTAACACAACTGCATACTCTACGGTATAATATCACTAACAATCTACAGTGCCACACACAGACACCTCGACTTACTTGAGACTGTTGCCTTACTCATTGCCATCTTTCATCCACCACCCTCCTGTATTACACCCAAAGCCTTTAGATTAAAAGTGAGCAAGTTTTCAATGTACTTTTGATCTTAGGCTCAAAGACAGAGTCCTGCAATAATTTGCAATATGTTAATAATATTTTCCATATACTTAACTCCTGTACATCACTATGAAATATGTCGTCAGGTAACAGATAAAAGGTAATAATCTTGCCAGGTGTCTCTGCCACTACATCCCTCAACTTGTCTACACACCTTTCAAGACTGTCTGTTAGCTTTGATAACCTTTCATCACATCCTAGTAACGATCTCAAAAAGGTTTTATTTTAACAGGTCATTTTACTAATTATACTATATTACATCTCAAAAAATTGCATAAAAATGCAGTTTAAAATGATCTTGTCACAATAATATTTATATATTAATGAATAGAATAGCTTCCCATACCTTATGTTGATGATATTTAAATATGTTTTACTATGTTTCAATTAATTTCATCCTGCTCCTTGTTTCTGTGCACCCCACTTATGTGACATCAGGGGATATACTATTTAAACTTATTTTGTTTACCCACTGCAGTATACAATCTCCCTTACACTATTACTCCCATAAACTGAAATTACTTAAAAATGGACCTTGCTGAGCAGACATGGGTCCTGACCAGTCAGAGAAATCCCATGGTATTATAAGTTGATCTACAAAGTTAATTTTCCTTGATGTAGCAATTAAGGGGCCACTGTAATACATTTACAAGGCTAATACAACAGTATACACAATAAAAGTCTGACCTTTCTAGGCTCTGGTTCAGACTAAGCAAGCTTTGTAAAAGGGGTATGCTAGGATAATTAATGTAATCATTGCCCCCCCCACCCTCTCCAGGTGACGGCACTGGGAGGGGCCAATGGGAAATCTACAAGGTGGGTTTCAATACCTCTGTGAGGTGAGCAAGGGCGGAGACTATGATATCACCAATGGGACAGCAGCAAGCAAATTTCAATAGAGCTCTTACATCAGTGTAGGAAGTGTGGGCGGAGTTAATGATATCATTGAGCATGGCCAATGCTTCCAAGCTTCATGATGATCCATCCCACTTCAGAGCTATCACTCTACACAAGGCACAGGGAAGAGGAGAAAGGCCGCTATGTTTAGGGCAAAACAGACAATTTAAAAGCATCAAATGGTGAATAGGATAGTGCTGATGTCATATTCAGGTGACCATGCTTGTGATGTCATGACTTGGATGCAAGCCAGACTGAGCACTTCCAGTCACTTTATAAGCAGTTACTGTTGGGAGAGAAGTTTATAATATAAAGGTATTCATACTAAATCAGAAAGTCAAATAATTTATTTTCTAATAAAACATAGATGAAATTCCCTCAAACAGTGATCAAAAATATTTTTAAATGTTTAAACTATTATATTCAATAAAAAATAATGCATTTTACATATTTATTTACAACCCTCAATTAAATGAACATGGTATCTCTAACTTCACCAGCCAACTTTAATTACAAACTACTATATGGCAGAATGAATTTACTTCATCGTCCCTCTACTTTGAAGGTCAACAAAATATATATGATAATTTATTATATTACTTATTTATAAAATTCCAAAAAGCATTGCATACCAAATCCCTTGTTTAACCATTCATGGCAGGACCCTAATTAAGAAATGTGTGGTCTGTTATTCTAGCATAGAATTAGAATACAATCAGTTAAAAATATTTAAATGCAACGGCTTTGGTCCATTAAGGTGTTTGTCACCAAAGGTATTTAATAAAGTTCAGGAGGAAAGTACTGTTCAAAAAGAAAAGCAATATAGGATTTGAACCCAAAATTTACATTTGGATGGGGGAACATTACAAAAGTGCTACTTAATAGAAATGTTAAGTAAAGCAATCTTACACCAGAAACAGAAGTGGAAAATTCCCTAACTATGAATGCTTGGGATCATGGACGTATTTGGATTGTATTCATCCTTGGGCCACCTGGTGTGCTGTGGTCCATAAGGTCACGGAGAGTCAGACACTTCTCAATGACTGAACAACAAAATTTGACATACAATTAGGGCCTTATTAAATCGCTCTGTAACTGTTGCAAATTTCAAGCGTGCAGACTTAAGGCCAGTATGGCGGTAACTGCGGCTTGAGATTTGCAACAGTTACAGAGCGATTCAATTCACCAACCACAGCTACCTGGTCGAAAGCCTAAACCTTAAACCATACACCGATAAGTAGAATTTCAGAGCATGATACATTAAGCAAGGCCGTACCTACCGATTTAGAAACATCCAATAGTAAATCAGATTGTCATCATGACATCATTAAAACATGGAGGTTAAACGTCAATCAATTAGCTTTTAGAAGTCCGATATGAGATCGGACTTGCAATCCGGCAATGTACAAAACAATAAAAATAAATGTTGATACTGTTCTAGTCCATGTAGGTGACCTGATATGTAGTGTATTTACCAAAATAGGTTGAATTGTACTGAGATTGAAGGTACTTATCCGTATATACAGTATCTTACAAAAGTGAGTACACCCCTCACATTTTTGTAAACATTGTATTATATCTTTTCATGTGACAACACTGAAGAAATGACACTCTGCTACAATGTAAAATAGTAAGTGTACAGCCTGTATAACAGTGTAAATTTGCTGTCCCCTCAAAATAATTCCACACACAGCCATTAATGTCTAAGCCTTTGGCAACAAATGTGAGTACACCCCCTAAGTAGAAATGTCCAAATTTGGCCCAAAGTGTCAATATTTTGTTTGGACACCATTATTTTCCAGCAGTGCCTTAACCCTCATGGGCATGGAGTTCACCAGAGCTTCACAGGTTGCCACTGGAGTCCTCTTCCACTCCTCCATGGTGACATTACTGAGCTTGTGGATGTTAGAGACCTTGCACTCCCCCACCTTCCATTTGAGGATGCCCCACAGATGCTCAAAAGGGTTTAGGTCTGGTGACATGCTTGGCCAGTCCATCACTTTTACCTTCAGCTTCTTTAGCAAGGCAGTGGTCGTCTTGGAGATGTGTTTGGGGTCGTTATCATGTTGGAATACTGCCCTGCGGCCCAGTCTCTGAAGGGAGGGGATCATGCTCTGCTTCAGTATGTCACAGTACATGTTGGCATTCATGGTTATCTCAATGAACTGTAGCTCCCCAGTGCCAGCAGCACTCATGCAGGCCCAGACCAAACATATACACACATATGTCGACTGTTATACAGGCTGTACACTTACTACTTTACATTGTATCAGAGTGTCATTTCTTCAGTGTTGTCACATGAAAAGATATAATAAAATATTTACAAAAATGTGAGGGGTGTACTCACTTTTGTGAGATACTGTATATATAGTTTATATATGTACTGTTTAAGTTGATGTTGGAGGGGGTATGAGCTAATTAAAAAAGAAACACAATATGAATGTACCCACATTGGCAAAGAAGTAAAACAATACATTAAGCCAAAAAAGGAAAAGAAAAGAACTCCCAAAAACCAATACGATCTCAATGTCACTAGATAATAATAATAAATGGATCAGACAGAAAAATAAAATCACAACAAACTTTATTTATACCTTTAAAAAAAAAAAAAAAAACACGTTTGAATAAAAATATAAAATACATGAACTCCCCCGGATGACTGATACAAAATATCAAAAGATAATATGAAAAATAAGGATATATAAATATCATACCAGTCAGTAGTCAGAATAATAATAATAGCCAGCACACAGTATAGGCTAAACAATTATTCAATCTTATAATCCTGACACAATAAATATATTTCGGCATCAGTACACTAAAGTACCATGAGTGAAGAAAGTGCAAATCTCAAACAAAGTGTCATGTGCAACGTAATACATGTACAAAATAGGAAAATTACAACAAAATAATTACAATAAATGTGAAAAAGAAACACATATATAATGATAGAAGGGTGATCAATATCCAATAAATAAAGACACTCTAAGAGGATAATAAAGAAGTGAAAAAATACCAATCACTATCTCTGTGGTGGTACTGGAGCCCACCACTCACTCCCACAGTAAACACACTACACTCTCTGTACTGAGCCTGATGACAAACATAGCCCAATATATAAATGACTGTGGTGGTACACGGGATCCACCACTTACTCTCTGAAGTACTAATTGCATGTCCAGCGAACAATATAGCTAACCCTTCCTATCTCTTCTAATATTCAGGCATGATGGTATATCAGTATTATAACATATCAGGACATATACATCCCACATACCACAGAAGTTAATACAAATCAAGTAATGCAGGCATAAAACCAAATAACAAGGAGAGAAAAAACAAATGGCACATCCCTGTTGGTACACGCTGTGCTACTGGTCATGATGTCATCAACGGTGGACCAACACCAGCCGACGCGCCCGTTTCGCATATTCACTTCTTCCTGGGCTGATAGACACAGACGTAGGAGGAGTGCTTCAATTGGATAAATCTATCTTTATTGTCATCTCGTGATATCAACAGATCATCAATATAGAGCAACCATAGTACTATCCTGCTTGTATATTCAGATAGAACTTCATTGAATACATATTCTCTTTCCCACCATCCCCCAAAAATATTGGCATATGTGGGGGCACATGAAGAGCCGTGCCTTTGACTTGCAGGTAGTACTTTTCTTCAAATACAAAATAATTGTGATATAAGATAAAATCTAATAATATTAGAATAAAGCTATTTTTCTCCCAATTATCTCTCGACTCCATATCCAGAAAGTACTTTACTGCTTTGCAACCCTGATCATGTCTAGTAGAGGTATAGAGACAAATAAAGACACTCTAAGAGGATAATAAAGAAGTGAAAAAATACCAATCACTATCTCTGTGGTGGTACTGGAGCCCACCACTCACTCCCACAGTAAACACACTACACTCTCTGTACTGAGCCTGATGACAAACATAGCCCTCAATATATAAATGACTGTGGTGGTACACGGGATCCACCACTTACTCTCTGAAGTACTACTTGCATGTCCAGCGAACAATATAGCTAACCCTTCCTATCTCTTCTAATATTCAGGCATGATGGTATATCAGTATTATAACATATCAGGACATATACATCCCACATACCACAGAAGTTAATACAAATCAAGTAATGCAGGCATAAAACCAAATAACAAGGAGAGAAAAAACAAATGGCACATCCCTGTTGGTACACGCTGTGCTACTGGTCATGATGTCATCAACGGTGGACCAACACCAGCCGACGCGCCCGTTTCGCATATTCACTTCTTCCTGGGCTGATAGACACAGACGTAGGAGGAGTGCTTCTTACAGGTAAGTGTCTCAATTTCTTGATTAACTCTTTAATGTCTTTTTGGTTTTTCTTTCAGATAACCTCCAATGTACAACGGAAGAAAGAAGAAAAAGCAAAAGTAAAATATGAGAAATGAATTAAGTGGCAAAAATAAGAGAATCAATATAAAAAATAAAAATAAACCTTAATCCATAAAAGTCCTTTTCTATTTACAATCCCATTTTCATTTCACGATGGGGGTGTGCGGATGCGCCACAGCACCACAGCATTCTATCCTCCAATCTGGCTCATAAGTCGCGCCGTCAAAAGAGGCCTTGAGCTATGAGAGGAGCACCCGAGGCCCTGGGGGGCCTAGTGCCCACGCCGAGAATAGCGATGGCCTCGCGGTCGACTCAGCGCCATTTGAGTTTCGCCACATCGGAGGATGGAATAGTTCTTTGCTGTGGCGCAGAGCTCAACCACAGTCTTGAAATGAAAATGGGATTCCAAATAGAAAATATCCTCCATAATATCTGTGTGTCATATATTTTTACAATAACTAAATACTATATGGACCATGTTAAATTTCTGTGATATAACATACATGTAACAATATACCAGTAATGTTAAGTATACATACTACAAACTCCATAAATCTATTTATTATTCCAATAATATTAAATATACAAACTATAATCTGCAAAAACTATAAATAAAAATAAATATAATTACAAATCAAGTAATCAGAAATCTTATAAATCACTATATATAACTAACAAGTCATAATATACTAAATATAATGAAATATTACATTTTCAAATTACACTAGTAATTAATCCATAAAATTTAAGTTATATACGGGAACCATATATCTCAATAATTATAATTAATTGAACTTCAAGTTAGATCCAATACCTCAATATTGAAAAAAACATATATGTTTTTACTTATTTGATCATTTTATACATATCAAGGTGCTTATCTCATAAGCCATATATCCCTGCGCCAAACCTGTAGAGAATCTATTAATTACGGATAGACATAATACTTTAATACATTTATAGAGAACAATATAACCTGATATGAAGTATGAAAAAAATACAATTATTATTCTACATGAAATAATCACAAAATGATGCAAGGGCTATGGAGATCTTGCCAACACAAATAGAAGTAAAGGGATACAATATTTTACTTCTAAAATGCTTCACTCCGCCCACTGGCTTTTAAGTTATCCAATTCGTAAAAGGACACCACATAGATACAATTTCTCAAATCAACAAACTATTTACATATGTACATATTACTGCAACATGAACAAAATGTTATTATTTATCTCAATGAATTAACAATATGATGGTATGTCCCACAGATGTCCTACCAATGTATCATTGAAGAAGTACCCTACATTATTATAGGTTTCTTCATTACGCCAACTGTCTCTTAAGTTATACAACTTGAAAGGACACCAAATAATTACAAAAAACTATTTACATATTGCTGGAACTGAAAAAATAAGAATCAAGTTCATCACAAACAGTTAGAACAGATAATATCCCTGTCATGAACAAGATAAACTGACTGTTTAAATCCCGCAGTGTATAGATTTGTCTCCCATCATCCTCCCAGAGGCCTAAACAAAGCCAATTATCAAACTATTTATAATTGTGGATATTGTTGAGACTAGAGAGGTGATAATACAGATCTGTCACCAGAAGGCTGGAGTAAATCATATCATGCATATCAGAGTATTTATTCAACCATATGGATTCATTCTCGCTACAAATATACAGCATAATTAATGTCCTCATTAAGACCATTGGGCATAATGGTATTTAGAAGTGTGATCCATCTTGTCTCGGCTTTAGGCAATTCTTGTTCAAGATTGCCTCTCCTAATTACGAGGGCAATTTCTGTATAATCCAACATATCAAGGTTGGATTAGAATTATGTTTAATGAGTAAATGCTTTGCCATAGTGGTCACAGTTTAGCCTTTGTCCTGATCTTTTTGACCATTTTTAATATTGTTCACCCAATCTTCGTATTATTTCTCGTGATGTCATTCCAATGTATTTCAATCCACACAGGCAAATAAGAGAATATATGACTCCACTGGTATTACAATTAAAGAAGCCTCGTATCTTGTGTAGACGTCCAGTTCTGTCCATCATTTGAGTACACTTGGTCATAAATACACAGTACTTACAGTGACCACATATATGTTTGCCATCTGGTAATCTTACAGTTCTGGTAAATTTAGAGAAATTACCTCTTACTATTTGATCTTTAATAGATTTGTACCTTCTCCAACTGGTCTTGATTGCTGAACCTATAAACTTATTTAATTGTTTATCAGATTTGAGTGCAGAAGCATGTTTGCTCAGGATATATATTTTTTATTTGCTTTTACAGCGCTACAAACAGGTGTTTGACCCCCTTGTGAGTCCTATCTAGTACTCATAGTATTTTCTTCTCCATTTGCCTTTTACGGGTGTGAAAACATTTACAGGCTTGAGAAATTGTAGCAATTGAATAGCGATTTGCGATTGTAACAGTTACGGGCTTGAAAGATCAAGGCTTAGCTGGGTCGGAATTATGATTTTAACAACCGCAGGGATTTTCAGCCTGTCACCGGCAGATTGTTTGCAGGTAGCAAAATGACGCCAATTGAATAGCAAATCAGTGTACAGGCTACATCACGGGCTCCAGTCACCAACAATTGCTCAATTGAATAAGGCCCCTAGTGTAGCTTTCTATGGGTCTCATTCAAATTTGGCTAATTGAATAGGGCTCTATATAAGCACAGAACATATTTTTTTACACAAGTTTTTAATAAGTGAACTAAAAAACTTCTGTAAAAAATATGCTATGTGCTTTTATAGAGCCCTATTCAATTTGCCAAATCACAATTGAATGAGGCCCTAAAATCTTGATGTTAAGTGGCCAACCGAGTTAGTGCTTGATCACAGACCCCAGTAAGTCTCTTCTTTTCTTCAAATATAAAGCAATTATTCTCAATTATTATCCCAAAGTGCACTAGACTGAAAGAAAATCAAGAGTTCTAATTACTTTTATCGTGTTTTTTGCATTATATGGTACATTTAAGAGTTACTAACACAATAGGAGAAGTGCTCTGCGTTACTTTTTTTCTTGCACTTGCAGCAATCTCTTTGTTTTGCAGGTTATAGAACAATGACCCTGAATGTGAACCTGGCTCATTATCACATCATCAACTACAGAATAAGGTTGTGATTGTAAGTGATGTTTATCTGGATGAGAAATTAACATAAAGCCGTCCACTGTTACCGTTTCAAGACTTCTGAAGGTCAGTCTCCATTGCTGGTTTCTGACATATTTAATAATAGTGTAAACTATTCTAGAGATCAAGCAAATTACACATAGCAGCAGTATATCGAGATGTAAATGAATTACATTCCCATCTGGCTACATTCCTAATGCAATTTTTATATTCGATTTTTGATTGATTCCAGGAATGTTTACAAGCTAATTTCTAAAATTATCATAGGTTATTAAAGGACCACTGTAGTTTAGGAAAAAATAACATGTTTGTGAAGTATGTAATAAACGAAGAACATTAGGAGCTATAAGAGCCATGAGAATTAAAGCATTTTTAGGGCAAATCCTATTATGGTTTATTAAATGTTCAATCTAAATTCAGAGCTCCCTTGGAGCCTAAGGTGTGTCATTATCTTAATGAGCGTATGAATGGAGGCAGGGAAAAGGGGGAGTGAGGCACCAATATGTAATTGGGGCTATTATTATTTGACACTTACCCATTTCTCATACACATGCTTAGAAGTATAACTGCAAGTGTTGTCCCTCTCAAATATGCAACCTTTACCAAAGCTTCATGGAACGCCTCGAAAGGCCAGTAGAGGTATCTTCCCTACGTTTTTATGTTCTTGGATCTAAAACTTCAGACATATATTTTGGTTTCATCATACAGTGATCTTTTAATTTTACTGCACTTCTCTAATTAATATGAAAAGCTATGGGTTTATTTATCGAAGGGAGTAAAAACTGAGTTATGTGAAGTTAAATGGGTTTACCAAAGGTTTAAATGGGGTTATAAAAGGTCAAAACTATATTATGTTTTCTATGGAGCCTGTTTAGCCAAAATTGTTTAAAAATAACCATATTAAATAGAAAAATGTAGCTCCTCGTATCCCCACAGACATTTTAACAGTTTGGAACTAGTTTTCTGCCGAACAAAACACAAAATTTGATTAATCCTTTTTTCAAGTACAGGAGCATCAATTTGTTTCTTAATTATTTTGATTTAATTAACTGTGGTCACATGTGACTAGCTTGAAATGATGTCCGGACTGTGGCCCTTTAGAACTGAAATTGAACAAAGCTGGATTAGTGTGAGGGCCACACAGAGACATCAGAAGCCAAAGAGAAATTCATATCTTAGCCCAGGTTGTCTTCTGGGGTTCTACACCAAGCCAAGAAACTCCCACATATATATAGTATTTTGTCACTATTATAGAATAGCAGTAGCACCAATAGCATAATGAATACGTGGGAGATCCCAGCTCTGCTGCCCCAGTTAGAGTAGGGACTGACACTAAACAATGTCATAAAAGCACCTTATTATAATTCTTTCTAAGCACTATTCAAACAGGTATAGCCACAGACACTTTCCCTAAAAAAAATATGCTTCTAGAGATTTTCCAAATACTGTATATACTTGAGTATAAGCCGACCCGAGTATAAGCCGAGGCACCCATTTTACCACAAAATACTGGGTAAAAGGATTGACTTGAGTATAAGCCGAGGGTGGGAAATGTGCTTCCCCCTGTGTCCCTCTTGTGGCCTCTGTGTCCCCCTCTCTCCGTGTCTCTCCCCTCCCCCTTCCCTGTGTCTCTTCTCCCCTCTCCCTTCCCTGTGTCTCTTCTCCCCTCTCCCTTCCCTGTGTCTCTACCAACCTCTCCCTTCCCTGTGTCTCTACCTCCCTTCCCTTATCACCCTCCTCAACCCCACTCCTCAACCTTCCTCCTCATCCTCATCCTCCCTCCTCATCCTCAACCTCCCTCCTCATCCTCAACCCCCTCCTCAACCTCCCTCCTCATCCTCAACCCCCTCCTCAACCTCCCTCTTCATCCTACCTCCTCAACCCCCCCATCCTAAACCCCCCATCCTCATCCTCTCTCCTCAACCCCCCATCCTCAACCTCTGCCGGCACCCCGTATATGCTAATGACACGGCGCGCATGTGACAAAATGTCAATTGTTTGTCAAGTATATACTAAACTAACAATATTAAAAACGGTGTAAGCTTGGAAATAAAAAAACATTTTTGGAGAAAATCTGATTTTTGAATACTCTCTTTATGAGTATAGGAATTAATTTTTTGTTACATTATTTTCTCAAAGCTAGATCCTGAGTGTGTTTCAGCGAAGGGGTGGGGAAGAAGGTAACAGAAAGCCTATTTTAAGATAATTGGTTACAATTTAAATTGACGCCACACCCTTTCCCCTCACTGACCCAGAAGCAGGCTCTATGCTTTAGGAAAAGCAATTACATCTCTGTGGATATGCAAATACCCCTCTCACACACAACTACCACCTACCACATATCATGGATGCCTCCAGGATACTGCACAGGCATCAATTAATTTTTTTTTAAATAAAAACTTGCTTTATGACTGGTTTCCTACTTGGTTATGCTCTGTGAGCAGAAAAACATATACAAGACCAGTGTCTTGAACCAGAACAGGGGCTCCCCATATTGCCACAATACCTTTCCTTCCCCTGCACAGACAGTTATACTATACTATACAATAATACTATCACATATACAGTTGTGAGCATGCAAGTTGTTGCTAACGCTTGCGGGCTCGCGTAGAGAGCCTGCGGCCCTCGCAAAAAAGTACGAGACACATTACGACCAATTACGACCTCGCAAAAATTGTCCGCAACCCACGGACATGAAAAAATGAAAAACACAATAAATACACACAACACATACATAAAAAGCTTACCTACAGCAAGAGGGAGCATCCAGGACCTCAAAAAATGAACTTACACCTCAATTTAACTCAAAATAAAAGAGTTTAGACACTAAAATATTCTCTAAGCAAGAGAAAAAATGGCCGCCAAACGAGGCTACAGCACTCTAAACACGCAAAACACCACCAGAAACACGGAAAACACCACAAAACACCTACGGATATTCCACTACATACGCATACCACACTAAGCCGCCATTTTAGAACAATAACTTATACAATGTGGAAGTACACAGCTACCCTAACGGTTTTGTCTCTCGCACGCACACTATTACACTACACACATTCATCACGCTTACACAACAGCTCCACACCACTAATGCTGCAGCAACATCAAAACAGATTGTCAGCTCTCCAACACAATGCTTCCTGCATATATTACTTCAAAATAGGTAAAGTATATTAATTTATTAATGTATTATTTAATTGATTTTTATACACCAAACAGCATTAGCTCACTTAGAATTTCATTGCCGTCATTTTTTGACGGGCAATTCGCTAGTATACTATATAATATGCTGTATGCGCTACCTACTGAAAAAACACAGAAAAGCATAAAATAAACTATAAATAACTTGTGACAGAAAAGGGCAGGAGGACTAGCTCTAAAGTGCTGCTAGAAATGCCACCAGAATTGTCTCTTACACCAGCTGGCTGGAACTGCTGGAAGATGCCTGTATTCTCAGGGTTAGGGAGAAAACTGGTCCTTAGTAACAGGACTAAAATATTTGGTAAACTATCCTTTTAACAGTAAAGCCGGAATCATGTTTCCTCCACCATTCTTCTTTATTGGATGGCATACACTTTCTGTACATTAAGATATTCCCATACCATCCCAGATTATACAGCCAATCAACCATGTAGCTCCATTTGCCATTAGATGAAGTCATAGTTGATTACAGGGACCCTAAATCCATTGTATAAGTCCATTTAATTACTTATGTTGTTGTCTTATGTATTCACTGAATATCCTATAATATGTTGTTGGGTCGCCCGGTGTGCCCTAAGATTATTTGGGGACTATGGGTCCAGCGTGGGCTAGCATGAATTAATAGTGATATTTCCCTTCTAAACCACTGAGGAAGATGTTCCCCAAGTTTGACCATTTGGACTATGTTACCATATTGTGTATGTGCATGCTATGTTTTAATGGCAGCCATTTTGTGTGTGATGAGCCATGTTCCATGAGTTACACATTTTGTACAGTTATCATTGTCTGGGCACTACCCTCATGATTAATCCATAAATGTTGCATTTCCCCAGAGTTCAATAAAGTATGCTACTAGGTTTTCCTGGAGGTGTGGGATACAGGGTACAAGATGCCCAGCTGAGAGTGGTTCCATATTTCCCAGGAGGGGCTGGCAGATGCCAGGAGATAAAGGGTATTTAACCATGACTGGAGTTAACAAGGTGGGCAGTGAATGGAGCTGCCAACAAGCTGCTCACCATTGTCAAAACACCACACTAAGATGGTTATCTCAGCAAGTGGAGATCAAGGGAGAGGAAATGTAGGACACAGTCAATGCTTTGATCTCAGTGACTCATATATACATCCCCTTAGCAGTGGAAATCTAGGAGCAGGAAACATAAGGATAGCCACACACCATCTAAGCGATGACTGATACACCAGAGGGGTAGCCTGTAGGCTCAGGAGGGGCAGAGCCCCCCAGGAGGGGCCTAAAATAAAAGGGAAATTAAATCAGTCACTCAGACAGGTTCCAGGTCCAAGAAGAGTGACTGGTTGGGATGACATTACTTTATGGACAGCTCTGCTGACCAAGGGTGTGAGACTGACATGATTGGTTAATGTTATACATACATATGTTATACCATCATCAATAAGCAGTTGTCAGTTTAAACATACATAAACAAGGTGTATGTTTTATTGTGAGGGAATATAATAATTCTACCCATTGCCTGAAACTCTGCTCCTAACCACTGGGGGTAGAATTGCTGAACGTGCTTCCTGAGTACTGGTGGTGGTTGTATGTTGTACTAAGGTTCATTCCTGCTAACAGGGATACGCCACGAACCCCACAACCTACTTGGTGAGGTTGATCTAGGATCTTTCTGAGTCAAACCAAGCGGTGGGTTGTGACAGTTGTCTAATGTCTTTATTTTATCATTTATTGTTTATTATCTATGTAAAATGTATATAATAATAATAACCATGTCAATCACAGTATATTAAAACAAATAATGGCCTCAATGGTGTATGAACTCATCCTAACAAGTTGGTTTCATCTTAAAGAGAATTAAAAGCTGTCTATATTTTGTATTATCACTGGCCCATTGTGTATTTCCTTATTATAGGACATATTAATGAATACAGCTATAATCTTAGTGAATCCAGACAACTGGTTGCAGAAATATGCGAAAAACTGTAATGGGCCAGATGTACTACAACATGAATCTTTGGAAAACATCTCTAATATATGCTATCTCATAGGTCGATTGTACTAACATGTGACTTCTCCAAGAGTTCTCCAACATGTCAATCATTAGTACATATAGTATGTCCCAATATTGTAGCAATTTTAAATCTTACTAGGTTTTATCATTTGTAATAAAAGCAACAATTACAAAAATTGGAAAGTTGGAAGTTACCCAACTTTCAGCTACCCAAAAATAGAATGTAATAATGAGGTGAGTAAATCGGCTAAAAGTAACACATTTTAAGTACTTAGACATAATTAGATGCCCTAAATAATAGAAACATCTACTAGAAATTAGGATAGTTTTAGCAAATGCAGACATTATATGAACTATTCCTAAGCAGTGCTATGTGTGATACTAATTAAGATTCCTATTTTTCAAAAAGTTAATTTTAGACTACTTTAAAAAGGATGAGGAAGATAAATAATGAAAATGAGTGATCTGAAGGTTATAAATGTTTATCTGTGGAGAGGTAGGTTTTGGAAATGTTATGGTTCCTGTTGTCACCAGTCGCGCTGATTCAATGGTTCCAATGGGTGAAGAACCTCTTCACTCTCGGTATGTCTATTCCAATACACATATCTATTGCCCACACAGAAGGCAGAAAAGGAGAAGAAAGGGTAAGTGACAATTTCATGTTTTTCTTCTCACCGTGAGCTCACTATTCTGGATTTTATCCCCATCCTCATGGAGGTAGAAATAGTCCTCCGTGAAGTGCTGAGGTGCAGTGTGATTTAGGTATTACTTAATTTTTATATTATTGATATGCACTGTCTCTCGTTTAACTTCCTCTCCTGCATTCTCACTCCATTCCTCTCCTTTATACTCCATGAGCCCGATTCAATTGCAAGCCCGCATCTCACGAGGATTCAGACGTATGTCTGCCGCTCTGCTGCGGGCTCACATTCGTCTCCGATTTCGGTGCTATTCAATTGAAGGAGCCTGCAAGTTACAGGCCGAAAGCCGACTCTTTTAAACCATGCACTCGTGCGTAGCAGTTCAGGGTGGGAAAATGATTAATTAAGCAAGACCATAACTACCCATGTAGAAACAGCCAATAGAAAATGAGACCATCATCATTACGGCAGTAAAACATGGAGGTTACATGTCAATCAATTAGGTTCGGGGGTCCATATGGGTCGCCTGATTTGTATTACCTCATTGATTCCTGAGATTGATATAACCCCAAAATGACTCATTAAAATAAATTTGTTTTTATGGCCGATTTGTGAGCTTGACACTAATGCAATGAATTCTAATGTATTTCATTGTTTTCCCCGTTATTTACAGTGCAGGATTGATTGATTTTTTATTTGCATTTACAGTACCATCAGGTGTTTAACCCTCTTGCGGGTTCTCTCTAGCACTCGTAGGATTTTCTCCTACATTTGCCATTTACCGGTGTGAAACCATTTGCGGCCTTGAGGAATTGGAACAATTGAATAGCGATTTGTGATTTTAGCGATCGAAAGTGTTGTGAAAGTAAAAGATCAAATGCTTCAGAAGGCTGTATGTTCCGGGTTTAACAATTGCAGAGTTTTCATGCCCATTACCCGTAAATCCTTTGGAGCCCTCAAAAATATACCAATTGAAGCCACTAAGCTGTTGGACGGGATTCATATTGGCTAGTGAGCTGGTGGGCCACATGTAAAATAATAATTTAACAAAATACATATCTAATATAAACAAATATATTTTGTATAAAATAACACGTTTGAGCATTTATAGGTGATGTACCAAGTGTTTAAACTGTCCTAAGAGTTTTATTTTAAGAATATTAGCACAAAACTAATTTATGCAAATCCAACCTGTAGGAGACACATTAAGCAAATTTGCATATCCAAATCCACAAGATCTCAAGGCTGGAAAGCGTTTACTCGTGTAACGTGCATCGACTTCCCATCAGACGCTGTAGACCGACATCACACGCCGACTTGCTGTGCTGAGGATCAGTGGCTTGGTTTTTCTGGTGAGTGGATACATACATAGCAACAAAAGCTTACAGCCTGGATATATTCGTTGAACTACGATATAATGAGATAAGTAACTTTATGACATTTGCAAGGAATCTTTATAGTGATACGTTGATTATAGCTGTTCATCAATTTGGACAAAAAACAGAAATGGACATATTTATTGTCTACCAATTGTAATTGTTTTTGTGGAAATCATATAGTGAATTATGTATATACTATGCACTTATAATCAGGTTATTTTTATAAATTGATTTGTACTGATGTTTAATGCTGTGCAATCAATCACATGGAGTTTGTGAAATTAATTGACTAAATCTTATATATACATTTTCACATATAATTGGATTTTACCACATTTTCTAACTTATGGACGATATGGTGGAACAGTATAAGATAATTATGTTTTAAGTATTTTAAGTGCCGTTGTTAATTTTAACATTGATAATAAATTCATTTTTAATTATTATGATTGGATCTTACTTAAACTAATAGATAAGGGTTCAACAATTAAGTGGAGTGGCTATCCTCTTTTTCTGAAATATGGGAAACCAAGTGGCAACTTCAATATCAATCCAATACTGTGTACCACTCAAAGACAACTAGAGCCATGAAGGGCATTCCTAAATCCACCTTACAGGTCATTTGGAATTTCATCTGTAAAGATTTGATCACAATTGACATCTTCCAAAACTGGTTCAGCAAGCATTTCTGTCCATTGGTGCAAAAGCTACTGCAGGTTTAAAGGCATTGAAGCCAAATCACTCCAGTTAATGGTCAATACTTCAAGCTACCCTACCAACTTGGCTGAGCTGCACTGCTGCATCCCAGGGGAAGTAATTTTCCTGCCACCCAACACTACTTCACTCATAAGGTCTATTATCTTTCCTGCACATTCCTCTAGCTCATTGACCAAACAGACAGCAAGGACAAACAATCGGTAATGGATTTCTGAAAAAGTAAACCACCATGCAGGACATAACGAACATCGATTTGTAGGAGGTGACATAGCAATGAATCAAAGCAGTGGGGAGTAAGATATGGCCAGATCTGTGTCATAGCAGATATAGTAGATCTGGTCCATACGGCTGGACTGGGAGATGCAGACACCCAGGACATTGAGGACTTGGTACAAGTTTCAGGCGAGAGACCGACCAAAGAGGACCTACAACAACTGACAGAACAGAGCATTGAGGAAGCCCCGAAAAGCAGTGACTCAACTCAAACGAAAAAAACGTAACACCGAATTCCTCAGCAAGATTCGCGTTCTCTCCATAACCTTATGGATGATTTAGTGGCAAATGATCTCGATGTTCTGAGGAGCAGAAATGTGAGAAGCAGCGTTATTGGGGCAGTGACTTGCTACCAGCATGCATCCTTGGACCAGTTTGTCTAAAAAAAGCCAGAATGGAATATGAGTCTGAAGCTTACGCATCTTCTCTTTAAAGTAGCCAGTTTAGTTTAAGTGTGCTGTTTCTTTATGTGTTGTTATGTTTTCAGTTTCTTAAAAGTTAATATAAAGTTAAAAATGTTGATTGGCTTTGTGTCTTTTTTTTCCATGAGTTCCCCTATCCCTATCTATCCTATGTTAAAATAACCCCGTTTAGCAATGTTTCACTTAACACTCCTATTGCTGGAACCTATCTACAGCTCTAAATGGGGTATTCCTGTACTTTGGTCAAAGCACCCACCAGGTCTCAGGTACTACTTTAATTATATCTCTCATTTAACCTAGGATAGAGCCTCCCTCCATTATATAGAGTAAAAGAAGGAGTGATACAATTCATAAGGCAAGTATACAACTACTTTGGGGCACTATGATGTGATGGAAAATATGATTGTAAAAGTATAGGCGATTTAATGCAAGTACTTTGTACCATTGTACAGAGTACAACGTGTTTTATAATATATGAATGTGCCATAATCATCCTTTTTGTATGTTTTATATATATATATATATATACTAGAATATTAATATATAAAAATGACGTCAATGAAAGTGTAAGTGAGCTAATGGTGTTTGGTGTATATCATGTGTCTGATGTAGCGTTGTTCGTTTTCTATGTATTGCGAGTTTTTCGTAATATTAGTTTTCTATGTCGTGCGAGTTTTTCGGACAAAAGGGTAGCTGTTTGGTGGGCTTTTTTGGAATATCGGTAGGTGTTTGGTGGTGTTTTGCGTGTTTATGGTAGTGTTTTGCGTGTTTAGTGACGTTTAGACTCGTTTTCATTTTGTTCGGCTGACATTTTTTCTCTTGCTTAGGTGATTTTCGGGTCTCTAAACTCCCAAATTTATCGTTAAATGGAGGTGTAACTTCACTTGCAGAGGTCCCCGGTGCCCCCCCCCCCTTGCTGTGAGTAACCTTTTTATGTGTTTGTTGTTTGTATTTGTTGTGTTTGTAATGTTTTTGGGGTAGCGCCGGTTGCGTCCTTGTTTTCTAATCTCGTAGGTGTTTTTCGGCAAATATGTAGGTGCTTGGTGGTGTTTTGCGTCTTTAGACTGCTGTAGCCTCGTTTTTGTTTTTTTCGGTGGCCATTTTTTCTCTCGCTTAGAGAATTTTTTAGTGTCTAATCTGCTTTAATTTTATTTAAATTGAGGTGTAACTTTAGTTTTCGAGGTCCTGGATGCTCCCTCTTGCTGTAGGTAAGCTTTTTATGTATTTGTTGTGTGTATTTGTTGGATTTTTGATGTTTTGATGTGCGCGTGTTTTGGCCGTTTTTTGCGAGGTCATAATGGGTGGTAACGTGTCTCGTATTTTGTTTGCCGGCGTAAAGTTTGCAAAGGTCGCAGTTGCTGGCAAGGAGCGACTTTGCGAGGCCCAACTCGTAGCGTTAGCAACAACTCGTATGCTCACAACTATATATGTGATATATATATATATATATATATATATGCATACATATAGATAATTCATAAAGTAATAGTATAAGTATATAGAAAAGCAAAAAGCACATCTAAAACTATATTTTTGCTTTTACCCAAACCTGACTTCTATAAATGCTATTGAATTGAAGATACTTCTATTTAAAGTGTTTCTTTATTTGCAAGCCCTGAATGGCCTCATTATGTATAAGCATCAGTGTCCGAAATAATATCATTTGTGATGGAAAGAAAGGGAGAGGGAGGCTGTCTGGACATTTGCCACTTAGAAATGGGAGTTACTGGAGCATAATTAACAGCCTCTGTGAAGGATAATTGAGACCTATAACTCAGCACCTTTTGCTTCATCTCTACATAATAAATTGCATGACATGACAGTGGATGATGTCATCAAAATTAATAGGAGATGCCATTTTTGAAAAATGCCATTAGGGATGCCATAAAAATGCCATCATGTCAGACTTATGACTTCTACAAAGATCACTCAAGTGTGAAAAGCATGTCCATTAAAATGTAGCTTATAGTATGGAGTATGATATGTCCTCTCTGACACCATAGGTTCTCCTAACACAAGGGGTTTCTACACTGAAATTTATGATGTGTACATTTATGTGTCAATATGCCTGGGGCTGCAAGACTATGGAACATTACTAAAATAATATAAGTCTTCAATAAGCTCACAATGCTATATTACGACATGCTGAGCACAGCATTTTTTGTGCCAATAAATTTAAAGAACCATACAATAGTTTTAAAAAGTGCACATCTGTAAAAAAGTAATATTGGACAGAAATAAATGATGAACAATAAACAAATGTAAGTGGTAAGTTTAAATACAATGTGGCACTTCTATATATATACTGTATATACCCCTTTCATAAAAAATACTTACGTTGCATACACTTAAAGGGTCATTATAGTGTTTTTACTTAAAGTCTCATTTGGGGGCCTCGTGGTACATGCTTGTGGACTGCATATGGCCCATGGGCTGCCTATTGCCTACCATTGCTCTAGGGTTTAATTGGTTTATTTAATAACTAATTAGCAGTAAAGTCAGAATAAATACAATTTAGCTTCTAAAACTTGACGTGGCAAGTTAACAGAAGGAGGTAAAGAAAGACAACCTCCTAGACAGAATCTCTCCAACCCTTGCAGCCTTATTAAATTGCGATTCGGCCAATTGAATAGGGCTCTATATAAGCACATAGCATATTTTTTTACAGAATGTTTTAGTTAATGAAGACCTTGTTTTTGGATAGAAGTTCACTAACTAAAAACTTCTGTAAAAAAATATGCTCTGTGCTTATATAGAGCCCTATTCAATTGGCCAAATCGCAATTTAATAAGGCTGTTAGTACCCAATAGTGGTGGAAAAAAACATAGCTGCTGTACACACATATATGAGAAGGTATTGTTGTTTTATCTGGTCTAGAAGCTTCTCAGTTGCAATGAAAAACAACCTTTTGTGCAAATCGAAGTAAACATAACCTCATTCAATTGAGCAATTGTAAGTTACTGGAGCCCGTAAACTAATTTGCTATTCATTTGGTGTCTTTTTGCGAGCCGCAAACACTGGCTGAAAATCCCTGCGGTTGTTACAACCGTAACTTACACCCCATCTAAGCCTTTGATCTTTCACGTCCGCAAGAGTTACGATCGTTAAAATTGCAAAAACGCTATTCAATTGACACAATTTCCCAAGCCGGCAAATGTTTTGACACCCGTAAACGGCAAATGTAGAAGAAAATCCATACGGGTATCAGATGGGACCTGCAAAGGGGTTAAAGATATGTCTGTAGCACTGTAAATGCAAATAAAAAATCAATACTGCACTGTAAATGACGAGGAAAGCAATGAAAGACATTAGAAATAATTGCACAACAGTCTCAAACTCGCGAATAGGCAATCACAAATCATTTAAGTTTATGTTTCTTTTCGGGGTTATATCGATCTCAGGAATCATTGAGTTAATACATATTAGGCCACCCACATGGACTAGAACAGTATTGGCATTCATTTTTTTTTATTATGCTGTATTTTGCGGTTTTGCGAGTCTGATCTCATATCGGACCCAAAAAATGCTAATTGATATTGTAACCTTGATCTTATACTGCCGTGATGACGGTCTCATTTTCTATCGGCTGTTTCTAAATGGGTAGTTACGGCCTTGCTTAATTGATCATGTTCACGCTCTGAAATGCTACGTACGATTGCGTGATTTATGGTTTCGGCTTTGGGCCTTATTCAATTGAATCACTCCGTAATTGTAGCAGAGTTCAAGTCCGCAGCAAGCACGCAGACATACGATACCGGGAGTTGCGGACTTGCAATTGAATGAGGCTCAAAGTCCTTAGGTAACTATTTAGTCCATCCAGTTGGTAGTTGCAGCTCTTCATTCCCTCTGTAAATCCACATAAAGTAGATTAGAGGGAGAGGGTATTTGGCAACAGAGAAAGAAAGAGGTAAAAAGGACAATGAAAAAGAAATGGCAAAAAATTGAGGACAGTGGAAAAAGAGATGGAAAATACTGGCACTAATCTAACCACACGAATGAACAACCAAACTTTTTAGATGTCCTCTGATACTTGTGCCAGAGGAAGGCAAGAAACATTGAAACAGTTTGGGTAATAATCTCGAAAACTGGCATTTGGATTATTTCCTTGATCAATATCCTACCTATTCTGGTTTATTGACATAACATTTATTGACACTCTTTATTAAAAAAATAATACCTCTAACCCATTTGTAAAGTTATCTATTGATATAAGGTATTTGATTATAAGGTCACTGTAGTCTGAAAGCTCCTGTAACGCATTTAAAAGAGCATGTTTATATATTATACATTACATATTCCCCTATTGGAAATAATCTGTGATGAGCCTTTATCTTACCAAGAGGAATTGTGGAGAAGGACTCATGGATACCCTGTTATTTTGTGTTTTCTTAGCTTATTGTGTTAAAACCAATGGGAACAGATGCCCAATATGTTGCAGTTCAGGATTTGCTAAGAGGCTGGGGTATGGGAGCAGGACAGGCCAGGGCGGGGAGCACCCTTGCCCCCAGGGGCAAATAAAAAACATGAAATTATACATAAATGTATAAAATGTTGACACCAGAGGGAGGTTCAGAGATGGGGGTGCAACACAATAAAATATGACCCCCCACACCCCACTCCCAATAACTAACTCTGCCACTGATAAGGCTCATTGTCCCACTGAATAATGTCATTTATCATGTCAGAGGAGGAGAAAACAACAATATACTATTTATAATTAATGAGATATTACATTAACAACAGATGTCCGCAAAGTTAGAACTATGTTATTCTGACTGAGAGCTGGACCATAAAGATGGCTGACCACTGTAGAATTGACGCCTTTGAATCATGGTGTTGGCAAAAACTGCTTAGAGTCTGCAATAAATCAGTACTTCAGGAAATCAAGACAAACTGTTCACTGGAAGGAATGATCATGAGACTGAAGTTCAAATATTTTGGCCATATCATGAGACGGGAGGATTCCCTAGAGACGACACTGATGCTGGGAAAGATTGAAGACACCTAAAGAAGGAGATGGCATAGGCGAAGATGGATAGATAAGATTGTTGAAGCAATGCCGGGCAGTGGCTGATAGATGTGCCTGGCGTGCTGCGCTCCATAAGGTCACAGAGAGTTGTACGCCACTGATCGACTAAACAAAAACAACATAATTAATGTACGTTTTCTGCACTATAGATCAACCATTTCTCATACAAAAGAATAATTTTGTGTATGGTTTAAAATGCAATCTTTTAACTGCATAACTTTTATATTAAAATGTCCCCTTAAAGTGAGATTATTTTCCTCTTACTGCACAGGGGTTACGTCTTGGGTCACTTGTAAACGTTGTGAGGCAGCGTAATGTAAGACATTGGATGGTACATAAATTATTATTTTTCTAATCCTCTGACAGGCTGATATAATATATTTCAGTAAAAGTCATAAAATAAATATTTGTTTTGTTTTCAACCAGTTGGCCAAAGCCTATAAAATAAAAACAATTGATTTATGATTTTGAAGACTCCAGTCTTATGTGAGGATTAGATTACAAAGAACTTTTTCAGAAATTCTGAACATGAAAATACATTTGAATATTTCAGAATTTATATGGGTATGAACAAAGCATTCATATTAATGCAAGGATTTTGTTTGTTTTCTCTTAAGATTAATTGTTTTTTTTAGTCTAGGAAAAAGAGGAGAAATAGAACAAAAGGACAAGGTCATTCAATTGCCAGCCCGACATTACATGGAACCCGACATTTTGGCTGCTGGTTAAAAATGTTCTACATATCTAAATGTATTCAACTGTCATGAACCTGTAATTACACAAGCTAACCATGACTCCATAAGTAGCATTTCAGGGTATGATCATGATCAATTAAGCAAGCCCGTAAGTTACATTTTAGACATAACCAATAGTAAATCAGACCATCATCATGATGTCAGTAAAACATGGAGTTCAAACTACAATTAATTAGTGTTTAGAAGTACAATCGGACTCACAGTCCAGAAATGAAGAAATCAATCAAAATCAATAAAGCAATCAAAATCAATAAAGTTCTAGTTCCATGATATGTATTAACTCCTTGATTCTCGGGATCAATATAACACAGAAATAAAACTTAAAATAAATATATTTTTTATTGCAGATTTGAGAGCTTGAGACTGTTCTAGTGCCTTACATTGCTTACCCAGTTTTTTAAGTACAGGATTGTGTGTTTATTTGCATTTACAGTGTTACAAGCAGCTGTTTAAGCAACTTGCGAGTCCTATCTAGTAACCTGTATTTTTTGATACATTTGCCATTTATGGGTTTGAAGGCAACTGCGTGCTTAAAGTCTTCAGCACTGGTAACATTTACAGCCTTGAAACATCAAAGGAGGAGATAAGACAGAGTTATGTTTTTGACAACCGCAGTTATTTTGAGCCTGTAACTCGCAATTGGAATACGAGTAGCTAAAAGTAGCCAATTAAATATCTGTAACATTTACGGGCTACATTACGGACTCATGTAATAGCAATTTGGCCAATTGAATTAGGCTCATGGTTTGCATTTGGAGGTTGAACGAATCAGGGATAGCTTGCAGAAGTAGTATTTCACAGAAATGGAGGTGATAAATAGAACTGGCTTCCATTGGAGGTGGCAGTGACAAATATAAATGCAAATAAAAGACAAAAAAAGAAAATAGCTTAAAATTATATTGCTGTTGTTGTTCAGTCATTCAGTCATGTACGACTTTCTGTGACCCTATGAACCTCAGTACGCCAGGCACATCTTGTGTCTGGTTGTGCTTATTCATAATGTTTTCTTGGCAAAGATACTGGAGTGTGTTGCCAGTGTCTTCTCCAGTGCACTGCAATTTGTCTGATGTCTCTCATACGACCTGCTCAACTTGGATGACCCTACATTGTATAGCTCACAACTTAACTGAGGTGCACAAACCCCTTCACCATGACAAGGTATCGATTCAGAAGGGGGAAATTATATAGAATAGTGTTAAGATTTGTACTATGTTCAGGGATTAATCGGAACACTTTATTAGAAAACCTAAGCATATTTAAAATTGACCCCATATAGGGCATACACATTCAGATACAATAGCGCTAATTATAGCCACAAGTGCACAGCATGTACATACTGGTTTAGAGATTTAAGGACATTTTCTGAATTAGTCCAATAAGCAGACCACTAATTATCAAAACAGTATTATAGTTATCCTGTGGGACATGAATTGATTAATGGGCTTGCCATTGATTTTGGAAAATGGTACTAAAACAGAATATTTAATAGGTAATCGCAGTGGGAGTGGACTATAGTTGTGAGGTGCGACAAAACAGGTTTATATTAAAGACCACTAGGGCTAAATTTACTAAGCACTGACTTTCCTGACAAAGATTATTGTCCATATTAAATGATTTTAAAGAAAAAATAGCCATAATTATTTATGTTTTATATAGTCACAGACTTAAAGAAAGCATTTTGGAAAAAAAAATAGACTTGATAATTAAAACAATGGGCTATACACTATTAGAAGCTCGTAAGTGACTCTGACCCATAATTTGTGCTGCGGGTGTTTTTTCTCTAAATGTTTAGTTGTATTCGATTGACTCCAGCTCGCTATTTACCTCCTTAAGTCTAAACTAGGACAACCAATAGTAAATGAGACCGTCGTTATGATGTCAGTAAAACATGGAAGTTAGACATAATCTGCTATTGTAAGTTAAGAATTAATAAGTGCCAATAAGTAATATTTGCTGATCACAATCAATCAATCTATAAAATGCATTAGATCATCTGTTTTAGTCCATGGGGGTTTCTTGATATGTATTAACCCCTTGTGCCCCTGAATCGATATTACACATAAATAACAGTTAAAAATAATATTTTAATTGTATATTTGTAAGCTTGAGACTGTTGTTCAATTCATTCTTATGTGCTCCCATACCTTCCCATGCTTTTAAAGTACAGTAATGTGTGTTTAATTGCTATTACAGCTATAATAAATGTTTGATAAATCCCTCACGAGTCCTATTCAGTACTCTTAATATTTTGACAGAAACTTGATACTTTTTCTAGCTGTGGGTCAGACTTTATTTGCGAGCTAGACCTACTGGTCTAATAGAATATCGATTTTGTGTAACTTTAATTAATTAGCACTCTTAATATTTGAGCTGTGCTAAAATCAATGGAGTTCTAAGGCTAATTTTGCGGCTCTGGCTGGACCGTAGTTATTGTGGACGGGGAACTCGTAATTGGATTGCGAGCAGCTAATAGAATATGGGGCAATATTAAGAGTGGTTTTAGGTGTGTATAAATATATGATTTGGGCAATGGAATGAAGCCTCATGTTTTTAGAAAATAGAAACTAATACAGCCTTTGGTTAATTAACTGTTATAGGCATTTTTTCTTTACTGTTGGTGATGATTATTTTATTTGTGTTCTTTAATTGAAACATGGAATAGTGATCCCATGGTTTGTTGTGCTTCCATAGATTTCTATTTTAATTTTAATGTCAGTATAATAATCTGACAATGAAAATGAATGGAGGCCTTATTGACTTCAGTCCCTCCCAGGTGTATTAAAATCAGAGGTATATTACATAGTTACATAGTTACATAGTAATTAAGGTTTAAAAAATACTTTCAGTCCATCAAGTTCAACCTTTTAAGATCTCCTCTTATCTGCAATATGCAGATTAAATATTAATTAGTTGTTAATTAATTATTAATCAATTATTTAATTATTTATTTAAATTTTATTTTTAATTACTTATTAGTCCAGAGGAAGGCAAAAAAAAAAAAAACAAGTGAGACTTAGCCAGTCATCTCAAAGGGAAAACATTTTTTCATTCCTTCCTGACCCCATATACTGGCGATCGGATTTCTCCTTGGATCAATTCTGCCTCTCTAATTATCCATGATAACCCTGAATTCCCTTTTTAATTGGAAATAAATCCAGTCCCCTTTTAAAGTTACCTATCAAATCCACTGTCACCACCTGCTCTGGTAGAGAATTCCACAGATTAACCACCCTTACTGTGAAGAACCCTTTTCTTTCTTTAAAGTGGAATCTTTTTACTTCTAACCTCAAGGGATGTCCTCTTGTCAGTTGAAAACCTCTTGGCACAAAAAGCTCCCTTGACAAATCTTTATACTGACCCTGGATGTATATATATAAAGTAATCATATCTCCTCTTAGATGCCTTTTTTCTAGAGAAAATAAGTTTAATTTGGTTAGTCTTTCTTCATAACTTAGCCCCTCCATTCGCCTTATTAGTTTTGTTGCCCTCCTCTGTACCTTTTCCAGCTCTAAAATGTCATTTTTATGAAGTGGTGCCCAAAATTGTACTCCGTATTCCAAATGAGGGTGTACTAGAGATTTGTATTGTGGTAGAATTATATCTGCTCCCCTTGCTTCTATACCCTTTTTAATACATTCTAATATTTAATTTGCCTTTGCAGCTGCTGCTTGGCTTTGAGCACTGTTACCTAGGTGGTTGTCCACAAGCACTCTCAAATCCCTTTCAATATCTGATACACCTAGATTTGCTACATTAAGATTATAAATTGCATGGCTATGTTTCCTTCTTAGGTGCATAACTTTACATTTTTTCGTATTAAATCTCATTTGCCATTTAGATGCACATTCCTCAATTTTATGTAAATTCCTTTGGAGGGAAAGCACATCATTATCTGATTTAATTACCTTGCACAACTTCATGTCATCAGCAAAAATGGAGACACCACACTCCAAATCCCATCTGTAAGACATTAATAAATACGTTAAAAAGGAGAGGACCTAATACTGAACCCTGAGGAACCCCACTTACCACATTAGTCCAATCAGAGTATGTTCCATTTACAACAACCCATTGCTTCCTGTCTTTTACCCAGCTCTCAATCCATAAGCAGATATTTACTGCAATTCCTGTTTCTCTTAGTTTGCACAATAGTCTCCCATGTGGCACTGTATCAAAAGCCTTTGCAAAATCCAGAAAGACTACATCCACTGAGTTGGCTTAGTCCAGGTTCCTACTAACCTCCTACTAACATTTATTTTTTCCATCCTCTTTTGGATTACTTCCTGTGTTAACCAGTTATTTGGCAAAGGTAGTATAGCCCCATTATGTTGCAGCGTCCCAACCACTGGTACCTCCCTTGTGTATACCGAAGAAAATAACCTATTTAGCTCATCTGCCTTTTCATGGTCACTAATTTTCAGATGGCCTGTGTCACATTGTAATGTTCCTATAGCTTCCTCCCTCACCTTCTTCCCATTAATATGCTTAAAAAATATTTTAGGGTTAGTCTTACTCTCTTTTGCAATACATTTTTCATTTTCTAGTTTAATAGCGCTTTTGCAAGCCTTGTTGATTTCCTTGTACTCCCGTAAAGCAGGCTCTGTCCCCTCTTGTTTGTATAATTTAAATGCCTGTTTTTTACTCTGTATCTTGATCTTTAAATCATTGTTAAGCTACATTGGATGGGGTTTATTCCTTTTACTTTTATTCCGACATGGTATATGCCGATGTGTATGTATATTTAGTAAGGATTTACATTTTTTTCCATTTATGTTCAGTGTTTTTACCTATCATTTCTCTGTCCCAGTCTATACTTTGTATTGCTGCCCTTAGACCGTTAAAATCTGCCCTTTTAAAATTAAGAGTTTTTGTTGGCCCTTTAAAAAAATTTTTTTTTATTCAATCACAAATGAGACTGTGTTGTGATCATGGTTTCCCAAAGGTTTCCCTATTCCAACATCTGTTACTATATCAATATTATTTGTGATGACTAAATCTAAGATAGCTTTATTTCTAGTGGGCTCTTGTATAACTTGGGCCAGATAATGATCCCTGAGTGTGCTCAAGAACCTGCTCCCCTTAGCTGAACTGCTGGTCTCATTTATACAGTTTATTTCAGGGTAATTAAAATCTCCCATTATTAGAACTTGCCTATGCTTAGCTGCATTTCCAATCTGTAACAATAATTGCATTTCCTCGCTTTCAATTATATTTGGCGGTTTATAGCATACTCCTACTAATATTCTTTTGGAATTTGCTGCTCCGCTTTTTAACTCTAACCACAAACATTCAACTTTATCACAAGGTCCACCATAAATATCTTCGCTGACTATAAGCTTAAATTCAGGCTTAACATACAGACAAATCCCTCCTCCTCTTTTACCATTGCCTCTATCTTTCCTAAATAGGTTCTAACCATCCAGATTAACAGTCTAGTCATGAGATTCATCCCACCACGTTTCGGTAATGCCTATTAAATCCCATTTTCCATTAATTGCTAATAATTCTAACTCTCCCATTTTTTATGGCAAGCTTCTGGCATTAGCAAGCATACACCTTATGTTATGAGTCTGTAGTTCTGAAGTGCCTGCCACTGTGCTTGAGTTACTTAATACTACCTCCTTATTGACTATACTACCCCCCCCATTTCCTCCCCTATGAGTTGTTAAGTCATCCCTTATACCCTCTACACTTTCTACCCCATTGCTTATATCTAGTCTCTCACCCCCACCTACTAGTTTATAAACTCCTCCAGCCTTTCTATCATCCTATCCCCTAGCACAAAAGCTCCCTCATCATTAACGTGCAATCCATTTCTGTTGTAGAGATTGTACCAAAGTGAAAAGTCAGCCCAGTGCTCTAAAAACCCAAACCACACCTTAGTGCACCACATCTTTAGCCACACATTAACCTCCCTAAGCTCCTTCTGCCTCGTGGCACTGGTAGTATCTCAGAAAATACTACCTTGGAGGTCCTTGCCTTCAGCTTATTACAGTATATACTTGTGTATAACCCAAGTTTTTCAGCCCTTTTTTTAAGGCTGAAAAGGGCCCCTCGTCTTATACTCGAGTCACCCTTGTGTCTCTTTCCCTCCCCCTCCTTTATCATCCTCCTCATCCTCCCTCCTCAATCCCCTCCTCATCATCAACCCTCCTCCTCAACCACCCTCCTCATCTTCAATCCCCCTCCTCATCCTCAACCGCCCTCCTCAACCCCAACCCCCCTCCTCCACCTCAACCCCGCTCCTCATCCTCCCTCCTCAACCCCCCTCCTCACTTCCCCCCTCTATAATTACCTCCCTCTCTCCCTTTCCCCTCACTTACCTTCCATCAGCAGCTGCTCCTCCGCTCCTCCACATGCATGTCACGTGTTTAGCATTGGCCAGGTCCCGACACAGCCGGAATATGCGCAGAGGAGCATAGGAGCAGCTGGTGATGGAAGGTAAATGAGGGAAAAAGGAGAGGGGGAGGTAATTAGAGAGGGGTAAAGTGAGGATGGGGTTTGAGGATGAGGAGGTAGGTTGAAAAGGGTGGTTGAGGAGGGAGGATGAGGAGGGGTGTTGAGGAGGGGGGTTGAGGATGATGAGGGGTGTTGAGGAGAGGGGTTGAGGAGAGGGGTTGAGGATGAGGAGGGGGGTTGAGGAGGGGGGTTGAGGAGGGTGGTTGAGGAGTGAGGAGGTTTGTTAAGGAGGGGGGTTGAGGATGAGGATGGGCATTGAGGAGGGGGGTTGAGGAGGGAGAATGAGGAGTGGGGCTGAGGAGAGAGATTGAGGAGGGGGGTTGAGGATGAGGAGGGTGGTTGAGGAGGGGGGTTGAGGATGAGGATGGGCGTTGAGGAGGGGGGTTGAGGAGGGAGAATGAGGAGAGGGGCTGAGGAGAGAGGTTGAGGAGGGGGGTTGAGGATTAGGAGGGGGGTTGAGGAGGGAGGTTGAGGAGGGAGGATGAGGAAGGGGGTTGAGGAGGGGGGTTGAGGATGAGGGGGGGTTGAGGAGGGGGGTTGAGGAGGGAGGTTGAGGAGGGGGATTGAGGAAGGGAGTTGAGGATGAGGAGGGGGGTTGAGGAGGGGTTGAGGAGGGAGGTTGAGTAGGGGGGTTGAGGAGGGGGGTTGAGGAGGGAGGATGAGGAGGGAGGATGAGGAGGGGGGTTGAGGAGGGGGGCTGAGGATAAGGAGGGGGGTTGAGGAGGGAGGATGAGGAGGGAGGTTGAGGAAGAGGAGGGGGGTTGAGGAGGGAGTGTGAGGATGAGGAGGGGGTTTGAGGAGGGTGGTTAAGGAGGGGAGTTGAGGAGGGTGGTTGAGGAGGGGGGTGAGGAGGGGGGTTGAGGAGGGTGGTTGAGGATGAGGAAGGGGGTTGAGGAGTTAGGTTGAGGAGTTAGGTTGAGGAGGGGGGTTGAGGATGAGGAGGGGGGTTGAGGAGGGGTTGAGGAGGGAGGTTGAGTAGGGAGGTTGAGGAGGGGGTTGAGGAGGGAGGATGAAGAGGGAGGATGAGGAGGGGGGTTGAGGAGGAGGGAGGTTGAGGATGAGGAGGCGGGTTGAGGAGGGAGGTTGAGGAGGGGGGTTATGGAGGGGGGTTGAGGAGGGAGGATGAGGAGGGAGGATGGGGAGGGGGGTTGAGGAGGGAGGTTGAGGAGACAGGTTGAGGAGGGGAGTTGAGGATGAGGAGGGAGGCTGAGGAGGGTGGTTGAGGATGAGGAAGGGGGTTGAGGAGGGGGTTGAGGAGAGTGGATGAGGAGGGGGGGTTGAGGAGGGTGGTTGAGGAGGGTGGTTGAGGAGGGGGTTGAGGAGGGAGGTTGAGGATGAGGAGGGGGTTGAGGAGAGAGGATGCGGAGGGGGTTGAGAATGAGGAGGGGGGTTGAGGAGGGAGGCTGAGGAGAGGGGTTGAGGATGAGGATCCAGATTAACAGTCTAGTCATGAGATTCATCCCACCATGTTTCGGTAATGCCTATTAAATTCCATTTTTCATTAATTGCTAATAATTCTAACTCTGGCAAGCTTCTGGCATTAGCAAGCATACACCTTATGAGTCTGTAGTTCTGAAGTACCTGCCTCTGTACTTGAGTTACTTAGTACTACATCTCTATTGACTATACTACCCCGCCCCCCATTTCCTCCTCTATCGAGGATGAGGAGGGGCATTGAGGAGGGGGGTTGAGGAGGGAGGATGAGGAGGGGGGCTGAGGAGGGTGATTGAGGAGGGTGGTTGAGGAGGGTAGTTGAGGAGGGAGGATGAGGAGGGGGTTGAGGCAGGGGGTTGAGGATGACAAAGGGGTTTGAGGAGGAGGGTTGCCGAGGGAGGTTGAGGAGGGGGGTGGAAGAGAGGGGTTGAGGAGGGAGGTTGAGGAGGGCAGTTGAGGAGGGGAGTTGAGGAAGGGGGTTGAGGAGGGGTTGAGGAGGAGGAGGGCGGTTGAGGAGGGGATGAGGAGGGAATGAGGAGGGAGGTTGAGGAGGGAGGTTGAGGAGGGGGGTTGAGGAGGAGGGTTGAGGAGGGAGGATGAGGAGGGAGGATGAGGAGGAGGGTTGAGGAGGAGGGGGTTGAGGATGAGGAGGGAGGTTGAGGTGGGGGGTTGAGGATGAGGAGGGGGTTGAGTAGGGGGGTTGAGGAGAGAGGATGAGGAGGGGCATTGAGGAGGGGGGTTGAGGAGGGAGGAGGGGGCTGTGGAGGGGGGTTGAGGATGAGGAGGGGGATTGAAGAGGGGGGCTGAGGAGGGGGGTTGAAGATGAGGAGGGGGGTTGAGGATGGAGGTTGAGGAGGGAGGTTGAGTAGGGGGGTTGAAGAGGGAGAATGAGGAGCAGGTTGAGGAGGGGGGTTGTGGAAGGGGTTAAAAAGAGAGGTTGAGGAGGGGGATTGAGGATGAGGAGGGAGGTTCCAGAGGGGGGTTGAGGATGAGATGGGGGATTGAGGAGGGAAGTTGATTAGGGTGGTTGAGGAGGGGGGGTTGAGGATGAGGAGGGGGGTTGATGAGGGAGGATGAGGAGAGGGGTTGAGGAGAGAGGATGAGGAGGGGGTTGAGAATGAGTAGGGGGGGTTGAGGAGGGAGGTTGAGGAAGGGGGTTGAGGATGAGGAGGGGGGTTGAGGATGAGGAGAGGTTTGAGGTGGGGGTTGAGGAGAGGGGTTGAGAAGGGTGGTTTAGGAGGGAGGATGAGGAGGGAGGATGAGGAGGGAGGATGAGGAGGGGGTTGAGGAGAGAAGATGAGGAGGGGGGTTGAGAATGAGGAGGAGGGTTAAGGAGGGGGTGGAGGAGGGAGGTTGAGGAGGGGGGTTGAGGATGAGGAGGGGGTTTGAGGATAAGGAGAGGGTTGAGGTGGGGGTTGAGGAGGGAGGATGAGGAGGGAGGACGAGGAGGGAGGATGAAGATTGAGGATGAGGAGGGTGTTTGAGGAGAAAGGATGAGGAGGGAGGATGAGGAGGGGTTTGAGGAGGGAGGATGAGGAGGGAGGATGAGGAGGGGGGTTGAGGAGAGAAGATGAGGTGGGAGGATGAGGATGGGGGTTGAGAAGGGAGGATGAGGAGGGCTGTTGAGGAGGGGGTGATAAGGGAGGGAAAGAGACATGAGGGAGAGGAGGGAAAGAGACACAGGGAAGGGAGGGGGAGAGATACAGGGGAGGGAGAGGGGGGAAGAGACACAGGGGAGGGAGAGGAGGGGAAGAGACACAGGGGAGGGAGAGGGGGGAAGAAACAGGGGAGAGAGGGGAGGACACAAGAAAGGGGCACAGAGGGCACACAAGAGGGGGACAGAGGTGGCAGCAGATTTCCCACCCTCGGCTTATACTCGAGTCACTAAGCTTTCCCAATATTTTGTGGTAAAACAGGTGCCTCGGCTTAACTTGAGTATATATGGTACCTAGTTCTCTAAAATCATTCTTTAGGACATTCCATCTTCCACTAACTTTGTCATTGGTACCAATATGTACCAAGACCGCCGGTTCATTTCCAGCCCCTCCCAATAATTTATCGATCCAATCCACAACATGACGAACCCGAGCACCTGGGAGGCAGCAAACTGTTCGATTGCTTCGGATCTGGGTGACAAATAACCATGTCTACCTTCCTAATAATAGAGTCCCCTACCACCAAAACCTGTCTGTTGCTCTGCCTAGTCCGCCCTCCCACTCCTCCAGTAGAACTGTTCTCCAGGCTGTTAAAGGGTAAAGCTCTATTTGGTATTGCCATTCCTGAATGGACATCCCCAACAGTGTCACTCAATCTGGCAAATCTGTTGGTGTTTGCCAACTCAGAACTGGCCTGCCTCCTCCTGTTCCCCTGATTAACCTTTTTAGGTTAAATGTTCTTTGTAATATGTGGAATAATTGTTAATTGATCCAGAGGAAGGCAAATAGAAAAAAAACACTGAAACATTGGTAATTGTCACAAAACGGGAAACAAATAAAATTCCTTCCTTACCCCAGATACCGGCAGTCAAATTCCTACCTGGATTAATACTCCCTTTCTAATTAACCCTGAATCCCCTGTCGAACTTAATGGACTAAAGGTCTTTTTTCAACCCCATTTACTATGTAACTCAATTACTATGTAATATCCAATCCCTCTTTGAAGTTTTTATTGAATCCATTGTTCACCTTTAACATATTTTTGTTGCAAATACACACAATGTGCACAGAAAAGTTCTCTTAAGCAAACTAATACATTACACGTTCAACACAGACAAAATATGGCATTTTAGGTAAAAATGCAAATTAAATTGCAATGGGTGGAATATATCAAGAAATAATGAGACGGTAATTGGTTTTAACAACAACATCCTCAAACCTCACTGGTATTTTTAAGAGTATAGCCATTTGTGAAACAGGAATGCTATAATGAAACAGATTACATTGAACCAGATTACAGCCCATTGACATTTTAATGCCCTTTCTGATAAACATTAAGAGGTCTGACTTGAAATTTCGCCTTTTAATATATTATTTTTCATTTAGCCAATCCAGTCTAAAGCCTAGAATGAAATGCATGCAGAGAATGTTACTTACTGTGCATACTTCTAGCTTTTCTCTGCTTGTTTCTCCTGCATATGGTTACAGTACATTACAATCAATTAGTAATTACAGGAAAATAATAGTTGAAAATATTAACTGTGTCTTAAAAGAAAGTTGACTTTCAAAGTAAAACTGATGTTTAAACCATGTTTAAAAATATGTATTTTAGCAGCTGTATTGTATGTATTAATGTTGTAGTAGTTATTTTTTACATTTTCTTTTGCAACAAACTTAAAAGGAAATGGCGGGTTCCCTACTTTTAATTTTAAGATTACGTGTCTATGTGTTTATTTGTATATTTAATCATCATTTTATTAATATTAAGTGGTTAAATGCTCTGTTTTTACTCAATGGAACCTTCCAAACAGTCCCTGCAAAACTCATGTATAGTACTAGCTGTACTAGCTAGTGGCAGACTGTGTCTCGGCAGCAATTTAATAACATGCTGCTGAGACTTACAGCCCTAAAGTTCCCTCTACATTGAAAACCGTAGCCCGTAAGGTAGCCCGCAAGACTTACAGCGATTAAATTGGCCTCCTAAAGCTACCCGCAAACAACTTGCGGGTTAGATGCGGAAAAAACCCTACAGGAGGTTGAAATCTGAAATCTGAACTCCGCAACGGCAAATCCTTTGTTCTGTCAAGCCCGTAACTTTACGTTCTCAAATTTGCTATTAAATTGCTACTAATCTACTGGCATTCAACCACATAACCAGCAAATGGAGCCAAGAAGCCTACGGGTACTAGAGAGGGTAAAAGTCCTATCCTAAATGCAAATATACACACACTACTATACTTATAATGAAAGGGAAAGTGATGTTAGGTATTAAAATTAATAGCACAACATTCTCAAGCTCGCAAATCTGCAATTTAAGTATTTCCGTGTTATGTCGATCCGGCAATCAATGGGTTAATACACCTAATGGAACTCGCATGGACAAGAATATCATATTTACTGATTTATGAATATTGCATTAGTTCTGGAATGCGGGTCCGATCGTACCCCGTAATTGAAACCCGTAAAGGCTTTGAAATCTAACCTCCATTTTTCAGTGACGTGATGATGACGATCAGTTTTACCATTGGCTCCTTCTAAACCCGTAACTATGGGTTTGACTAATTGATCATGTTCCTGTCCGTCCAACGGCGCAAGAATGGTTTACGGGCTTGCGTCTCCGTCCCGTAACTCGCAACATGGTGGAATTTAATAGCCCTGTAACAAAGCTGAATTTCAAGCCTGCTGCCTTTGCGGGCTTGCCGATGCCGATACAGGCTTCAAATGTAATAAGGCTGATACTTTGTATTTGTCTATACATCTAGTACCAAGGAAACATCATATGCATGAGCTACGGGGCAGTCCTTTGCAGGGAATGTTTGTAGGCTTAAGTTAAAAAAACAGATAATTTAAGCACTAAATGTTGGTTAAATATGTAAATAAACACTTACATTATTTTAATATTAAAAACAGGGAACCTACCTGTCACAACATAGGACCAGCTGGATAGGTCATGCAAGGAAACCCCCCAAATCAATTCTCAATGACGGGTCTTCTCAGCAACCAGACAGAGGGTATGGGACTAAGTTTGCTCTGGAAAGTTGATTCGAACCAGAAATAGTATAGTACCCCTGAAATTATATACACCTCTATGCATGTGTATGAGGGAATTATCTTTATTCGTGGGTCTTGAGGTACAATTTCTTGCGACTGGAACAATGGTCAACATTAAACATTAACACATTGCACTTTTTTCAAATTTTCACAATACACAAACGCAAATTTTCCTCCCCGGTCAGAGTAGTTGAATCAGGAGACCACCGACATTGGCTCTTCAGAGATTGAGTGCTGCAGAGAAAGACACGTCACCAATTCTGGAACTGGTGCCAAGCTCAGACAGGTTGAACGGACCAATGGTGAAGGCTCCTACTTCCTCTGGAAAAAGCTATGCTTTATAGCCGGCATTTGATTGTCTAGGATTTCCCATGGTAATCCAAGAGTACGTGATGGTGAGGACACATTGACAACAGCCCCCTTCTGACTTAGGGCCTCATTCAATTGCGATTTGGCCAATTGAATAGGGCTCTAAATAAGCACATAGCATATTTTTTTTAAAGAATTTTTTAGTTCGTGAACACCTTGCTTTTGGATAGATGCTTGCTAACTAAAAACTTCTTTAAAAAAATATGTTATGTGCTTATTTAGAGACCTATTCAATTGGCCTAATTGGAATTGTATGAGGGCCTTATGCTCTAGTCAGCCGGGTGATTGAGCTGCAGGGAGAGAGGGAAAGATAGCGAGTGATTAGCACAGGACCCTCTGAGATGAACTCCTTACTATTACAGAGCAGTGGTCCTAGTCTCATTTCCTCCCTATTTATCTGTATGCCAGAATATAAGGAGAAGGTCGTCAGCATTAAGTGACCGTAGCATCCCTACATAATTAGTTTTTGACCCAGATGTCTGGGATGTAATACAAAGGGTATAACAACAATGGTTCAATAGGCAGATTATTAACCTGCTTCCACAACCACAAGTTGTTTGGCCAACACAGGTAGTCTCTAGCTTCGGCTTCCCGTGACAATGGACGTTATACCCATCCAATGCCTAGAATCCAGTTGAGCCCCCGCTAAGCTAACGTCTGTTCCCCTCTACACGTACCGGCGGAAATTAAGATAAGGGATGAGATTTGCTGGCACCACTCCACAAATGGGAATTCCCACCTGCTGATATCAGCATCATGGGGCTGGTGCCTTCGGTAATTAGTGAACAATGGGAGAGACTCATGGAGGAGAGAGGTTTAACTTGGGAAATAGTTGTTTGTTTTCTGTTTAATGTCCGACTGGCTGTTTGTTCCATCCTTTATAATAATGCTTACCCATCCCAAATAAGCTCATTCTGGTCAACAATTTCAAGCTTGAGAGCTGTCCGTCCTTGGTTCAGGTAAACTATTTCATAAGACATTTATGCTATTTAGAAAAGAGAATCTCTGTACTCTGCCTACAATAACTGAGGGTTGTTATACCTATCCAATACGAAGACCTAACCGATGGGAGTTCTAGAGTGTTTTCTGGTCCTATTGGTCCCATATCATGACAGATTCTGCTTGTGCATATGTGCAATTTACAGCCCATATTGCTTGGCTGAATAGATGCAACTTGACCTGATGAATTACGGTTATTCCAGCATGGCCTGTTCTTAAAGGGCCAGTGTCCTCATTAATCACACATCAGTTTTATTTAAAAATTGGAACATTTGAAGTCCCTGAAGTATTTGAAATGTGTGCAAAAGCATACATAATTAAAATAAGTTCAGTCTTTTACAGAGCAGATAAACGATCATTGGTGTAGATTAACCAATTCTCCTAAGCCCCATGCTATTCAACTAAATGTATATTCAAAACAGAACGGTGGGAGATCATTTTTTGACCACAGTACAGAAAGCAACACTGACATTTTCTATTATTAATAGTATTATAAACTGTTTATACATTGTACTAATATTTTTCATTAATTTAAACCATATATATAATTAATTGTCTTTGTGTTTATCTTTCTGTTCATTTGTAGCACTGTAGACTTGAATAATGTATATGACGATATCTATCTTCATAGTGGTAGATTGTTTCTTTTACAGCACAAACAAATTGGAACATTTCAACCCAAATATATATATATATCATGCCACACTGTAACAACAGTTTTCTTTTCTTATTTGTATTAGAAATATATAGCTAGTCAATGCATTTTATTTTATTTTGTTGATAACAATGTGAATGTTTCTTTGTAAGGTTTGTGAGGCCCTCATTCAACTCGTATTTGGCCAATTGAATAGGGCCCTAAATAAGCACGTAACATATTTTTTTTAAAGAAGTTTTTAGTTAGCAAGCACCTATCCAAAAGCAAGGTTTTCACTAACTAAAAACTTATTTTAAAAAAAATATGCTATGGGCTTATTTAGGGCCCTATTCAATTGGCCAATTCACAATTGAATGAGGGCCATGTCTGGGTACTTCTTTTTTTGGATGAGCAGTTTGTGAATATGCTGATACCCCCTACTGCAAACCAAGAAACTGCAACGTAAATAACTGAGCACTCATAATTGTCTATCATTAAAATGTTATGTTTCTGGTAGGTTTTACCAGCTGCAATGCAATCTATTCTTTCATATAGTAGCCAAAGATCTGTATACTACCAACAATTGAGTGACTAGGCAATTGAAAAATTTAAGTTTTAAAAGAAAATGTAATTTTTATTCGAAAGCTAATCTATACTGAAATAAAAATTGGAATGAAGTTTTAGTTGGCACTAATAGATGGATTGTACCATGTACCAGTGAAGCATCAAAGCCTGACATTGCTTTTGTCTTTAGTGAACACTACAATGTCTGTTTCATTATATTGTGGAACTGTGTGATTGATGTTATCATTATGGTTCGAAGACAGGCACCTAAGTGAACCTAATATTCATTTTAACCATTTTCCTGTGCTATGGAATGTATTTAATATTAGGGATTGTAAGGAGCAAGGACAGAGGCATGGTGGTGATAGGCAATAGAACAACCTTATGTATCCGGTAAAGAAGAGTCTACATCCTTGGCGTAGCTAGTGGTTTTGCCGCCAGGGACTGTCCTTGAGTTTGCCCCCTCCCCAGATACGCATATATATATATATATATATATATATATATATATATATATATATATATATATATATTTATATATATATATGTATATAAAAATATATATATATATATATAAAGAGTCCCACATTTTTTTTTCTGTATCTTTCCTACCTCCCCACTCTCTTACACTCCATCTCCAACTGACATAATGTATATTTAGATTAACACACATACAGCTATATTTATATGTATATGTGCGTGTGTGAATAAATCTAATAATAGGGACACTGTAAGAGGAAAGAGGAGTAGTTAATTTTGGGGGGTTGATGTGGGGCACAACAATACTAGTGAATACACCCCTAATACATGGATATATTGTGAATACAACAGGGAATACAACAGGGATAAAAACATCGAAAATCCTACACACTATTTATAGTCACCAAGCTGTGGAACAGATGGATTGCCAGATAAAGAATATGGTATGGTCAAGCACTCAGCTGGCCAACCGCTTCTGGCTGCTGCTCAAGGCAACACAAAAATAACTTAAATAACAATAAAGCTATGATGTAATCTCTACATCATACCTGTTTGAAAGTACACATGATGACGGGCAAAATGAATTTAGAAATTAAAACATTAAATAAATGCAGCTTTACATTATTGTCTTTAAGGTATACAATTATTATTTAGTATGGGCAGCCCTTGTTTTACTTGAGTTGCTTGTTTAAACTGTTTTCCAACTATGGAGGGGCCTTTATTTTGCTGCTAGGATTAATTTTGTGTTTTTGCCTGCTGCTCTCTGCTACTTCCCACCTTAGAAAGTAATCTAAAAAAAAAACGAGGCAGATTTATATAGCTGCATAAAAACATATAAATTGTAATAAATGAAAGGTTATGTTATTTTATTTTTTATTCTAAAAACATGATTTAAGTTATTCAAACGAATTACATGTAAATAGGAGACTTCAGAGTTTTTAGAAGTAGAAGAATTATCCACAAAACATACAAACTAGTCAAATTATGTGAGCAGTACTGGAGGCATCACAAAAAGAGGATTATCTACATTTAAAGAGGATTCGCAGAGATGGAAGAAAAGAAATGATTACACCTTGATGTATTACAAAATATACTAAAGGCTTAAAGAACAAGAAATAAACGAATGTGTGTGCCAAATTTAAGATGAAATAAGCTTGACATAGCTGAACTTTGCTATATAATAACCAGATCTGTTTGAAACTAATTTATTTTACTTTTTGCAAAGTAAATTCCTTTTTTGCTCTATTTGCATGTAAAAACTTTTTGTGACTGCAAAGTCTACTATAATTATATTACCCTTTATATTGCAAGATTGTGAGTTTTTAGTCTTATAAGGGGCTTGGGTGAAAGCTCTACGTACATTCGAAAATAAGCTCAAAGACAGGACCCTCCATTCTCTGCAATGCGTTAATACTGTTTTTGCCTTGCCATTAACCCATTGTATAGCGACCTAAATTCACTGGGCAGATTTTATTTTTTAATGCAAATAATGTTTTATTTTTTTAAATTTACCTTTAATAAGGGAACTCTTTAAAATGAACTTAGAAAACAGCTTGAAGTTCCACCCACAAAAGTCCTGCTTTGATGTACGAGTGGTGCTTGCCTTATGTCAGGTCCCAAATGTAAAAGAAACTACTTTGCTGGTGCCAATTAAACATAGAAGCAAGCTTGATGTCAAAAGTTTGCCAGGCTGTCGGATTATTCTAAGTACATTTATTAAAGACTTTGTCCCCTATTCAATTAAGAGATTGTTAGTTACTGGAGCCCATAGTGTAGC